>CM074201.1:29602476-29984976 GCA_037179385.1 Holothuria scabra
CTAAAAAAAAGGGCCTTGGAAGGCTCAACTTGAACCAATCGGTAGGAAACTGGGCCGTAAAACTCCATCTAACTATAACCGATACGGCAAATTTCAGAATTTTTCATTTTTCGGAACAGTGGGGGGGGGGGGGCAATCTCGTGAGTAGGTGGGGCTACGGATTCTTTCACTGTTTTAACTATAGCGGGGATCCCTCTCACCCTGAATGTGCGATCAGTGTAAGCTGTGGTACAGTAGTCGATATACGTGGTATTACAGTAATATCGTGATTATCATCTCATCACAGAAATCTCACGGAGGTACGTAAATAAAAGCTCAGTCTAGTGATAAAATCCATATGGTATTACATTACCACAGGAATACGATATTCCATGGTATTACTAGAGTAACATTCCCCTCAAAAAGAAAAAAATATCGTCAGATGGAGTTGGAAATCTGAATTCCAGTTGAAATTCCCTCCTATACTGTGTCTAACACATATTTCCGACTAGACTTGCGTTTTCCAACTAGAAAAATCTGCCGCATACTTTTTCATGTTTCATTATGTGAGTTTGCACCATAGAGCACCATTTTCACAGATCTTTAAGATATTGTGAAAATGGCCGCACGCTTTAGTCTTATTCATGAATTAATTATCGCAAACATTTAAATTACGAGTCAACCCGATCATGGGTGATCGTTCGAGCGCATATGGTGACAGATGTAACTATGAAGGATTATTCTGAATTCAAGATCGCAAAACGACACCAGAATTCTTGCCAGACTTCTTTACTTTTGTAAAGTTTAATGAATATTTAAAGCTTTACAGGGTGATTAAGAAGCAGATTCACCTTGACATTTGGAAAAACACGTTTTTAGGAAACTAAAGATATCTTGACGCAGGGTCTGTATGTAACATTTTTCATGGCAATAAATTACTTTAGTAAAACATTTCGATAATCTGTGTTTCAGTGGTAATGATTCTCAATAAAGTCTTTATATTATCTTAATAAATCTTAACAATTCACAATCCTAATAAAACCATTATATGAGAAATTAAAATCACACAGAAAAGCTAATGACTATAGCACTTATATAAAAATTAAAAAGTTCTTCTCCGTCTTCTGTCTACAAGCAGACGATGTACAATAAGATGTCTTTTGAATTGATGTAAACGCATTTTTACTGTTTTCGATCCAAACTATTTCTCAAATTACTCAAATTTCATTTATTCATTCTGCTTACTTGTGTCTTCGGCCCTATCGTTTTAATTAATATTTACTACCGTTTCAATCACATCCAGATTTTCCAATTTAGTACGTTATGGATTTTAAAATGTTCCAAAGCAAGGATTCGGCCTGCTTTGGTCACAATAACAACAATTTATACTTCTGTTTCATGGTCACGTGGTGTGAATGAATGTTCATGCCCACTACCCTATCGATTTCCAGTTTTTCCTCGAAGGCATGTAAGTTATATCCCTGTATAGAAGTACGGTGATACGGGCTTCCACCAAGAATCAATTTTAGCCATGTGCTCTTAAAAAGGGTTATCAAACTATCTGAATTTTCGCCCTTCAGACCTCACTGTACGTTGTCATATCTATCAAAAGTATCACGTGGAAGCATAGCAGCTAAAATTAAAAAAAAAAAGCATTTTAGGGAATAATCAGGACTTTTTGTGAATAATCAGAAGCTTCTTCACCTCGCGATTAGCAGATTGTTTTGTTATGGATTTTAACTATTCCCATGAAGATTCTGAATGTTAGTTCTCTCATTGGTGTGCGAACCCTTATTGGTCGTCATGCATGTTGAAACATGCTACCAAGTACATCTAAATTAAGACTTCTATCCCTTTTCCCAAAAGCAAACATTTCCCAAAGGGGTTCCCTTCCCTTTAACCTCTATGATCTATCAACCTATGTAGATAATGTATCAATCTATGTAGAAAGTACACATGGATGTGTAATAAATTTACACAACATGTGTATAAATTTCACAGTGTTGTGTAAATTCTACACATGTTGTGTAATTTTTTTACACAGCCATGTGTACTTTCTACACATTTGTTGATTGGTGGGCTAGTCACACAATGTTGTGTAAATTCTACACAACATTTTTGTGGAGTGTGGCAGTCGGAAGGACTTCAGAAAAAGCAATCATTCTCGGATTTGCCACTAATATATGAAGGAAGTGCAGATTCTTCAGTAATTCCCAACTCTTTAAATTTCCTTACAGGAAACCCAGAATCCAAAGCTTTCTGCAATACAAAATCCAAATCTACATATATTTGATTAAAAGGGGCAAAAATTTCGGCGCGTTTCGCGTGCCGCAGTTGGTCCCTGATACATTGGTGTTCACACTTAAAAGAAAAATGGGAAAGCTTATAGCTACGACTTAAAGCCCGAGACTTGCCGTTTCCGACTGTCTGATGGGAAACAATTTTTCAAAATTTTCTGTACGCTCCGCGCCAGCGGAGGATTGTCTTTCGAGCAAGACTTCATATTCCACGCAGGGAACCATTGACCTACCGTACTCAAATGCTCTGATACACAACTTTCATCAGATGCCTTTCAACCCTGTCAATTGAGAAGTCTGTGTAGATAGATTCTTAAGTTATGAGAGTGTCAAAATGTTATCAATGTTCAATGTTGCGGAGCAGTTACACAACTACAGAAGGCAGGGACGATTGCCCCTGGCTCAAAAAAGTGAAAATTCGGAAATTTGCCATTTGAGACACCAGTTAAATACAAAGAGGTGTTTCCATTTTTTTCCTTCATAAAATTCCGAATTCTTCCTAATAAAATATACATATTTGTTATTAAAAGCGCAAACTTTTCTGGGCGCTTTGCGCGCTCTAAATTGCAACTCTTATTGCAGTAAGTGATCACTCATAAAGCAGTCAGTGGTAAACTTTTCCGAGCCGCTACAGTGCCTTTTCCTACTAAATTTTCTTCAATAAAGGCTCGTAATTTGTAAATATATTTCTAATAAAGGCAACAAAGTTTCGGCAGCTTTTTGAACGTCGCCGAGAAGCCTCAATCCCCACTCTTTTGATAACATTATGTAATAGCAACAATCTTCAGTCGACATACTATATCTCAGATATATGCTGATAGGAAACGCAGTCCCACAAATATTCAAATTTCCTTGCAGGAAACCGTGAATGTAAACTATTTCCTGTAATGCAAGCTCCCTATTTACAAATGTGAATAAGGGCTCACGTTTTCGGGGCGGTCCGCGCGCCGCAAAATGCGTTCCTTGTACAGAAGTGGTCATACTTAAGAAAACGATTGATTAAAAAGAAAATTCTTGCTCTTAGAAAAAGGGAAAAAATTTAGCATAAAAAATGTACCTTTTGTCAATGGGGTAGGGTGAGGTGCATGGTCCAAAATCGTCCCCCCCCCCAACTTTCAAATTGCTTCCTACGCCACCGTCTGTTTTGGTTCCTTAGAGGTAGTGTGCCATGTCAGCAAAATGACCTGGCTTCACTTGGAAGTTACCAAGTGAACTTTTGTAGAGAAAAATTCGTTCAGTGGAATTAATTCAATATAGCAGTGTAGAGACTGACCGTTTACCCCCCCCCCCACGGGACCGATCGGCCCAAAAAAAGAGCCGATCATGGAGCCGATAGAGGAGCCTATGTCCTGTCATGCAGCCGGTGGTGGGAGTCTATCTTGAAAAGAGGGCGCCATTTGAGAATGTCCGCGTTGGACCATGTAGAGGTTTTTTTTTTTTTTTTTTTTTTTTTTTTTTTTTTGTATGTGCAAACATGTCTTAAAAGAAGGGTTTAAGGTCACAGCAGGATTTGGTATGTTAGAGTGGTACTTATTCTAAGCATTTCGGTGAAATTTGCATTGAAATCCGATGTGTGGTTTCCAAGATATGAGCACGTTAAGTTTTCACATTTTCAACAAAAAGGGAACTTGAAGCAAGCACATATGACATCACATCCCCACATTAATGGGCAGTCCTTTGTTTTTCTTTAAACTTTATACTGGGTTTTCTCCTCAACAATCCCATGTTATTAAAATGTGATTGCATAAGTGACATGGGAACAGGGGCGTAGCCAGGATTTTCTTGTGGGGGCAAAGTCGACTCATCGTCCCCAATCTTGACCGACAGGACTATCTAAGCGGAGCGCCACCATCAGTTGGCGCGGAGCGTACAAGAAACTTTTTGGTTTTAGAAACCCCTCAGATGGCAGGAAACGGCACTTCCCGAGTGTTTTATGCTGCATGATTCCCAGCCTAGAAATATGGATCTCATTTCTGATATTTCTCAATTAATGCAAAAAAAGCAATCTATGAAAAATGTTAATACATGTTTCTAAGAGGAGCTCTACCATCGATTGGCGCGGAGCGTACCAGGAAATTTCTGGCTTTACAAACCCCTCAGATGGCCGGAAACGGCACTTCCCGAGTGTTTTAAGCAAGAATATGTTCAGCCCAACTTCGAAATTCTCCCCGCTTCTTAATTGGAGCACT
Organism: Holothuria scabra; assembly: GCA_037179385.1. Classification (NCBI taxonomy): domain Eukaryota; kingdom Metazoa; phylum Echinodermata; class Holothuroidea; order Aspidochirotida; family Holothuriidae; genus Holothuria; species Holothuria scabra. Next base: position 29,606,942 of record CM074201.1, read on the forward strand.
TGACAAATATTGAGGGGCTGAACATACCTTTAGCCCAAACTTTTTCATTTTTCATCGCCGCCACTGGGGTGTGGCATTTTCTTGAGGGAGCGAAGCGCCCAAGTTAGGAGCCGAGCGACCGAACGGGGAGAGGGTGTGGTTCTCCCCCTCCTGCCCCAAGGAGATTTTGCGATTTTACATCAAAATTGAGCGATCTGGTAAACACCTAAGTTGGAATTTTTGGACATTTTCAATCTTGTATCAATGTTGTCCTTATTCCCTCGAGAGTTAGCAGGGTTAGTGTGTGACTGTAAGAGGGTTACTCGGTACGAGTCAATGGGGCCCTAGAGAATTGTGTCGCACTGGAACAAAACAGCTACTCATAAGGCTTACAGTTATTTGGCTAAACCAGCGGAATTGACATTTTGCCCTGAAAAACGCCATAACTCCATTTAAATAAAAAAAAAAAATAAGAAAAATTAGGTATGGTCGGGACTAAGTGCGAACCCCCTGAACCCCCTGACCACGGGCCTGTCTCCCTGGGTGTCACCTTCCCCTTTTGGAATGTTTTGCTGTCTCGAAGAGCTTAGATGCAATATGGTGCTATATTTTGTTCTTTTTATACTAGATTCCAGTGTTCTACACAGGGGGTTTTAGAGGGCCGACACGTCCTCTTAGTGAAATTGACCGCCCCTCCAAAATAGTTGCCGCTCTCCAAAAAATGCAGCTTCCATTTTTAGTTCATTGCTTCATTACACACATACAAGTCATAACCGGAAAAATGTGTCTTCCCTCCAGGCTTAGCGCCAGGATTTGCCCGACGAAGGGCCACTCTCCGAACGCGGGAGGGGCAGGGTGGGTAGCGACCCAAGCCCCGACAGCCAGGATGCCGTCGATGAGTTGGTGAGGGAGGTTTGAAGAAACCTGTGCACTATACCTGCCATTGCGAGCCATATACGACATCAAATTTGTATATGCTAGAGGAAGATATTTCCGCACTGATTTAACCGTGGAAAAGGGGGCAAAAATTTTGGGGGTTAGCCTACACTAAAAAGAATCTGTACTTATTTAAATCTTATATCGGTCAATAAATTGTCTCGGCATTTGGGCCCTATCGGACACAAATTATATTGTAATTTCTTCTTCCAGTCCGTACCGCACGACCCACACAAGAGATAATTAACTAAGTTTAGCGAAATGAGATGAAATTCCCGACATGAACATTAATCCATTTATTCTACTTATTAATTTACATGAAAAGATGGGAAGGGTTTGTACCTTATTAGCTCTAGGTAACGGAACTGAGGAAGAGTGTGCAAAGCGTACCGAACATTTTGGGTTTTATCGCAGAAATAACTCTTGTGAAAGTCAAAGTAACTAAACCGACCATGAGAAGGCGACAGGTTATCCCCGACAGGGGGCGGCCATACCAGCGACCACAAGTTCCGACAGCCCCTATGTCGAGGGGGTGGTATGAAGGAGCCTAACTATCCCATGTCATTGCAGCCTTGGGCACATTTTGCACAATGTTATTTAATATTTTAAAAGCCGAGTTAGTGTTCTTTTGAGTCTGAATCGTGAAATTGCAAAGCGCGAGAAATTTTTTGGTGGCCTTACAAAAATAACATAGCCTATGTAATCATTAAGAACAAAAAGAAAAAAAATAGAAACTGTAGGGGTTGTAGACCGTATCGGTGATAACATACATTGTGTCGAAATCACCTGGAATACCCGATTGAATAGCCAAACTATGCTCCGTGAGTGGCTCACCATCTGACCTATCGCATGACACACACAAGAGAACAGCAACTAGGCTTTGTGATATGGGATAAAATTTACGACCTCTGCATAACCTGTGTACTCTGCCTACCAGTTACTTGGTAAGGTTGAGAGGACTTACACTCTCTAGACATGTGGAGTGGAAGTATTGAAAAAACTGGAGTGAATCTACAGCGCGCGTAGAGCGCCGAAAATTTGGGGTTCTTATTAGGGAAATTGTCCCTTGACAAGGTTAACACTATAGTCTGATGAAACAAAGGGAAACAAAGCATTCCTTGTCAATCTGAGGGAGTGATATAAGCTCTGCTGCCCTCAACATCACTTTTGAACACAAATCTACTGACTTCATTCACTGATATCTCAAGAAATACATGTCGGATTTGATTTGAATGATACTTTCACCACATAGTGTAGATTTTGTTCCTCTTACAAATATGAAAATTAAATTTTTGTTTTAACTTCCCCTTTAATGTGAACTGACGTATGTTTTATTTATGCTTTGTCCTGATGTTTGTATTGTTATTGAGTGAGTAAGACACGATGGGTGAAACAGGAAAAGTCGCGCGAGAACTCGGACGAGATTCAAAACACAGTAAACCCTCGTTTAGCACCTTACATAGAAAACCTTTACCGCGTGGAGATCGAAATGGATGAGAGGTATGGAACGGCACTACATGAAATGTTAAAGCATTTTCAGCATTATGACAAAGAAACTTTCAAAGCTCTATTGGATAAAATGTTTGAAGATGAAAATTACAGTTGGGGTAGGATCGCAATGGCCTACATATTTGTCAGAAGAGAGATTGTAAAAACAAAGGATGACATTAGCCATATATGGCATGTCCCTCTCATGACATCACAAGATTGCATATTGAGCTCATATTTATTAATGATTAAGTGAAAATCAGAAATTTTCCTGTAAAATTGTTAATGGATTTTGATCCAAGAGTCTACCCAATCAGATGTTTGCAGCAAGAAAACCCGACAGGTTTGGAAAAAATTGTTGAATTTCATGAACCAACTCAATGAATCGCTTAAAATACGTAAAATACTTAAAAGAAATTTGAAACCAAAGATAATTATATGAAATTTGATATGAAGACACCTAATATTAAAAAAAATTTAAATTGTAGTGGCACATTTTATCTAGTACTTTTCTGACAGTATTGCAATTTGTTAATTTCTTATTGAAGTGAACATTTTATTACACAAGAAAGTTCAAAATAACAACCGCTTGGAGCAGGCTTCCTCAATTAAATTTTCAGGAGCACTACACTGCTAAATGCTACTGATGTAATGCGCCACTGATCGCCGTCCTTGGGGAGGGTGTCCCTCTTCCCCTTTCGAAAACTTTTTGCGTTTCAGAGGGAGATTACATGCAAAATGGTGCAAAGTTTGTTCAATTTTCCTTGCCAAAATTTTTAATAAACTGTTCAATTTTTGTCGATTCAAATGTAAAAGAGAATCAATCAACAAGCACTTGATTCTAATGAATGTAAACAGTGACGGTGATTTTACTTTCTTGTGAGAACAAATAGGGAGTTATTATATCCTTGTCGGTATGTGACGTCATTCTGTGGGAAGCATTAGATTTATTTACAGTGCCTAGTTTTGAGACAGAATAATTCATGTCAGAAGTTATGAAAAGATACATTTTTCAATATTCTACCAGTAAGTTTTTGCTCCATTTTAAACTACTTCGCGCAAGTGGCGCCGCGCGCCGCTATATATATGAGGAAGCTTGCAGCATGGCTAAGAGTCTACTAAAAAGCATGGCAAATTTAATTTTCGGCTCACTGAAGGGTCGCGATACTTAAACAATGTTGTAAACTCCTCGTCAACAATTGGTAACGCTCAGCTTTTTGTTGATGATTAATACATAGTTTGGCACAGAATCGTATGTCTCAACTTAATCCGACACGAACGAAAACAAGTTGAGTTCAATGTTGACGTTGTTAATTTTGTTTCCGTGAAAACGCAGTAATATGATTATTAGCAATCATTTTCCGACCAGTGCACCAACAAGTTTTTTTTGTCAAAGCCAATCGTTAAATAATCTCAAATTCTCAATTCTTGAAAAAGTAAAGGTTCATATATCAGTTTGATGCAGGGTTATTATGAGGATAGCTACTGCAAATCCAATCACAAGTTTTACAATGTGCGATCTATCCTCAAAATTTACAATTTTTCGCCAAAGGGAATAGATACCACGTCCCTTTCCCCCTGTCTCAGATCATTTTAGTTCCAAGTATCATGTCCCACAGCCTGCTTAAAGGGCCTATGTACGCTGTCTTGCTAATAAAAGCTTGCAAAATGTCATTTCTGACCATCTGAGGGGTCGCGATTTTACGAAACTGTTTTTACTTCTCTGTATTTTCATGATGTACGTCAATCATATTGGCACTCTTATTAGATAGTCGTTTAGGCGTGCTCCGTGCCCATCAAGCTTTGATAAAAATCCTGCGGCTGAATGCTTATATCCGGACAGATTGTGATGGTCTGATTTTAGTCGGCCATTACTGTTGTCCATCACCTTTAATCTTTAAATTTTCTTCCTTACTGGTTCCATGGGCGGTTGCACACTGAAGTGTATCTTAATTTTCTCAACTTCACTGAATATGAGGATCTGAAATTCACGTAGACAATAAATGAAGACGATTAAAGGCTGATGGACCCCACTAATGGCTGCCCACAGTCACTAAGAACAAGCACTAATCGGATTCGTCTTTAGGTTAAAACGTAAAAACAATAAACGAAACGAATTGGCTCTAAATATGTCAAATATAGCACCACTATGCATCCTCAGGCTGGCCCCTTACTTAGGACACTAATTATACAAACTATTAGCTAATTATTGAAATTTCCTGGACGCAGCTCTTTCGCGTTTTGAGGTGAAAATGACAGTTATAGCTTATGAGGAAACAAATGAGAAAGGAGAGAACGGTTGAGCAATAACTCACCGGGACAAAAAAGATACGAGACAAAGAAAGAAAGAAAGAAAGAAAGAAAGAAAGAAAGAAAGAAAGAAAGAAAGAAAGAAAGAAAGAAAGAAAGAAAGAAAGAAAGAAAGAAAGAAAGAAAGAAAGAAAGAAAGAAAGAAAGAAAGAAAGAAAGAAAGAAAGAAAGAAAGAAAGAAAGAAAGAAAGAAAGAAAGAAAGAAAGAAAGAAAGAAAGAAAGAAAGAAAGAAAGAAAGAAAGAAAGAAAGAAAGAAAGAAAGAAAGAAAGAAAGAAAGAAAGAAAGAAAGAAAGAAAGAAAGAAAGAAAGAAAGAAAGAAAGAAAGAAAGAAAGAAAGAAAGAAAGAAAGAAAGAAAGAAAGAAAGAAAGAAAGAAAGAAAGAAAGAAAGAAAGAAAGAAAGAAAGAAAGAAAGAAAGAAAGAAAGAAAGAAAGAATAAATATTACAGGTGGAAGCAGGAATTTGATTTTTGGACCAAGTTCTTTGCTATTTAAAATAAGCATGCGGTATTTACTAGGTATTGCTACCCGAAACTGGCACTCCACTTTAGCCCGAAAAACATCGAGCCTTTCGGAATTTTGGGCCACGATCGCCCCCTAAACATGAGACTCCAGGGATGACCCTGAATCTGTGGTCATGTGTGCCAGCATCTCTTCACATAAACTTGAAAATACAGTCTTCTTGTGCCTATATAATGCCTACAAGAAATGAGACATCAGCATTTCGCCAGAGATTCTAAATTTTCACAGATTTTTTGCATCTTGTGCAGGAAAAGCAAAACACGAAAGTGTTTTGTCAGAAAATTTCATTTTGGAAATCACTTTGGCAATGTAATGTCCATAGTCACAGGGAATCACACAGGGTATATATTTCTGTGGTCCAGTAGCGTAGGAAAGTATTTTTAAATGGGACTGAAGATTGATCGCCGCCCTGGAGTATGAACCTAAGGGAGGGGGTCCACCCTCTCTTTGGAAAACATCCAACTTCGAAGACCCTTACATGCGATTTGGTGCAATATTGCAACCCATGTGAGTTCGTTTACTACCCAAAATGTTAGAACACATGGTATAAAATTCTGCAATGTGGGCTTCATTGGTGATATTTTTGTGTTGATGGATTGATTTCGGCCCTCAATCCTGTTTAGTCGGTACGATAGCTCTTCTAGAGTTAATGATGTCCATTTGGGTGTTTCCATACTGTAGGGTCCGGTCAATGGCTCAGCATTAGGTTCGCCATGAACATAGTCCGTGGGAGCATTTCAGTTTTGGGGCAAAACACTCTTTGCAGAAAATTGCAATTATGCGCTAAGGTAGCGGTCCACTAATTACATGTCCCATGGCTTACATACCAAATTAACTTCCGTGCCCTACCTCCCAGTAGAAGTTTTCAACCATGCAGGACATGCCACCCCTCTGGTCGAAGCTCACAATGCGGGCTTTCATGGCACCAGATTTCCATACCATGACTATTGAAATTTTGAGCTAGAGAGCCTTGAATGATAGGTATGTGTTTCCCGTCATAATACCTACTCAAAAACGTCATTTTCTAGAGCACAGTAAATACAAAATGGCCTTAAATTGGGTCAAATTGCCCTGAATTTTTCACAGTCTGTATTTCAACTCACTGTCTACAAAATCCAAATTAAAAAATAATCACATTTTGTTTAAGTAACACAGTCAGAAATAACATCCCATAAATATTTTAAGGCACTTACTCTGTCAGTAAACATTTTCCCAGACACGAATATTGGAGTTAGTGGTCCATTTCCTTAAAGATTATCCCACCATTTGTTGGTACGGAGCGTAAAGAAAATTTTCTTCTGTTTTCAATAATAGAAACAAATCAGCAACTTGCTTAGGATCAGAAAATTACCAAATAAAATGTTCTACAGTGACTCGATGCAAAGGTCTCGTAGACTATTGAGAGGAAAACTGTACAAAACGTGGTTGAAAACTTGCTAATCTTCTAAATCTTTTGCTACTCTTGGCTTACTTATTCAAGATCTGTAGAATTGATGAAATGTGACAGTGCACATCCTAAAAGAAATGTCCAGAAAAATACTTTGTGAATATTTACAACAGAAAATGGACACAGGTTAGGTTTTCCTGTGCCAAAAGTACTTTTAATGATTATTTTCTTATCGTCATGATATATCAACATAATTAATGCATCGGCGGCCATTTTGCTTTTCCTCCATTTTGGTTGATCTGAGTTCTAAAAGAAGTATTTTAAAAAGTAAATTAGTAATATTTGTCATAAAATCTGGCCAGAAATTAAGGGCAACTGTGTCAAAAGTATTTTTAATGAATATTTTTCCTATTATTTTTTATACATTATAATCGTTTTATTGGCGGCCATATTGTTGTTTCGGCCCTCTTGGTTAGTACGGGGTCTTGCATAAAATACCAGAAATCATGTTTTGAGAATTTTGTACAATTTTCTATAAAGATATTAAAACTTTTTAGTCGAAATATATTTTTAGTGATTATTTTCTGATATTTATTTGCATTTTTTTAATTATTTTCTTATTTTTGTGGGGAATTTTTACTGTATTGTTTTTACTTCCTCAGTGCATTTCCGACATCTTGAATGGCAAATACTCTTGTATTCAGGATTGTCAAGTTCCGCCTTTATTTGAAAACATTATTTTACATCATTGTGATTGAGGAATGTGGAAATTTGCAATTTTTTCACAATTTTGGGGAAATATTTTATTTAGTTTTGGGGCCATTTTGTTGTTTTTCCGCCATCTTGGTAAACCTGAATCTCACCAAAACAGTCCCAAAAATTTATTCTGGAATACTTGTCATAAAATATGACTAAATTTTAAAAGTCAATCCCTCAAAAATATTTTTTAGGAATATTTTCTTTATTATTATTTAATACAAAATATTCAAAATGTTTGCCACCATTTTGTTTTGGCAGCCATTTTGAACGGGCGAGACCCAAAATATTTACTAATACCACTTGATTTCGTGTTCAGCGGACCGTAGCGTTTCCAAAAAATATTGCGACGGAGAGTTGTAGGGTTGCCTGTGAGATGCCTGTGGGCCATAGCCTATAAATGACCACCCCAGATTACACTTACCTCAATCTCCTGCCCAATTTGAAGCTATTATTAGTACTGATATTTCATTGTATTGTTCTGCACCTTTTAAAGTATTAAGAAGGGACAGGGGTATCGATATGGACATGTAGATATGTAATTAATAAATTTGCTATAACAATGAATGCTAAAATACATATAAAAATGATTTCGAGATGGTGTACGGCTTGTAACGCTCATTAACCATGAAAAGATTGCCATTTTCGCGTTGGAAAACTATGTTTTTCTAACAGATTTTTTACTAGTTAACATTTCGTTCGACACTGGTGCTTCTTAAGTACAAACCCTGGAACATTAGTAGCCTAAAATTGTCTGAAGACATGTAATATAATCATTTCAGGTCAAACTAGGACAAATGAATCGATTTACTGTGCACAATTACATTTTAAAATACCATAGTCAAGATTTAGGTCAAAGAACAAATATCGTACCTTTTGACTTTTAATGACCTCAAATGTTACGTGATTCTTAAAATCTGTATATCAACTAAGAGACAATTTCTTTGCAAGTATTTTGAGGGGTAGTTTGCAACGCTCGAGTTTCTAGATGAAAAATAATAGCCATTTTACTTTCCCCTACCCCTTATATTTTTGATTTTTCAGCACCCTCTTGGCAGATACCCCGCTATATTTCCTTAACCCACCCGAAGATACCCATATACCTGAATTTTTCTGTTTATAGACATGTCAGGGAATCGAAAAAAAAAACATGGTGGCACTAATGACCATTCCAGGTGGCACTTGCCTCAATCTGAAGCCGGGCTAACTGTAGTTGACCGGTGTCACAAATGGCAAAATTCAAAATTCCGAAATTTTTATTTTTATCAGCTGGAGTCCCCTCTCCCCCCTCTTTCTCCTGAAGCTACGCCAGTGCTGTGTTATATGAGCTTCTCTGCATACTTTTATCTGATGTCAATCAAATCGCTGTAGATATTTCAAATTCGGGCCCCATTCAGCCAACATGCCCAGTTGTTGGGCCCCTCGACAGGCTCCAGTTGGGCTACTTGCTGGGCCTCAGCTGGGACCCAGGAAATAGCCCAGGTGGAGCCCATTCGTGGCCAAACTGGTCTTCTTGCCTGGGGCAAAATTTCAGTCTGGATAACGAGTGGCTGTCTTCATTAACTAAAAGTTAACCAAACGGCTGACATGGAAAGCCTGGAGTTCCTTTGACCTTTGTGCTAAACTTTCCGCAGAAAGATTTAACATCTGGTCTGGTAAGGGTAACCCTTAGTTTCACAGAACTAGTAATTAGCCTATCGGCGACACATTTATGTCTGCGCTGCTGCTAGGTAGGCTAGGTACAGTGCTAGCGATCCGAGCCCTTTAAACTTGCGGTTACTAGCATATTCGCTACTTCAATTCGAGGGTTAGCGACAAGCCAGTTGGTCTCCACAGTTCAAGATGAGAGGGTGGTCACGGTACAGTTCATCTGTTTGTCCTTTGAAGATGTGAGCAACGTTTACTTAGTTTCTTTAGGAAGCAGGCGAGGCCTAACGTTAGGCCTAAGTTAGAACTCCTTGAATAAGAGTAACGTTAGGCCTAAGTTAGGCCCTGCGGCTATGACTTAGGCTAATAATTGTCAGGCCTAACTTACGCCTAACATTATACTACCAGTATACTCTAGGCTAGGCCTAGCTAGCCCCCAGTAAAGCCTGAACTGTAGTTGTTTGCTATCTCACAACACACATAGTCCTTACCCCATGCTGTTCATATCATTGAGATGATTGGTGGTCGTTTTTACCATGGAAATTAGCCTAACTCTCTAACGTTAGGCCTAACTTAGGCCCTAGGCTAAGTAACAGCAATTTTTTTACTTAGCCTAACGTTAGGCCTAAAATACATTATTTGGTGCCATAACTATTCTTCTACAAGTCTCACAGGAGCTACCAAACCCTATTTGATCACTCTCATCTCCTGGAAAGGGAAAAAATTTTGGAATGAAATCACCACCTTTTTTGTGCAGAACAATTTACTGATTTCATTATGTGACTTCGTTTACAATAGTAGCCTATGCTAATGAGTGTAACTGTTGCATCAATGTGGACTGACAACTTGCACAGGCTGCCTTGAACAGGGGCACATCTTACACTGTGTCACTCTACACATTCATTTGTAGGTCGTCTGTTAAGAAGTCGACCACTGGTCATGCCAAGTCGCTTCCACGTTCTGAGATGCGTAACATTTTTGGACTTTTCGTAACATATTTGGACTCTTGTCAACAAACTCAGCCAGCACGAGGTACTCCCCTATTGGCTACCCAAATGCTCTTCTGTGTTATATACTCCCTACAGAAAAAAGGAATTTTCTAGGATGGTCTGAATTGCACTGCCTAGTATGAGAGCATGTGTCGATATTCATATTTATGTACAGGTAACATCAATGTAGACTCGCTATTTCAGCATATTATACCAGAGTACTCAACGGAAGCCACTGCATGCAAGTGGCGCTTTGTGGGAGGGTGTTTCAAATCAGAAGAGCGGAAAGTTTCAGAGATCAGTTACTGCTTTGCTCACATTTCATCGGCATACGGCATTGTTTGGCCATTCGACTCAGTATTGTGCATCACCTTTTCATGTACTTAACGTAAGCGTGTAGTCATTAGGTCTAACTTTAATTCATTATATGACGGATTGCATGCCACCTCTGATTTGAAGAAAAAGTGGTTTATTGCTGTGTTGTCGTCCTTTCAGAAGGGCATTAGGAAAATTCAGCAATAGTGGCATTTTCAAGCATTTAATTAGGCCTACAGATATTATTCACAGTATTGTACAGTACTTTGTATATATTTACAGCACGTTTATCCCTACTTATTTAAACTAAGCAGTCCAATTGTATATTTTTCACCCATCTTTAGGCCAACCTGTTATATTTATATCACTATGGATAAGGCTGAAGGTGCAGATAATAAAGATTCTGCAGTATCTGCTGTAGCTGTTAAGCTTCCACTTTTTGGCCCCAAGACCCAGAGGTCTGGTTTGCTCAGGTAGAGGCCCAGGGACTTATGCTAACAGCAAACATATATCATCATGACTGTTCTATTGTAAACAAATATTTCGAACTCGTACAGTAAAGTTTGGTAATTTGCAAAGTTGGTTATTTTACTTCAGATTTTAAGATCTTTTTGGAGGTTTTAAGTCTTCAAATATAGTGGCAATTGTTGAACAGGATTTGGAAAAGGTAATATATGATAGCAAATTAACATTTTAGGTCTGCCTTGCTAGACTATAAGCAAAAAAAATAATTTCATCCGGAAATATTATGGTCGAAGACCTGCAGCTGCGGTATCACAGGAGTGAGGACTATATGTATAGGGAGCAATTATGCAATCATACATACATAGTTCTTTACTAAGGACTAACGGTAGCCTTTAGGTTAGGCCATTGCATATCATGCCTTGAGTTTTGAAAATTCCAGGCAAGGTTGGAAAAATTGAAACTAAACCTAAAAGTTGTCTTAAACCACTGCATTGTTCCATTTTGCAAATAGGGCTAGTTGTTATGTCTGTGGATTTGCAGAAACATCATTGGCACTAAGTAAGTACTGACTTCAGTTTCATATGGGTCCTCCAGAAAGTGTGTCAAAAACAATCAATCAACAAACTTGATGCAGCTAACAAACTGAAACAGGGCCAGAAGACTTCAGTCTGTGACCTTATTGTTTTCCGTCAACCATGACAATAAGCAGTTTCTGCACTTCTAAATTCTATGACTTTCCCAATTTCAAGCTTGGGTTCCATTTCTAACACTGCTCTCAAACTTTATATTACATACAAGGCCTACATACAGCCTCTGTCAGTCAGGGTAGTCAGAATGATATCAACTTGAAAAATGTTCAATACAATCTAGGGCTGTGCATTTTCGGTTAACTCACTATCCGTTTAACCGATTTAATTAACCGGCGGTTAACCGTTTAACCGAAAATGACGTAATGTTCACACAACAACAGAAAGTCAACATTTCCAAAGAGCGCAATCACTTTTATACAGGAAAGTACAAGTCTAAAAATGGCGCCGTAAGTCATGTTCGCCCATGTAAGTATGTGGCAAAAATGTTGGTATTTCGCGCTGAGTTTATATCATATTTTCACAGTAAAAACCCATCCCGCATTTACTGAAGCTTTCTTCAGACCATGTGCACTTTTTAAAATTCCACCAACAGTTGTATTCCCGCCTGGCCCTATGTTATATTGTCAGTTATTTCATGAAACACACCGCTGTTTTGATGCAGCTTGCTTGCGATGCAGTGTTCAATACATGTACAGCGCTCACGTGTTTGTCATACTGTAGTAGCGATCTGTACAATTGCACTGTAAACGGCCCACCAGTCGCAGACAGCACAACCAAGCCCTATTATCCTGCATAAATTAAGGAATTCCCAGCATTCCTACCGTAAAGTTATTTACAGTAGGACTTATGAAATGTTATCATATGACGTCGTTACGAACGAAAACAATAACGCACGTGGCCCCATGCATGCAGTAGACTTGCGTGCGTATCCGTTTTTACCACTTAACAAGGGACCATGTTTTGCTTGATGACATCATATGCACACGATCTATTGCAAAATTTGAATTGCCTCTGCATTGTGATTGGTTCAAATACGTTGATTCTGAGCCAGCCAATCACAACTCGCGCCTTCGCCTATGGGATTTAGTGTGTGAAAATACCAGACTTCCGAACGAATTTCCCCACTGAGTTTGCGTTATGACGATCGCACTTCGGAGGCTTAACATAGCTGGCATGTGCAGCCGGCCAAGCCCCGTGCTAAATTCACCAAGAAACGGCAGTACAAATCTCTGCGTACTTGGATTTTTCGGGGGTCTGACTTAAGTGTTTTTCATTTGCTGATTGAAACAAGACCTAAGGTTTGGACAAGAAGTGGCAAAAATACGGGGATATTAATATCAAGAAGGAACCATAAGATAACGTTAATCGAGTCCATTTTTTGCTGTCCAAGACCGCTAAAAATTAGATCGCTATTTTTTACGTGCATCGTAGGGTTGACTTCTACAGTACAGTACATTATTGCAACTACAACCCAGTTGGTTCAACGAACTGCGTATGCTTATTCATAAAAGTCAACAAGGAATGTTCCATTTTATATGATATTGGGCAAACAACAAAATGGCGGGAATTATCTGGTGCTTACGATCGTATTTTTACGGGTTAAATTTTTTCCAAATATTGCTAAGTAGCAGTGTTAGTACGAATAATGAAAAATAATGAAATTTATGGAGATGTAGCATGATAAAATATTTCGAATAGCTACAGTGAGAAGACTTATTCAAATATACTTTTGTGCCCTAATCATGGTCTCGCGGAGGTTTTATTGCCATAGAAATACAGGGCTTGGTCACTTTTGTTACAGCCCCCTGCTTGTCTTGTAGCTTTCTTTTCGCTTGGTAATCTCTCAAACATGCCGCTAATTTCTAAAGTTGTGCTTGGGTGTTGCTGTTGAAGGGATTAGGAGACGAGCACATGAAGTTCTGCCAACGAAAGTAACAATGGGTGCGCCACTTGTCACTCATCATAATGTACTTAATTCGGGGAGCTGCCTCGGAATTAATCCGTTCAGTTGAACGGCCGATTTTAAAACTCTTTTTACAGTTATTGTTTGAGCGATAATTTGTGAGAAACTGACACTGTTTGTTGCGCGATGTTTGTGTAACAGTTTACTAACAAAGCCACGCCGCGGCGACTGAGTTATTGGCAATACAAAAACGGTTAATCTATGAAGAGGAATCACGCACGAGTAACCGACGAGTCGGTCGGTTAACCTGTTAACCGATTAACTGTCACAGCCCTAATACAATCAAGTTTTCACACATTTTCATGAAATAATTATGGGGCATGTGTAAACTTACTCTTACCAAGACCTTCATACCATTTTTGAAAGATGAACCCTCCATTAATTTTGCCATACAACACTTTTTTCATCAGTTATTTGTGCCAGACCTTGCACTATACTAACTTGTTTGTATGGACTAGATGTGTAAGGCCTAGGCCAGTCTTGTGTTTCTGTGGAAGAAGTTAAAAGCACATGCACATGGTTACTTCATTGAAAGTTATGCAACTGCCTTGCATACATGGGTGATTCCATAAAGAGGGTACCAACTTGTGCCATGGCAATTTTAGAGCCAAATTTAGGAATTTGAATTTGTGGTGTGTCTTCAGTCTTCAGTTCACAACTCCAAAAGGCTAAGACAGCCATCACAGAGTATACAGATAACAGTTAAAAGAAGTCAACAAGGGCAACACAACCAAAACAAAAAGTGCAACTAGGAACTAAATTGAAATTACAGACAAAACCACAAACCAAACAACCACAAAGCAACCAGTGCAAGTAAAAACAAACGACAAGGGCCCTTAAGAGTTGACTGAATGAGGACCCATGTATTTGTCGATGGGTCTCTGATCCATCTATGGGAGAGGATCCAGTTAGCAGCACGAAAGGATGAAACAGACGGTTCAGTCTTAATTACATGGGGGATAGTTATTCCAAAGGTGAGTGTGAAAGCATAAATTTATGTTTTGGGGTAATATTGATTGAAAGTGGTGTTGTCTGAGTCATTTTCATAGGTTTCTAAGTTTCTACATCATTTGCATCATCACATTTAGCAAAAATCATTTGTTTCCCTTTGAAAGGGGACATGAAAAATGCATTAATTGCATTAAAGGCACTTCTGGATATTTTACACAACATTTAGATACCTCCTTTAGCATACTGGACAATATTAAGCTGAAAACTAATAATTTCCCAGTTACAACCATCATTTTAATTTTGTCGGTGTAATTATGGGTCCTCATACCTGTTCCCCGTGTAAATTACACGTAGGATGTGGGACATGAATGTAGAGTTTGTGCAGTATTTCAAAATTTGAAGAAGCTGGCAAGTTGGCATAGACTGCATACTAAAAGTCATATGGAGAAATATTCAAACCCCAAATGGTAAAAACACAGGTTTGGGGTATACCTTTTTCTTTCATACAAAGTTTCACAACGTAAATTTCCCACGGGACATGAATACTCTCTCTCAAAATTTGCCAAAAAATGCCATAGTTCCTGTGTTTGTGTGAATTTCTCTCTTCAAAGTTTTGGCATATCAACCAAGCACGAGCTTCAATAATCCACCAGAGCTGAGAGAATCTAACAATCTGTATGGACAATATTCCCTTAAGTATAGTGTCAATGTTTCACGTGTAAATGGCAACATGAAACTTCACATGTGAAACAAAATTTTGTTGAGTCCCTCAGGCAGGGATAATGTAAAATTTTTGAGCAAAAAATGGTTTTATAGTGAAAATGGATATATTGTCAATGTTATATCTCAAAGATATTAACACTCAGTGAATTAAACCTACAAACAAAAGAAAAACAGTTTTTAAAAAGGCAGGTTTAAATGTCACACTTTTTGCCCTGAAATGTGCTGGTTTTGGGCCATTTTCCCCTCCTAATCCTAATGCATAGGAACATTTCAAATATTTTTTGTAATAGATCCATCCATATTAATAATATTAATGGAATAATAACACTAAGATGACCAAATGAGTCAGACTAAAATAATGGCACCCATGTAATGTCCATATTCACCATTGGTACCCAAATACTTGGAATTCACCCACATACTTCACTCTGAACCTGGCCTGTGACAATCCTCATTGATTGATTGTTAGTAAGAGGAGTTTGCCTTAAAAGTCAGGGGACTTCCGACTAGTTACATAAGGTAATTATCTGCAGAGGGTGTCATGCTATTTGTCAATTGGAGTACACCCTGGTCCTACATGTGGAACAGATAGCTGAACGAAGTGTACTGTATATTGCGCAGTGCTAGACTATCATAGTGGTATGCAATCAAAACATAGAAAACATTGAAGATACTAGGGCTGTCAGCGATTAACGATTAATCGCCGATTAATCCCCAGCCAAGTAATCATTTAATAAAATGTCACATGTGATTAATCGCAACTCATGCCCCAGGGTCACTGACTTGTGTTAAGTAAACAATATAACATCGTTCTTCACAAGTTTAGCTGCATTGACAAAGCATGCGATGTCTACAGTATTAACAAGAAGCTCAAATATTGCGCAGAGCTACGATATGCACCTTTTCTCCACCCAACCCTCGCTAGTTTACATGTGATTCAGATTGGGTGCGGTGTCGTGGGGGGACGTTTTAATCCGTGAACTCCAAACACGGAACCTGTTGTGACAGGCTTTACTTTAACACCACCAATACATTTGTAATCAACATAATTTACAATGAAATTGGAAAGCACTTAATGTACCGATGCACTGTAGTGCCTTCTAAGTATCTTGTGTGCCGCTGTGCACTTCGCTCTATTAGTTCAATTTCAAAAGCCACTAGTCAATTCACTACTGGCGTAAATCTCCAAAAATTTCAACTTAAAAGTAACAATTTTTAAAGAAATAACAAGTTCAGCTTTCTTACCATATTATTCCTTTCCTGTATGAGTGTTATTCGTGTCCTGTATGAGTGTTTGTTAGTCATGAATTGAAAAAAGTTTCAAAAAAGTTCCGATCACTGTTTATCAAAGCCAACAGCAAACATAGCAGCTTTTTTACACGGTAACAGTCGGCTGAAAATTGTTACGCAGCCGCTTCGTGCTGTACATCGAACAAACTTCTGTTAAGAAGAATCGTGCTCCCTGATTGGCTACAAAAATGCATTTTTTGTTCATTGTATGGTAGTTAAAATAGTAAAAGTATCAAACTAGGTCTGTTATTTCATATTTTGTGTTTCCTGGCTAGTGGTTACGTTTATTAATGTTATCTGTGCAAGGGCTGTGTTGTACGTGAGAGGAATGAGCCTAGGTCATATGAAAAGAACATACAGTCCTGTTCGAGGACTAAGGCTAGCCTAACAACTTTACAACTTTGATACTTTTTGGTCGTACTGTACTTTTGGGAATTCCATCAGTTCAAAACTTGCTTCTTAGGAAAGACATATATTTTTCAGTTTTATCATTTTAATAGCATTGTTATCATTGCTGAAGTGGACCCACAGCTCTTCGCATGAAATCCTTAGCAGTCATTGCAACCCTGGCCTAACGTTAACTTTATACCACTGATTGCATTTTATAGACTAGTTCAAATGTCAAGAATGACATCAAGACAGAAATATAGAAAAAAGTACTCTGAATATCTAGCATGTTCCTTTGATTCAATGTGATGGCTACAGCTATTCAGCAATACCTGTTAGCAAACTATATCTGTAGCATGGGATAAAAGCCACTTATCTACTCTGGTGTTGCAATGCTTAGCAAATTGTAGTGGTTACTGCCAAACAATGCTCTGATGATAAATAGGAAGCCTATGGGGAAACCCTTTTTGTGGAGGTGTTAGAGATAACAAATAAGTTAGGTAGTCTCACCTCAGGTTGCCGTGTTCTGTGCAGCCCCGTCAATGCCGTTGAAACAATATGGCGTCACAACGGAACCTCGTGTCCTCGCGAACGGATCTTAGCTGTTGCAAAAGCGGCACTATGGCTCCACTCAACACTACAGTCCCAAGTAAAGTAATAAATGTCGAGCTGCCAGCTGCTGCCCGACTCACGAGACTGTCCGTGTTGGTGGAACGAATAGGGTGCTTTTTACGTGCTTTGACACGGACACGAGTAGTTGATGAAATTAGCTCCGAGATTTCAAGTGGTAGACTTCTAGTAAAATGGCCTAGTTGGCTAAGTAATATTTCCACGAAGGTAGCTGGTTTCAGCGAAGCCGGTGGCTTACTTCAGCGTCCTTATGTTTTGGTTGGCTAGAGTAGTAATCACTAGAAGTAGATGTTCCGCGTGCGAGAGCTAGAGTGGTTCTGGTGAGAGCATGCTGTCCGGCACGTGTTGGACTCTCCATTGACTCGATGCAGCTGATGGTGATTGGTCAGTAGTCCTGACGTCGTAAGGCTGCTCTCGGTAGCTAATGTATATGTATAAGTTAAGTGTGTATGGTGCACTTAGAATGTATGTCCGAAGTGCTACACCCTTGTTGGTCAGCTCGCAGGGTAGGCAGCATTTTTTGGGCTGGTTGCACCAGCTATCCAGCAGATAAATCTGGCCATTTTGCTAGTGTAAGGCTGGCGTTTGCCGACAGCAGTCCACCACATACAAAGATGGTTCCACATTCGAACTTGCTGTATTGTGTATCGTGAGTATTTCAAGAGTACAGTATGTGGACTACCTTTAATAGTGATATCACAGATGTTGCTTTGGCAAACTTAATATAATAAAGCCCTGTTTATTCGAATTAACCCCTTTTATCTGAAACCCTGTTTATCTGAACTGGCTGTTTGTTTTCACAAAACTGGTACAGTATCTACACAAATTGTGTAAAATTGCAGTCTAGATTTGATGACATTTTGTCTCTCTGTTTAATTCCGATCTGCACCGATTTTTATTACAGTAAAAAACACAAAGTTGTAATGTTTATCTCTAGCTATGTACCCTAATTCTTTGTGTGTTTTCTTACTTTGTTGTCCATGTACAGTCACAATGATAGGTTCATGAAGCCTACTGAATACTGAAGTGCACTGTAAGCTTAGGCTTTTCATACAAAGCCGCACTAGTGTTAGCACTGCCCAACAGTTACTGTATTCTTTCTAATCTTATCAATGCAATAAGAATTAAAGACTGCGTACATGATGAAACGTTCCCTCTTACTTTTTGTTACATCCTTCATTTATGCCTGATTAACTCTTATCGCTTCAGGGAGGAAAAGAAACCCACTGCCTGCAGATTTGATTAAGTCAAATTTCATATCTGATTTATTGATTGACATTGAAAGATGTGTTTCAATACACAAAAAGTTACGTAACATTTGGGATTAGCTAACTGTCCAGTCAGCATGTGTTAACTGCTTTTCACGCAGAGTGAACACAATGAAAACGTAGCTCATTTGAGGTAACAGATCATGTAACAAACTCAGATATTAGTTACTGTACACCCCATACCGTTGTAGTGGCGCTATTTCATTTCAGGAAAGTTTCAGTAAGCTTACCTGCTGTACATATTAGCTGTAAATACACCACCACTCGCAGCGGAATCTTAAGTAGTATTTGTTATGCAAAGTCTTGGCATGTGCACCTGTATACGTCTTAGTGTACTGTGCTTGCATGTGCGTTTAGAGTTAACGAGGCACACTTGCTGTTTCGGCTAGCAGGAAAAAGACAAGGCGGTCTCGTGGGAGAAACCTTTACTTTTTACATCGCAGTCGCTGCAGAAATTGTCGGTATTTAATATTTAGTGTATATATTTAAATGGTCTGCAAGTTGGTTATTGGTTTTGGGCGGCCTTAGTATTACAGCCACTCAGGCCAAAACCCAGCAAACTCAGGCCTAGCAGCGTAGTCATATTAAGATTTAAGCATTGTTAGTTATAGCTCGTACAGTATATGTTGCGTAGTATGTTTTATTTATAGTGGCACGTGCATGCGCCAGATAGGCACAACGGTGTAGTAGTGTATTTTAGTGTAGTAGGATTTATTGTTAGAAAGAAACTAAACGGAAAGGTACCCAACAAGCAGACAAAGCCTTTCCGACCAACTGGCCGGTATCCCGCTCGACTTCGGCGCTGAGACGAAGTGTGGCGACTCTTGTGGGGTGAGTCTCGAGTAATTAAGATACTTATCATCAATTAATCCCACACCGTCTTTGATGTACTAGGGTGTCAATGTTGCCTTTTCAAAAAGGGACATCACAGCATGAGAAGAAAGTCAATCAGACTTAAACATAGGATCTTATATGTGAGGTTGAAGTGAATTGATGACCCAATTAACAAGCTCATGAGATGAGAAAGTAATTAACAAGCTTTAAAGCCTTGTTTTACTTCGGAAACGCTAACCCTTCTTGCTTAATTCCGTCAAATTTTGTGAATTCAAAACATATAAATCCTGTCTTCGGTCATCTTTTTGACAATTCTTTGAAATCATTCATGCATTGTGTCAAGAGATCTGATAGCCCCCATTAACACTTAAAAAGCTTGTGAAAAGTTTACAAGCTTGTTAAATTACAAGAGCAGACCCCACAAACTTTATTTTGAAGCAACAGCTAAATATCACCATATTCCTCTTTAATATTTCTCTTCAAAGTAGGCTCTCTTTCATCATCATATTCCATAACTTCAATATTGCATTTGAATGTTCAATGTAAAAGAAGCAGTTACTTCTAGTTAACTTCACATTTGAGGAGATATATTGTTGTCACATGACTCTAAAAAGCCAATAATGAAACAGGACAGTCTACTACACTTCTTCAGGTTGGGGTGACTGCTCTTGCCCTTTAAGTTGCAGAGATGATAAGCCATTTTGGAAAGAAAACTGTTATTTTTCTACTGCCAGAATTCTGTTTCGATAAGCCTAGACTTCAAACAGTAAAAGGCAGGTCGCCACACTCGTCTTGTTGTAGCTGGTGCCCCATAAATTTGGTACTTGGGGTTATACAGTTAGGGTTGGTAAGACTTAGTGGTGTAGCTTCTCAATTCGAGTCTCCCTGTTCCATGTTGGCCAGCATATATTCCGTTTGTAGAGGTAAAATTTTAAACTACATGTTTGGTATTTTATCACAAAAATTTTCAAGAAGGTACTTTTGCTTTTTGGTTTGTAATGTTAGGGTTCTATGCATAGACTATGTGCTATTCTACTGCTGAGCAAAGCAGTAAGTATTGTCACACAGAAAATATCCTCCTTTGAAGTTCACTCTAAAAAAACACAAGAATGAGTTTGAATTTTTAACAAATCTTATTTTTCACTTTGAAATGTAAGAAATGACACCGAGGCAACAGGGTTCATTTCAATATTTTTTTTTAAAGGTACATTTTTGCCAATGAAAAAAAAAAGTGAAAAATGAAGTTTTAAAAAACAAAGGACACGAGGCTTGTCCCTTTTCACTTAAAGCTGCTGTGCTAAAGAGTAGACATAATATTTTTAAAATTCTACAGTTGATACAGTACCTGTCTGGAAGCCTCATTGTATAGATATAAATAAGTAAAATAGTTATGTAAATGAATCTCTTATCCCAATGAATGCTTTATGGAAAGTGGGTGTTTTATCCCACTGAAAGTCAGAGCCCATTGGGTAAAACAGCCAGTGTACTTTTCGGTATTGCAGCATTATTCATCATGAAAACCTCACTATAAAATCTGTTTAGAGCTTCCAAGGGTTTTGAGAACTGGGTAATCAGTGTTTTAGTCCTGTTTTACCTGTTTTACAGGGTGTGATATGACTATATTGGAGGGCATTATAGTGTAATGGAAATTTAATCCTTCAGATCATGTGATCATAGTGTATGGTGTTTTAACTTATTCTTCCATTTGAGCCAATTGTACTCAAATGGTGACAAATGTGTGTGATTATATTAATTGGTCATACTTTATGACTTTTTTCCATTGAACATTTACAGCCATTTTCCTGTATAGGTCCATTTGTGGGTATCTATAAAATTGAGGGGTCACCATAATTCTGAATTTCCTACTTTAGTCATGTACTGTACCAAACAACCCTACAACACCCAAATTCCTGTACTGACAGGACAATAAAGAACAAGCATTCTGTGGCATGCTGTATGGGTACAATTTCTTGAAAGAACTTAGCTTGTTTTTTGCTTTCAGTGTTAATGTCACAATTATGCCTGTAACTTTGTTGTAGTAATTTTCCAAATAAATCCCAGTAACTCTGCTGTTTTCTTAGCTCCATCTTGTATCTGATCATCATTACTGAAATCATTCCAGGTGACCGTCATTTTTCTTGAAACTTTGTGGGCGGGTGTTTTTACCCCAAGGCCCACCACTTTCTCCACTGGACAAGAAAAAAACTTTCCCTACATGAGTCACCTATGGTTTATTATTTGTTGTAATTAAAGGAGAAATGTAGTGGATAAAATCACAAACTCCTTTCCAGATATTGGCATGGAATAGCAAGATATTTGAGCAAAAGTGAAAAAACAGGCCCTTTTACCCCAGCTTACCATACAGATTATATGGTGTACATTTTACCTTTCTAGTATTAGTGGAACAAGGTAACGTATGAGCTGGGAGCCTGCTGCATGTTCCCTCAACTCTCCATGCAAGGCTATAGAAACTAACACAGCTAGTCCTGTGACAAGCACATCTTGAATTTATTAATTATAATGGAAGTAATTACCAAATTATATACTCATCACAGAGATTTAACTATGCAAGTTGGTGAGAATATACTGACCAATATGTTTGGTGAAAACTTCTACAAATATGCATTGCTTCTGGAATTATGACAAAACATGCTGCACATTCAAGTGTAACCTATAGACGAATCTGATTAGCGCTTGTTTTTAGGGACTGTAGGCCGCCATTAGTGGGGTCCATCAGCCTTAAATCGCCTTTATTTATTGTTTACATGAATTTCAAACCCTCATATTTAGTGAAATTGGAGAATTCAAGATACCAATTTGTGTACAACCATTTATGATAGAGGTTGGCAAGGAAATTGAAAGATTTAAAAGTGACGGACCCCAGTTATGGCCGACTGAAATCAGACCATCACTTGCTGTCCGGATTCATGTATAGCTTGCTTTTAATTTACAGTTTGTAAGTAATCTGTGACAGTGATTGGTTAAATGAAAGAACTTTACAGATGCCATATTTAAAAATTGTGAAACATTAGGGAGCAAAATTATTGCTGTTCCCCTGTTTGGAGAAAAGAGTTTTCTGTACTGGAACAGCAACTTTTCCACAAGTCACTGTTCCGCGTAACGCTGTTTTTCCACAAGAAGAACATTGCATACATGTGCATACCCTAATTTCTGATGTAAGGTAATCATGACTAATACATAAATAAAAGGCCATAAATTTCGGATTTAGTATGAAATACAGTATCATCCAACCATGATCGATTGAAAAGTGTTACAGTTGCAAGTGTCGTTTTTACATACAAGTACAGAAGTAGTAACTTGCATTGGCAGTAAAACTTCTGACTGAGTATGCATTACTTCTAAATAATAAAAACTGCAAATTAATGAAGGCCCCAACCAGATACTTAAATGCCATCCACATCTTTTCACAAGTTAAATCCATCTTCACAAGTGTTTTCTTACTTTTAGTTTGAAAGAATTGCTCCATCTTCAAAGTGTTTGGTTTTCTCCTATAATAACCTTTAATAAACAATTCTCTTATATAAGCAAATGTATTACACTCAAGTAGATAATGGAAAAGTACTTTGCACAGTGAAAAAAGTACTTTGCTCCACAAGTAAATATTACCTTATATGTTGGACTGTTTTCAAAAATCCTCAGGCCTATGCTACTCTTGTTTTAAAAACTACTTCCCACCCTAGACAGTTCCTATTCTTTGAATCAAATCACTTAAAGGGAAATATTGCATTTAAAATGCACCAATATGGCATACACAGAAAATACTTAAAATCATTCCAAATTATACACCATGATTCAGTCTCACCAATAAACTGCAGGAATAGTTTTATCTCCTCAAAATGTTATGCATTACAAGAGTAAAGGAAGTTTTTGGAAAGTTTGGGTGAACACATTATCAACTCATCTGCTTAGAGATCCAAACTCTGGTTTTGGAATCATAAACTGGGTATCTGTTACCAAATCCAATTAAATTTGATTTCTGTGAACATGGCTGATTTATTCTCAGTGACATATGAACCCTGCTTTGAATAATTAAAGGCTTCCTGTTCATAATCCAAACAAAAGGTTAACTCTGCAATCACTGGACATTTGAGTGACTTATCTGCTGTGTTAATAGGCTGTGTAATCAACTGGAAAAAGTTCTTCACAGGCCAGGGTTTCAGTGCTATTCTAGAAGTGATAGTGATCTCTTACAACAAATAAATGAACAGATAAGGAGGATTTTATTACACCCGACATCCCCTTTGTGAGGTCTGGTCAGAATGTCCTTATTTTTAAGCAAGTGAAGTCATAATGAGATTACTGTTTTGGCACAAATAATGGAATTATTTCCTGCAAGATCTCTATTTCTTGAATGAAAAGAAGCTACCATGATGGTCTATTTTGAAATGTCTATTTTTATGTATGTATTACTATTGGATTAAAGAAAATGAAAATTTTCATTAAAGTAAATGCAGTATTTCCCTTTAAGCCCCTCCTACAATTGGCTAAAACTCATTCCCCAACCAGACACAATCTCTGTTTTAATCAGTTGCTTGATGGTGTGATTATGTAAGACACTAGGTGAAGTTATAAAAACAATAATACTCTCTGTATACAGTACAATATATACTGTGTAATATAATTCAAGTTAACAATAACTCTGCAGTTTTTTAATTTGCTGTCAAATGAAAGAGCCATGCTAACTGATGATTTCTGTAGACTACTATAAATATTGTAGTTTGGGATGACTGTGAGAATTGCCTGTCTTTCATTACAGTACCATTGAACTTTTCAAGGCCTAGGCCATCCTTCAACCAGCTGTGCAGTTATTGATTGAATTATAGTGTGCAGTATGAATATTAACTCATTAGTGTGTACAGTGTATATAGTGTATTAAGGGAACAAAGCAGCAGTATTCCAGGCTTGGTAACCAGAATTGAGTAGCCTCCAGTGAATTTCACAGTAAGTTCATGTTATTTCGGTGTTTCAGAGTTATTTGCCTTTCACTTTGTAATTATTAAGTTGGAAGTACATATTAGTCTGCATTTTCTGTAACATTAATTATTAATTTTTAGTCACTTTAACTTATAAATTTGTGAAACTCTATAAAGGGGACTTGAAATGAACCTTTACAGTACACTGCCTGCTTTTCAAACATTTTTCAAAGTGCTAAATTAAGTTTCAAAGAGACTGAAAGAAAAAAACAGGGAGGCAGGGTAGGGTAAGTGAAGTGTCATCAGTTGAGCAATTTGATAAAAAAAAAGAGTTAATAATAATGGTAGGATTGCATTGGATTTCCAGTCCACTAAGGTTTGTCCAGATCTTATGTGAAATACTACTGGACCAGATTTTTAAAAATCCTCAAGAAAAGTGTGACTGACAGAAGTCAACCAAATCTTTGCCAAAGTTTTAATCAGGAGGATATGACAAAAATGTATACCCAAAGGAGCTTAAATATAGTTTTAGGTTTGATCAACTTCACACTCAACTTCACAAAAACTATCTCCAAACATGTTTAAACACTTGTGGAATACAAAAATAGGTAACCATACTTGTCCTCTGTGCAAAAAATAAAATAGAAAACTATGTGAGTATGTCAGTTACACAAAATACCTTTATCAAACCAGCAAAGAACATGAAACGATGTATTGCAGTATATGTATTGCCATTATATAGGAAGTCATAGGCATACAGGGATAATTTTTGTGGGGAGTGCAAGAGCAAATTTTGCCCGAATGATGGCACTTTTATCATATTTTGCCTGAATGAACCAACCGTTTTGCCCGAATTGGAAGGGCCAGTGCCCCCCCCCCCCGGTCCCCCACCTCCTACTCCTACTGTATGTCAGAAGTTACATGTTCAGCAGCGTTCTGTCTTAAAAATGTTAGCCCTTTATGTGCAAAATTTTGGAGTTTTAATTTTGCACCGAATGGACAGTTTTAGGAGGCCAAGGTGAGTATTTCCAGTATTTTTTAATGAGGTTTGTTGATAAGTATGTGAATAAACCCCTAATAATGCCTTTGTTGCAATGTCCCACCTTTCCTGTAGAATGTTTGCATGCATTAGTGACTAGGAAACATAAGGACGGGGCTCAATACTATATGATTGAAAGCTTACCTTAGAATCCCAGAAATAATTACTATTACCTTTAAATTACATGTGTATTAGCACTAACAGTAATCTCTAAGTGCTTTACAAAAAATACTTCAAAACAAAAAGATAAAACCAAAGGTCTTAAAACTTGGATGGGCTACAGTAACTTAAAGTAGTAAAATTGTTGAGACAGGGGTTATAAGAAAGAAACACAACAAGAGAATGAATGTACAAGGTCAGCAGAAACTGGTGAAATACTGTTTAAAGAAAGCAATTATGCTTAAAAGAACATATAAAAAAGTGATTGATCTTATTGAAAGTGATAACTGATTCAAGTCTTTAGGAGCATAGACTTTAATAAAATGACCCATCTCCCAATTAAGAGATTTGGCTACATTGAATAGGGGCTGAGAAGATGACTTTAGCTTATGAATCGGTTCATAAATATTTAACAGTTCAATAAAATAATTGGAAAAAATCCCCTTTGACAATCAAATCAGAATAGTGATACCTTAAACACTCATGATATTCAGCAGGCAATTTATATGTAACCAATAATAGTATATAATGGGTGTAATTCGATCCTTAAAGTGTGAAGGATTACAAGCTTATATCCACCAAATTCACAAACAATTGGAGGCATTTGATACACTATTTGTTTACACCAGTAATGAGACAATTTGCAGCTAATCCAGGTATCACAAAACTTTGAATAAGATTACTACCATCTTCATCAGCTTAAGAAAATGACACTAATTGAAACGATGATACACAGACATTACAAACTTTTCCATTAATACTATGTGTACAATCCTCAACAAAAATACATGGGACAAACCCCGCTCTCCGTATCAATGTTGAAGTTTCAGGATGCCTTGGGCTGCCACAACATTGAATGGGGGAGTGGGGGGGGGGGGAGGTTGCTGATTCGTTCATTGCATGTTTTGCTTGTTTTTGTCAAGGATTGTTGGAAGCCTGTACAAATGTGGAGAAGTTTTTGGTCTTGGGCAACACATGACACCTGGTGAATAAAAGTTGTATATTTTGAAGGGAATGATTCTATGATAAATGTCACAGTGTAAGCATAATGAAGAACATTTGCTGCATTACAACACAATAAAAGTGACTTTTTAAAATTTCATGGGGAAGAAGTGTTACTTATTAGGCATTATGAATTTCTATCTATATTTGGTCTTCTAATAAAGACAGGGAAGTGATCAAAGTAAGGTACCCGTGGTGATCTACATCTTTAATTTTTGTCATTAATCTATTCAGAAGACTTGTTGCCCTCAGGGTACTGAAGGGGAGGGGGGGGGGAGCCCTTAGCTTTCAAGTAAGAAATATTTGTTGGAGAGGGGGACAGACCAAAATAACCTTCAGAGGAGGGGAAAAGCAGATATATTAGATAAATTACACGCCAAAAGTGGCTTTTGAAATTTCTGAAACTGAAGTGCTACAGATCAGAAAGCCCTGAAGGTGGGCTTTTTCCATTTATTCAGAAGACTTGATGCCCTCAGGGTACCCAAAAGGGGGGGGTAGCTTTCAAGTAAGAAATATTTGTTGGGGAGGGGGACTCACCAAAATAACTTTCAGAGGAGGAGAAAAGCAGATATATTAGATAAATTACAGGCCAAAAGTGGCTTTTGAAATTTCTGAAACTGAAGTGCTACAGAAAGCCCTGATGGTGGGCTTTATAATGTCTAATTTATTCATTATCCCAATGTAGAACTCGTCACTGCTCTGTAATTCTCAGAATATTTAAATATAGCACCATGGTTTACCATTGACGTCTCTGACATTAAACATTGACCTCCACAATTTATGTCAAGGGTTCATCGTGCAAATAGAAAATCTCTCTATTTATAGGAAACTTTCATGGTGTGAAAATGGTTAACCATTTCAGTTTTGTGAAATCATGTAAATTGTCATGTCCATTATACCCCAAATACTTATGTTAATTTTGTCTTTAACCAGATTGTAGTTTGAATCATCATTCAATGTTTATTTATGTGAAAAAAGAGAGAATTTTGTGGTTAACCGTTAGGTACATAATGAAATATGTTACCCCCACCCCCTTACACGAAAACTAAGGTGGAAAAAATTCTTTGTTTTTTTTCATAACAGTACATTCAATTTTTGAAGTGAATGAAATCTCTCACCAGCCAGAGCACTATTCTCCCCCCCCCCCTCCCTCGTATGATCTACTTGAGGAAGACAAATCTTTCTTCGAGCGCGCAGCACTAATCTTACAGGCCAATGTACTGGTTGGACAAATTCAACTGTTACTACTTCCTTGTAGCTGGAAAAATAAATATCAACCTGCTTGTTTCAAAGCCTTTAAAGTGAAAATTTTATTCCTATAACTTTGTACTGGCTTCTGACAGTCCTCGACAAAATTAGTACATGGGACAAACCACACTCCAGGTATCAATGTTGAAGTTTCAGGACGCCTTGAGCTGCTGCAACATTGAATGGGAGAGTGGGGGGATGCTGATCTGTTCATTGATTGTTTTGCTTGTTTTGCCCTATCATTTTTGTTGAGAATTGTAGGTTCTTTACCTTAGAAGAATTGAACATAGTTGCAATTGACAATTAAAGATACAGTAAGGATGGTATTGACCTCATATTACTTGCTACCAAGAAGAAGAATGTCAGTTTTATCATTTACTTTAAGAGAAAACTTCCACAAAATGAAAACAGTATACCCCCCACCCCCCACCAGACCTCCCACCCAACTCCTACCCCACCCCATCCCCCTAAAGAAAAAAAAAAAACGAGAAAAAATGTAAACAAGCAAACATTGAGTTTAATGTTGGGGACTTTGACTGTGTCAGTACGCAATACGGAGGTTAATACACATAAGTAAGGTATGTGCCCTGTCTGAGTCATGCTGTCAAGAATTTATTAGATCCAACAGCTACCCTGGGGTGGCCATGCAGATTACCTGGGATGGAAAACTTGTCCTGGTGATGACGTTAATGATTGGAGTAGCTCTGTGGCTAGACAAAGTGATGATATCTTCATAACAGCAGCAAGTTACACATTGAAAGCTTTTCTATTATCATGTTGTTGATGGTGTTCAGTCCTGTTTTACTGATATCTTGTTGTGTTGAAGTTGAAATAGACAGGATTAGACAGAAATAGACAGAATTATTTTGTATTGGAAATTGAGAGGAATAAAGGTCAATAACCTTATCCTGTATTAAACCAAAATAAATTTTGCATAGTTCTGTGGCTAGGTATAAAAAAGTTGGAGAGGGGTGGGAGCTATGGCCCTCCTGTGGGGAGAAGATCCAAATTCATCTGGAAGCTTTCATCCATGCCAAGAAAGATGGGAAGCTCAATAAACTTCAATCTTCCCA
Source organism: Holothuria scabra (assembly GCA_037179385.1). Taxonomy (NCBI): domain Eukaryota; kingdom Metazoa; phylum Echinodermata; class Holothuroidea; order Aspidochirotida; family Holothuriidae; genus Holothuria; species Holothuria scabra. The sequence goes on from CM074201.1 coordinate 29,635,827, forward strand.
TATTTTTCAGGGAATCTCTCAAAATTCCTAATTTTTGTTGCAAAATGCAAACATTTTGTCAAAACACATACCAGATTTTTAAACATGAAGAGACAGATTTTTTTTTCAATTATCACTGTTACAGTACAAAAAATCATGAAACTTCAACCAACTTCATTCTTGATTTTGCCCTTATGAACTTGAACCGGTTGATCTTCACCAAAGACTCCAATTTTTCAATTCTCTATTACAAATAGAACCATTTTTCCAAATTTTCTGCCATAAAATTCCTTCAGTACATAAGCTCCAAATATTCAAATATATGTTGATAAGAACCAAAACTTTTTGGGTTAATTTTGCAGTATTGCTCAACGGCCTTAATGTGTATGAAGATATTCAGTAACTAGAACAAACTACAAGTCGCACCAGCGACTTACTCAGTTTTTCTCATAAGAAGATCAAATGCTTCAATAACTAAAAACACAAAAGTCTTCCATAAAATTGAAAATTTCTTTCCAATCTAAGTTTGAGGTTTTCACATTACAGGATATTAGCCTTTAAGGAGATCCGTCATGGCTACCACAGTTTTTAGGTAAAAACTGCGCGGTTCCCAATTATAGTACCCGACCGCCGGTTCATTACTCCTATTAGCTGCTTCAATGAGCAGCACATTTGATTCCCGTTCTGGTACAATAGAAGCCCAGCAACTTTGGGGTTCAAATAACAACTAAGAACAAATCCTGAAATAAGTGTTGGCAAAAAGGGAATCAAATTACTTAAAGTGCACTGAAGGGCTACATCCCCTTTCAGCTTATTCTGAGATAAAGTGCTATCAAATGCCAACCTTCATGGTCATTTTCAAATGCTTAAATGGGCATGTAATTAGTTATGAGAACAGTTCCTGACAAGATTGTTCTAAGGGTATTTTTTCTGACATGCAATTTGTAAAAGTGGGATAGGTCTCTCTGACTCTCTTTCTTTCTCTCTCTCCCAAAAATCTCTTTCTCTCTCTCTCTCAAAAAAAATCCTCATGATTTCATTGCATATACTCCCAAGCAACCCAAGCAACTTCTATCATCTCCACAGTCTAGTTACTTTTGCTCTTGAATTGCAGATCACCTTTAAAAAAAACCAAATTTTTCAGTGTCACCTTACTAGAAGGCCAATTTTTTTTCATTAAATCCCAAAATTTCATATTAGTTTGTAATATCTTTGATAAAAAATGTCCCAAAGGAGTTTCAGTTGCCCTTAGAAAGGCTTTTTTGATTTTGTTCAGATGAAGGGTAGATTCTTTAATAAACACCCTAATTTTTGAATGGTCCTTGAAAAATGCCAAATTCTTTCCAAAAATTTCAAATTTCCTTCAAAACAAGCTCTGGATGTATAAATTTGCTAAAAAGGAAGTAAAAAACTTTGGTGTGTTATGTACACTCACCTAAAATTCTGCCAACTGTCACACCGGCCTCTCCACAAACTCAGTGTCTCTACTAAGGCTTCAAAACGCTGCTCCCTTGGCCATTGGGCAAATCTGGTGCCACCCATGTTGCAATAGCATTTCAGCTTTGGAAAAGTAAGCCTACAAGCATTGTGAATGATGGACTTTCTTTGAAATGAGAAATTTTGATGGAAATGTAGTCAAAAACAAGTTCCAGTTTTAAACCAAAACATAAACAGTTACAGTGAAAGAAGTGACAGTGACTATGAGGCACGGCTGGAAAAATACACTCATTAGAAAATGTTGGAACTAATGCACTTATGTGCACTTATTTTAGAATGATCTGTTTCAAGATAAAAGGTCTCTTCTCTTCTTTAAGTTGAGTCATACCAAAAAAATGAACCTACTGCCATTGTGCATTATGCTCTGCATAAGCAATGGAGTAGGGAAAACAAGCCAGTGAGCCACAACTGGAAAAAAGGTCGTGGCTTGACTTGAACCAAAAGGTTGGAACTGGGCCATAAAACTCCTGACCGACCGACCGACCGACCGACCGACCGACCGACCGACCGACCGACCGACCGACCGACCGACCGACCGACCGACCGACCGAAAAGTAAGCCTACAAGCATTGTGAATGATGGACTTTCTTTGAAATGAGAAATTTTGATGGAAATGTAGTCAAAAACAAGTTCCAGTTTTAAACCAAAACATAAACAGTTACAGTGAAAGAAGTGACAGTGACTATGAGGCACGGCTGGAAAAATACACTCATTAGAAAATGTTGGAACTAATGCACTTATGTGCACTTATTTTAGAATGATCTGTTTCAAGATAAAAGGTCTCTTCTCTTCTTTAAGTTGAGTCATACCAAAAAAATGAACCTACTGCCATTGTGCATTATGCTCTGCATAAGCAATGGAGTAGGGAAAACAAGCCAGTGAGCCACAACTGGAAAAAAGGTCGTGGCTTGACTTGAACCAAAAGGTTGGAACTGGGCCATAAAACTCCTGACCGACCGACCGACCGACCGACCGACCGACCGACCGACCGACCGACCGACCGACCGACCGACCGACCGACCGACCGACCGACCGACCGACCGACCGACCGACCGACCGACCGACCGACCGACCGACCGACCGACCGACCGACCGACCGACCGACCGACCGACCGACCGACCGACCGACCGACCGACCGACCGACCGACCGACCGACCGACCGACCGACCGACCGACCGACCGACCGACCGACCGACCGACCGACCGACCGACCGACCGACCGACCGACCGACCGACCGACCGACCGACCGACCGACCGACCGACCGACCGACCGACCGACCGACCGACCGACCGACCGACCGACCGACCGACCGACCGACCGACCGACCGACCGACCGACCGACCGACCGACGACCGACCGACCGACCGACCGACCGACTGACCGACCGACCGACCGACCGACCGACCGACCGACCGACCGACCGACCGACCGACCGACCGACCGACCGACCGACCGACCGACCGACCGACCGACCGACCGACCGACCGACCGACCGACCGACCGACCGACCGACCGACCGACCGACCGACCGACCGACCGACCGACCGACCGACCGACCGACCGACCGACCGACCGACCGACCGACCGACCGACCGACCGACCGACCGACCGACCGACCGACCGACCGACCGACCGACCGACCGACCGACCGACCGACCGACCGACCGACCGACCGACCGACCGACCGACCGACCGACCGACCGACCGACCGACCGACCGACCGACCGACCGACCGACCGACCGACCGACCGACCGACCGACCGACCGACCGACCGACCGACCGACCGACCGACCGACCGACCGACCGACCGACTGACCGACTGACCGACCGACCGACCGACCGACCGACCGACCGACCGACCGTCCGTCTGACCGTCCGACCGACCGACCGACCGACCTACCGACCAACCGACCGGCCGACCGTCCGACCGACCGACCGACCGACCGACCGACCGACCGACCGACTGACCGAGCGACCGGCCGACCGACCGACCGACCGACCGACTGACTGACCGACCGACCGACCGACCGACCGACCGACCGACCGACCGACCGACCGACCGACCGACCGACCGACCGACCGACCGACCGACCGACCGACCGACCGACCGACCGACCGACCGACCGACCGACCGACCGACCGACCGACCGACCGACCGACCGACCGACCGACCGACCGACCGACCGACCGACCGACCGACCGACCGACCGACCGACCGACCGACCGACCGACCGACCGACCGACCGACCGACCGACCGACCGACCGACCGACCGACCGACCGACCGACCGACCGACCGACCGACCGACCGACCGACCGACCGACCGACCGACCGACCGACCGACCGACCGACCGACCGACCGACCGACCGACCGACCGACCGACCGACCGACCGACCGACCGACCGACCGACCGACCGACCGACCGACCGACCGACCGACCGACCGACCGACCGACCGACCGACCGACCGACCGACCGACCGACCGACCGACCGACCGACCGACCGACCGACCGACCGACCGACCGACCGACCGACCGACCGACCGACCGACCGACCGACCGACCGACCGACCGACCGACCGACCGACCGACCGACCGACCGACCGACCGACCGACCGACCGACCGACCGACCGACCGACCGACCGACCGACCGACCGACCGACCGACCGACCGACCGACCGACCGACCGACCGACCGACCGACCGACCGACCGACCGACCGACCGACCGACCGACCGACCGACCGACCGACCGACCGACCGACCGACCGACCGACCGACCGACCGACCGACCGACCGACCGACCGACCGACCGACCGACCGACCGACCGACCGACCGACCGACCGACCGACCGACCGACCGACCGACCGACCGACCGACCGACCGACCGACCGACCGACCGACCGACCGACCGACCGACCGACCGACCGACCGACCGACCGACCGACCGACCGACCGACCGACCGACTGACCGACCGACCGACCGACTGACCGACCGACCGACCGACCGACCGACCGACCGACCGACCGACCGACCGACCGACCGACCGACCGACCGACCGACCGACCGACCGACCGACCGACCGACCGACCGACCGACCGACCGACCGACCGACCGACCGACCGACCGACCGACCGACCGACCGACCGACCGACCGACCGACCGACCGACCGACCGACCGACCGACCGACCGACCGACCGACCGACCGACCGACCGACCGACCGACCGACCGACCGACCGACCGACCGACCGACCGACCGACCGACCGACCGACCGACCGACCGACCGACCGACCGACCGACCGACCGACCGACCGACCGACCGACCGACCGACCGACCGACCGACCGACCGACCGACCGACCGACCGACCGACCGACCGACCGACCGACCGACCGACCGACCGACCGACCGACCGACCGACCGACCGACCGACCGACCGACCGACCGACCGACCGACCCTTTAAGTCTGCTGGTCTACTGTTCAAAAAAGCAGCCCTTGTGAACGATAGAATATACCCACAGTATTCCCTGATTGTCATAATAGGTGACAAAAGGGAAAGAAATTAACCATATTTGGCCCGTATTTGAAAGTGAACTTGAATTTACTTTCTTATCTAGAAAAAGTACTGTATAACACATTCATGTTGGTATGTTTTAATTAAATCTCATTAAAGTACTCCCTTATCCAGCTGACATTGGTAACACATTCATGTTGGTATGTCAGAATAACATCCTGTGAAAGTAACAGCATACTTAAAGCTGCCTACATTGAGTTGGTTCATGAAATTGAACAAAGGTTTTCGGTTTTGATAATGAAAGAAACCAATACATTCATGATGGTGCATGTTTGTGTATGTTTTTGACACTTTGCTTGTTAACACAATATCTCAAGATAGGAAGGAATATTTGTTTTTCAAACTTGATACAAAAAGATGCCTTCTATGAAGAGGAAGAACCCTATTATTTTTGATGGAGGTCAGTCATCAGGGATCAAAATCTCAGACTGAAAACCATGTTGAAACAATATCTGAAGATAGGAAACTCAGATAGATTTCATATTATTATATGGATGCATTAAAGTATAGTAAGACCCTATTGTTTTTGGTGGAGGTCAACTGTCATCTGGGGTCGAATGTCAAAAATCTTGTTAATACCATATCTCAATTCAGGAAACTTGCATAGTTTTCATATGTGGGGGATGTGGGGGATGCATTTTGGTGAGATAATAGTCCCCATTGTTTGTGGTGGAGATCAAAGGTTATTTGGGGTCACCAGAGGTCGAAATTTAAAAACCTTGTTTAAAATGAAAGCTCGAGGTAGTAAACTTGGACTGATCTCATATGTGGTATGTGGATATGTTATAGTGTGGAGATGGGTCCCTATCTTGTTTGTGGAGGTCAAAGTTCATCTGGGATAACATAAAGATATTTTTCCAACATGTTAGTTTAACATTTGACAGGAGATACTGTATGGGCCAATGGCATTAATTGGAAAAGAACAAATATTGTTTATCAAAACAATATATTTTCATTAGGAACTCTCCTGCTTGAAAATTAGAACGCTCTGACAAGACCTAGCAAAAGGGAGGTCTGGTGTAATGCACTTCTACAAATCAGCAACATTTCTTTGTTGAGAGAAACCAAATAGTCTGACAAGACCTAGCAAAAGGGAGGTCTGGTGTAATGCACTTCTACAAATCAGCAACATTTCTTTGTTGAGAGAAACCAAATAGTCTATGGGCCAATAATCGAAATCATCCCCCCCCTTAGCCACAATTATTCACTGTGTTTTTCTGTTAGGTGGGATCCTTAGGCATCATATTCTGCTTGTTTGCCATTACACAAGTGGTGGGTGTGGCCAGGAAATCCAAAATGGCCGCCAAAATGGCCGCCAAAATGGCCGCCAAAATGGCCGCCATTTTGGATTTTCAGGTTTAAGGAGCTGTTTCTCTGTCAGAAGGTCATATACCCCCAAACAAGGTGTCATATGAAAGCTGATAAAATTTACTCTCTACTGATGTATAATTTTAGGGGGTTGGGTGTAATATGAATGCCTAAAAATAGCAAAAAGTGTGATTTTTTTGCAAATTTTTACGGAAAATTGAAATTTTAATAAAATGTTCACTTCAGTATCTCATGATAGCTTTCATAGATGCATTTGATTTTTTCCACAAATTAGCTCTTATGTAATATGTTTAAGACCTGCAAAACGCAGATGGATAGCATATCTAATTCATGAGTTATGACCGTCCAAACATTCCAACCCTCGATTTCAGAATTTACCCAAAATGTGTTCTTCCATTGACTTACTGTACAAATTGGCTATTAACCGTGTATTCTATGACCCTTTGTAATTGTCTGGCCCCAGCTGTCCCTCAGAAACTCTTATCCACTGTGTTTCCCTTTCAGTCTATCATAACCTGAAAATCTGTCTTTAAAAATGTGGTGAGCATGGCCATGAAGTTCAAAATGGCCGCCAAAATGGCCGCCATTTTGGATTCTCATGTTTAAGAAGCTGTCTTCCTGTCGGAGTGTCACATACTGCTAAACAAGGTGTCATATGAAAGCTGGTTAGATAGTCTTTCCAGTGATATACAGTTATAGGGGATTTTCAATCACATAGATGTCTAGAAATAACAAAAAATATGATTTTTGCTATTTTTTACAAAAAAAGAATCGACATTTTAATATAAAGGTATCTCAATATCTTATCATAGTTTTCATTGCTTCATATCATTTTCTCCACAGGTTTGCTCCTATATAATAAATGCAATACCGGCAAAATTCTGACAGATAGCACACATAATTCGTGAGTTTTGACCATTAAAAGGTTTAGACCCACAGTTTCAGTAGTTACTAAAAATGTTTCTTCTATGGACTAACTGTACAAATGGGAAATAAATTATGTAGATAATGAGCCTGTGTATTTCGCTGTCCTCTTTGCCTAAGACGTTCTTACCCACTTCTGTTTAATGGTACTCAAGGTTTTCAGCTATCAGTTTCAAAATGTATGCCATCAAATAAAATGTTAGTGACTTGGTGTGGCCATGAAATTGTTCAAAATGGCGGTCATTTCGCCTTTTTCAGTAACGAGGAGTTATGCACATTTTATTAGTTCACACATTGTCAGAGGCGGCGCCAGAATTTCAAAATTGGTTTGGGGTAAGTGAAAATCATAGAAGAATGATGAGGCAACAGTTTTGGGGTACAGCACGAAACATAGCCATGCAGAAGCACTCGTTCCTGCGGGTGAGTCCACTTGGTCGAAACCCTGGCAAGCTTTGAAATGTTATCATGTGTCTGGAAAAAAAATTAAATCTCAGGAGCAATTTATTACTTACTTTTTCCATTCACCTGACCCCTTACTGATCTAACGTGAGGGAGGGGCAATTGATGGGCCAAGGATGAAATGCCCCCTCTTGCACCACTGTAGCACGGAATGCATACCATCGAGAACCTCAAATAGGATATAATGATATACATCGCAAGAACTAAGAAGAAACTGAAATCCTATTAAATAATTCATTTCTATCCAATAAAAATAGAAAGATTACAAACTTCCCATAATTTCCCAATCAAGATCTGAATCATTTGGATCATCGATCACGCGAAGTGGGGTCGTTATTATTGCAATAACATGAAGGAATCAAAACTAAAGTAATGATTGTTTCCCGAAAGGGTATTCTTTTTGTCTGTTTGAGAAATATTTGAAGTTATGAAAGCGAAGAATAGTTGAATGTTGCTTTGTTTGTGGGAAGCTACTGAGAAAAAGCATGTTATTGCTTCCGATCGGGAAGCATTCACATGCCTGTTATACGGTGCAAGGTTAGGTATCAAGAACATCAACGAGCTTCGCTTCACTATGTTTATGACACGCTCCACACCTCAAAACCAGCTACTATCTAGTGAGAGTGGCATCGACCTAAGCTTACTTCCACCCTGCAGACCATCGTTGCGAATGCCGGCATGTTTTACGTGCCAATTATCAGGCTTTCATCTGGAACCAAGCAAATCTGGCATTCCTGGAACTACCAAAACCATACAATGGTCATGGCTGGGTTTTAAAAGATGAAAAATTGCAGTACCAATGGACAGAAGAACTCCTTCCAACTGAATTGGTGGATCTAGTACTGGAGCAGAATGATGAAGGAGAGAACACTAGTGATGATGACTGCTACGATATTCATGATGACATTTTAGATGAAGAAGAGGAGGGTGATGACATCTAAATATGTTACACTTTAATCACATCCTATGCTTTACTTTTGACAAGGGTGTTTTATACAGACTAACAGGTATGGGTCATTGTACTTTTGGTTCTGCTAGTTACACAGATGTTGCACTTCTTTTGTAATTTTTGGTTTCCCGAAAGGGAAAACTACGGAGCCGCTCTCGTTTCTCTTCAGGCAAAACCTTGCGGGGGACCGCGGATTGCAAAGTCGGAAGTGACTATCTTGCTCATACCAAAGTTGGTAGCCAATGACTAACTACAAACGTGTTATTGCCGTATTTGTAACCGCGTATGTTTTTATCCTAGCATGTGTAACGATAGATTAGTTGTACATTGAAGCCGAAGACAATAATATTTGCATGGTCATCTTTCTTGTGACGTCTCAAAGTTGTTACTGTTAACTGTTCTAGGGTATGTGGTACTTGGAATGTTAGAAGTACTTCCAAAAAATGAATGGCAGTTAAGAATACTATACTTACAATTACGTACTCAAAATATTAGTACTCTACTTCAACATCATTTTAACATGCTTAGACATCTTACATTTTTGGGGCGAATTTAGAATTGTCACATTATATTTAAAATACCTTTCCTTATAGTCGAAGAGCCCACAAGTGATGCTTTGTGACATGTATTTTGTTGGTAGGGGAGAGGAATTTCACTGCTAAAAAGAGATGCTTGCTAATTCATTACACTAAGACAAAGCAACCAAGTTTAGAACATAAATATTAATACTACGTGAATCCAAATTGTGGACCCAAAATTTTCGAAACACCTAAATAACTTCCACATATTTGCAATTTTATATAATCACATCATCAAATTCAACCTGTGTGGAAATGTTCCCGGGTTAGGGTTACGGGACCAACGACACGGGAGACCAGTGACACTGGGGACCATACAATGATGTCCACGGGGGACTATTGACAAGGGTCACTATAGACATTAACCCTTTACTGTAAAGGTGTGGTAGGTATGTGCATGCTAAAACTCCTTACACTAGATTTCATGCATAATAATTAATATAAGAGACAACCCCTTCCTTACATTGCTGTTCAAAGTTGTGACACACAATCACAGTTGCGAACTGAACTAACATAGACATACAGTAAGATTTAAAGAGAAATTGTCACAAGTGGGATGTATTGCTTCAGTGTTGTTTGTCAGATGTCGCCGGATGAATGCTTCCTAGAGATTACATTATTTTTCGTACACACTTGTATTTTTTTATTGTAAAGGTCTTTTACTTTGCCAGTACCAAAAGTTTTAGACTTTATTTCATGATAAATTTTATAGACTGCTTGTTACTGTACATTACTGTTTTTAATAGAGTTGTCACACACAAACAAGATGCATTCTCAACTTACATGTAGAGATCAGCTTCGTGGAGGATTGTCACTAGAAAATTGCTTCAGAGTTGTGTCAGGTGTCGTAGAGAAAAGCCTCATGGAGATTTACACATTACTTTTCATAGATAGTTTTCTCACGTGAAAAGTTTTTGTTGTACTGGGAAGCAATAACATGCTTTCTCTCAGTAGCTTCCCACAAACAAAGCAACACTCAACTATTCTTCGCTTTCATAACTTCAAATATTTCTCAAACAGACAAAAAGAATACCCTTTCGGGAAACAATCATTACTTTAGTTTTGATTCCTTCATGTTATTGCAATAATAACGACCCCACTTCGCGTGATCGATGATCCAAATGATTCAGATCTTGATTGGGAAATTATGGGAAGTTTGTAATCTTTCTATTTTTATTGGATAGAAATGAATTATTTAATAGGATTTCAGTTTCTTCTTAGTTCTTGCGGTGTATATCATTATACTCTATTTGAGGTTCTCAATGGTATGCATTCCGTGCTACAGTGTTGCAAGAGGGGGCATTTCATCCTTGGCCCATCAATTGCCCCTCCCTCACGTTAGATCAGTAAGGGGTCAGGTGAATGGAAAAAGTAAGTAATAAATTGCTCCTGAGATTTAATTTTTTTCCAGACACATGATAACATTTCAAAGCTTGCCAGGGTTTCGACCAAGTGGACTCACCCGCAGGAACGGGTGCTTCTGCATGGCTATGTTTCGTGCTGTACCCCAAAACTGTTGCCTCATCATTCTTCTATGATTTTCATTTACCCCAAACCAATTTTGAAATTCTGGCGCCGCCTCTGACAATGTGTGAACTAATAAAATGTGCATAACTCCTCGTTACTGAAAAAGGCGAAATGACCGCCATTTTGAACAATTTCATGGCCACACCAAGTCACTAACATTTTATTTGATGGCATACATTTTGAAACTGATAGCTGAAAACCTTGAGTACCATTAAACAGAAGTGGGTAAGAACATCTTAGGCAAAGAGGACAGCGAAATAAACAGGCTCATTATCTACATAATTTATTTCCCATTTGTACAGTTAGTCCATAGAAGAAACATTTTTAGTAACTACTGAAACTGTGGGTCTAAACCTTTTAATGGTCAAAACTCACGAATTATGTGTGCTATCTGTCAGAGTTTTGCCGGTATTGCATTTATTATATAGGAGCAAACCTGTGGAGAAAATGATATGAAGCAATGAAAACTATGATAAGATATTGAGATACCTTTATATTAAAATGTCGATTCTTTTTTTTGTAAAAAATAGCAAAAATCATATTTTTTGTTATTTTTAGACATCTATGTGATTGAAAATCCCCTATAACTGTATATCACTGGAAAGACTATCTAACCAGCTTTCATATGACACCTTGTTTAGCAGTATGTGACACTCCGACAGGAAGACAGCTTCTTAAACATGAGAATCCAAAATGGCGGCCATTTTGGCGGCCATTTTGAACTTCATGGCCATGCTCACCACATTTTTAAAGACAGATTTTCAGGTTATGATAGACTGAAAGGGAAACACAGTGGATAAGAGTTTCTGAGGGACAGCTGGGGCCAGACAATTACAAAGGGTCATAGAATACACGGTTAATAGCCAATTTGTACAGTAAGTCAATGGAAGAACACATTTTGGGTAAATTCTGAAATCGAGGGTTGGAATGTTTGGACGGTCATAACTCATGAATTAGATATGCTATCCATCTGCGTTTTGCAGGTCTTACACATATTACATAAGAGCTAATTTGTGGAAAAAATCAAATGCATCTATGAAAGCTATCATGAGATACTGAAGTGAACATTTTATTAAAATTTCAATTTTCCGTAAAAATTTGCAAAAAAATCACACTTTTTGCTATTTTTAGGCATTCATATTACACCCAACCCCCTAAAATTATACATCAGTAGAGAGTAAATTTTATCAGCTTTCATATGACACCTTGTTTGGGGGTATATGACCTTCTGACAGAGAAACAGCTCCTTAAACCTGAAAATCCAAAATGGCGGTCATTTTGGCGGCCATTTTGGATTTCCTGGCCACACCCACCACTTGTGTAATGGCAAACAAGCAGAATATGATGCCTAAGGATCCCACCTAACAGAAAAACACAGTGAATAATTGTGGCTAAGGGGGGGGGATGATTTCGATTATTGGCCCATAGACTAAAATGATCATTTCTAGACTTCCACAATCCCTGGCACTGAAGTGAGGAACTTTTGTCCTGTTGGTTACACAAAATATACTAAAAAGCCAATGTACACTTAAAAATTTTTATTTGTGATTATCTTAGGGAGTCCAACACCATGCTCAATTGGATTAGGTAAGAGATAAACATTTCAAATGGTTCCAAAAATAGGATGTGAATTTTTAAGAAGAGGAGTTCTTAATATTCCATTCTTTTCTAAACCTATAAGTTTCCTTCTTATATGCTAACAACAAATGGCCAGTCTATTTTGGACTATTCTATATCTCACATACAAAAAAATGCTTCATGACAGTGGTGTAGCTAGGATTTTTTTTGTGGGGCTATGCAGGACAGAATACTTTTGTCTGGGGCTGGAGTTTACTATCTAAACATACCTCCATCGGTTGGAATGGAGCTTGAAAAGAAAATTTTGCATGTTAACACCTCCCAGATTGCTGGAAATGGCATTTGCCAGGTTTGATTGTCTTTAAGTGCCACTTGTTTAAATTGTCATTTTTCTGTAATTTGTTTTCTTCTCTATAAATTTAGTGCATTGAGATGTTTTTAACATTCATACCCTATATAAATGCTTATTATTATTTATTCTGGTGAGAGAAATTTTTGATTTATCTCAGATTCAAACACACTTTTAAGATTCTGATTAGCTCAGACCATCACTTCACTGGACTATGGATCCTAGGATTGCAAATCCAATTTCTTGCTGTATGTAGCAAGTGACTGTTCCAAAGCATGCCTTAGTAAGGTACTTCCACTCCACCCAAGAGCTAAGTGAGGGCCTGTTAGGTAATAGTGGTATAAAGGGGCGCAACATGAGATTTGAATGCTTATAAAAGGCTTGAAACATATGATCAGTTCATATGTGTATGTGAGAGACCAGTAAGTTTTCCTGACTGGAGACCATTGTGTTCTAGCAGTTAAGGTAAGCAAATTTTGTGCTAATGTAAATGTTAGGCCAAATATTAAGCCTTATAGTAGGGTAGGCCAAACTTTGAAACATTTATTTCGGCCTGTCATTTCTTGTAGAGACCTATGGCCTACTAGCTACAGAAAAGTATGCATTGACCCCATCTCCTCCATTCCAAAATGAAACCCTCATACTGTGACATTGCTTCTTGAGTAAGCAACATACACACCCCATTAGATCAAAGGCAGTGTGGGGTTTAACTGATATCTGAGATTGTTACGTTATCTGTGCTATCTCCTTGCTGTGAAGTTTAAAATGAGCAAAAGTACATAAAAGGCAAAATCATACTTGTACCTATGCTTTTAGACCTGAATGGGAACCATTTAAAGGTTTCCTTACCCTCTCCTCCCCAGCTGACCCCAAGAAGGACTTGTGACCAATCAGGTTATACCTAGGGGCCTAATTGTGGGTCCCAGTTTATGGTAATGGAGGTCTTAGGTATTAAATTTGGACATGTTAAATATGGGTAGGTAAGTATTTGTCTTTGACAGTGTTACGCATTTGCTTGTAAACATGATGTCTCAATAGGATGTGTGACAAATCTCACATTTATTTGGTGTTTGGGTTGGCCACATTGAGTAAATAATCCCTATTGCTTTTTTGGGGGGTCAACAGTCCCTTGGGGTCACAAGAGGTCAAAATGTCAACAAGGGTTAATGAGACTATCTTCATCCTGTGACATGCTACGGTGAGGATTTCACCCCTATTGTTGTTCATGGAGGTCAAAGGTCATCTGGACTTAACACAAAATTATTATTTCCCACATGTTAGTTTAACATGACAAAAAAGATATGGGACATCATGGAATTATTTGAAATCAACCATACATTGATCATGGAATTTGCCCGGTGCATGTTTGCAATTTTGATTTCATTTTGTGAGCAAAGTTTTGAAAGAATTTGGACAGGCATAGGAGTTTCTTTGTAATTTAAATAGTGGTATAGCAATGGGGGGAGGGACTTTCAAGCTTTTCCTCTGAATTTAAAACAGAATAGATTTTTGAAGATACTGAGAAATGGTCCGCTGAATTTTTCCAGACCCTTCCTAAATTTCACTGAGGTCATTTTGCCAAAAGAGCAGTCTGCCCTTCCGCATAGATCCTTGCCATATACATGTAGACCTTTCATATCACCCTATTGTCATTTTATTTGCAAATGTAAAACTGATAACTTTTAAATTCCATATGATTAATGCGCTAAGAACCCAAGAAAAATAATACCATCAAAAACACAATCAACTAGATAAGTAAATCTTAAGCTGTTTTTTGAACAGCGCAACAGATATGGAATTCCGTATGCGAGAAGGAAGAGAGTTGCATAACATAGGACCTGCAATGGAAAAGGCCCCCTCACCTACTCGCTTCTTGGAAGGAGGTATGAGAAGTAGGGCCCTGTCCATTGCAGACCTAATAACAGGACCAGATAAAGGTGTGGTTTTCCTTTGGAGCATATTAGAGAGATAGTCTGGAGCCAAATCATTCAAACATTTGTAAACATATGGACAAACTTTAAATTGGATTCTTTCGGGAATAGGTAACCAGTGAAGGGCACATAGAAGAGGTTTTGGGCTATCTAACACCTGCCGAGAAAACAAATTTAGCACAATGATTTTGCAAGGACTGAAGGCTATTAAGGTCCTTTGATGAAGCACCATATGAAAGGGCATTGCCGTAATCAAAAGGTGATAGGAGAAAAGCACGGACAGCAGAATGACAAGTCTATTCGAAGGTACTGACCAATACGAAATAAATTCCTAAGATGATAATTACAAGATGAGACTAGGCTCTTTACCTGTTTTGTCATTTTAAAGTTTGAATCAAACATAATTCCTACATAATTCCAACTTTCAAATTGCTGTTGTCTTATAACAATTTTTAAAACAATACGTCATTTTGTGAAAAGGCAAAATTGCCTATCAACAGATGTGTAAAAAATTGAGCTTGGGGAATTTTAGGGGGTCTAACACCCTCTAAAGCCTCCCCTGTAGGCTGAATGCCTCCTTCAATTGAGGCAGAGCATGCATAAATTATTGGGAATTTGCAACCCCTTAGAAAGCTGGAAATAGAATTTTCCAAGTGTTTTGGGTGATTTTTGCATGTGAAGAAAGTAAAAAATGCTGCCTTTTCTTGTTCAAAGAATGAAATCATATGAAATCAAGTCACACTTTGACTATAGAATAACATACTTTTTTTGAAAATGCCATTTCAGTTGGGGGATCATTAAAGAATTCTGCCCCTTGAAAGCGGAGGTCATGACTTTATCGATAGCGTAATGACTTGGCTGATAATACAACAACAGAAAATGGCAGACATCAAAAGGTGGTCACTGAACCATGTAATCTGGGACAATGTTGCACTTTGTCAGTTGTGTAACAAGCAAGGACTTCAAGGGCAGGATAAGTTTGTCTTAGGCCGTGTTCCCACTTGATCCCCCTGTGCTGATCGCCCCAAGCTCAATCAACTGGAAAATTTTGTGACCAACCGCATAAGCGTTCCCATTTGATCTCCTGCGCGAGATCCGATCTCCTCCTCCGGTTCAAGTAACAGGAAGTTCTTTCATTGAAATTATGTGTGCAGGTCAGGTTTGTTTACACAAGGTTGTGTGGTGTGAGGAGCTTTGCTGCGGAAGTATGTCATTGATCTCGGGTCATCTTGATCCCGCGTTTTCGTTCCCACTTGTTTTCTTGATCGCCTGCGTGCGGTCTGATCCTCTCCGAAGGGGCGATCAAGCTCTAGGGATCTGATCCGGGGAAAGAGAGCGTTCACACTTGCGAATTGATCGCCTGCGTGGGGTCTGAAGCGGATCTGATCGCCTGGTCGTTCTCAAATGGGAACACACTCAAAGTTTCAAGGGAGTAGATTCTCTAATACAACATGTACAATATGTACAATATGATTTCTTAATTTCATTTACCCTGTAAACCAGAGATAGGCCAAATGTTATTTCATGCTTTCTCTTTAACATTTCATTTGAAATTATAAATACAGTAAAAAAAAAAAAGGAGGAAATTTATTATGTGTAATTCAACCAATTGTTTTTTCTAAAGAACTAAAGAAAACAAAAACCCTTCTAGAACACTATTAAAGCTTAAATATAAGACTCTGATTCCTTACCTGAACAAATGATTTCCAAGTTTTTACTCTTTTGTTGAAGCAATATTTAAATCAAATAAAATAGATAAAACCTTTGTATAGGCCTAAGTGTCTAAATTTGATATTTTTTCAGAGGGTCTGTTCACCTTTAATTGACTCAGTCACAGATATGTACCCCAGGTACAAATTATTCTCTTTTAGAGGGAATCTGCTCACCATCAACATATGTCTAGTTTGATCGAACTTGGCTTTCCCACTGACCTGCCAGTTTTTATTTGTCCTCATTTACAGTTAACATTCCATCCAGATTTAATCCCCAGAGTTTATTTGCCCTCCAGCTAAACAAACCAGTGCTCTAACAATTCCAAACATCAAAGCAGAATATTTACATCTTTTCTGCTCTTCAGGGGGCCTTGGAAGACAACTTTTTAACCCCTCTTCTGAAAATAGACCATTCCTTATCTTTTGCATAAATCTCAGCTCAACTGTGTTTTCTTTCAACTGTGATTGGATGCTTACACAAAAGGTTTCTCACAAACTTAAAATCCATTTTGTGGATTCTTGAGACCAGAGTCCTAACTGTTCATGATTAACTACCTTCAGCAAGTTGGGACAATTGTTGAACTTTGTAAGGCATAACACTGTAAGAGCATTTTTGTGGTGGATTAGTAAGATGCCTTTGTTGAAATTTTCCCCAAAGATGTCAAGTAATCAGCTTATTGCTTCATAGTGCTGAATATTGAGAGAGTGATTTTATGGAGGTCCCAGCAGAGGAAGTCCCTGACAGATTTACACACAGCAAGTGCAGTCTTCGTTTTGAGCAGAGCTTCTATTAGCATTGGTTATGCTTTGCTGTGTTACTGTTGGCAACTAACTAGTAGTACCATAGAGAGCAGTGATTTCATGTTGGGCTGCAAAAAGTTCATTGATACATATTACATGCATAGGTCTACACTCAATTGTTTTTGTCTGTGAAAAAGTTTGTCATTAGTGAAGGTGTAATATATTGTATAGCTTTGTTAATGTGTGTAGGGAGAAGCTGAACATGTTTACCTGGGTTTAGTTTGAAGAATGTTTCAGTTGGCTCAATCTTGTGTGAAGAAGGTCAAAGAGTGGTGATAAAATGCTAAAAAATTTGGGAAAAGTGAGTATGATTGTTACATTTTTTATCATAGTCTAAGTGTATTCATGAAGCAACTCCAGTTTATTCAAGAATTTGGAAAATACTAATTCCATGTCATATTTTGTGGTGTGCAATATTTCATGTCAGAAAGAAAGCATCTTCCCTTTCAACTCACTTTATAATTAAGTTTTAATGTTACATTTTGATTGTACCAGGGTGTTAACTAAATTTCTTTAAGAACAGGGACTGGGGAGCTGGGTTGGGAAGTGGGGGATCTTTATTTCCCCTACTTTTGTGCCATAGACATTTTGGTCTGCCTCACATTGCTATTATATTGTTGAACATATTGAGCTGCTTTGGTGATTAGCTCCCCTCTTTAAAATTTGCTCCCCTGCACCTGAAGTTTAGTTGTGAGGTTTGCTTCAAGTCAAACTCTTTCATGACAGTGTGATGATAGATCATTGTTTTTCAGACAACATTTTATGTTGTGTGGCATAAATCAGTGTATGGTCAGCTGTGTGTGAACGCTAATTTCTAAACTTTTACCAGCTTTAAAGGCAGTGATTATCTTTCACCTCAGACTATAATTTTTATACTATCCTACAGAAATTCTCAATTGGTACAGCTCTGTCATTGACAAGCAAGCTCAAAAAATGCAGAGCACTGTAGCTTATATTACACAGCAATTTACTCAGTGAACTGAAAGTGCATGCTTTGATTACACATCGGAGGTCTTGTTGTACACCATAATTGGCAGTATCAGTCATAGCAGGCCTTTTGCAGGTGTGCTATAAATCACACTTTTGAGAAAATGAAGGAGTGTGTTAGGTGTGCTGTTTTATTAAATTTTAAATAGATTTATCTGTGCTCCAAATCTTTAGCTAGGTGTGCAAAATATTCCACTCCTCACAGGACCATGCATTTTTTCTAATGGTAGGTCGTCCCCCTCTCACGCAGAAGGCCCTGGTTCTATTCCCAGGTCGAGTCATACCAAAGGCTCTAAAAATGTAACCTACTGCTTTTTTTTGCGTGATGCTCTGCATAAGCAATGGTGTAGAGAAAACAAGCCAGTGAACCACAACTGGAAAAAGTCTGTGGCCGGCTCGACTTGAACCAATTGGTTGGAAACTAGGCCATTAGGTGTATGCAAATGGTAATTTTGCAAATATCTTTGAGATTTGTCCTGTTTCCATCTACAACCAAAGGGAACCCTTTGAATGCAATGAGTTTTTTAAAAGGGTGCCTTTGAAACCCTTTGGGTTCAAAGGGTGTTACCCCAAAGGGTTCCAAAGAGAATTTTCAGCTGGGATAATAGCTGCCTGCACAGTGAGTGATAGTACCCTAGACCGAAACAGTGTGGAAATTGTAGCAGGCAAGGGGGAAGGGGAGAACTTTCCCCTGACTCCTCCCCGCCCCCTTTGGCAATGCCACTGAAGTAATTTTTAAAGGGTATTTGTAGTATAATTTCTCCACTGTGTAAAGGAGCATTGAAAGCTAATTACTGTAGAGGTGCAGTGATCAGCCATCCAAAGCCTGCTCACTGACATGTGTACACAGTTTTGACACAAGTATTGTAGGTTAGTGTAACCTAAGACTGAGTCCAGGTTTGTAGGTACTTTTGAAGTCTGGTCCCGAGTAGTAATTAGTGTTAGTTTATTGCTGACTGATATGGTTCCGTTCTAGCTAGGTTATGTATTAAATTCAATCAAAATTTATTGCTTGTTGATGCAGTTTGAAGCCTATCTTGTATTAGCTTGTGTCCAATTAGTGGTGGTGACAGGGAACTGCAGGAATGTCTTCACAGCTAGAGTGCAAAGCAAAGTCGGCTAGTTAACTGGTCAACCCGAAGGTGCTTCAGTCCGGCGCGCAACCGACTTCGTCGGCTGGGCAACCGATTAGCTAGAGTGCCAAATACAGGGATATTTAAAGCTTTTACTGGCTAGTTGGAACAATTTCCCATCGAATGGTCAAACTGTGAGCCTTTTCCATGATTGGGTGTAGTGCTACAGATCACCCTTTTCAAGAAGTTAAGGAGTGGTATGGTCTCTGTGCTGTTTTTAATTGATATAATGCCAAGGATTCTTCTTCTAGGTGTGCAAAAAATTATGCATCTCATAGTGATTTGAGGAGATTTAGGATGTGGGATTGCACCTGCCTGCCTCAAAATTCAACGCTTGCAAGATGGGATACTGTACATTCAGTCTCTTGTTAAAGAGACAATAAGGGTTTCACATGGAAAATTAACCTTTTGTATCATCGCTCCATTTATTTTCTAAAACTGATTGTTTCCCAGAATATATCTTGTTATAGGAGAAGTCTTTCACTCATTCAACAAATTTTGTTATAGCATCAGTGAATGATTATGGAGCAGAATTTTAGAGAATAGTAAAGTGTGAGGACAAACTCTGATTGACCCTTTAAATGAGGGAAATGGAAATAGTTCAGTAATTTAGCTATTCTAGCTTCTTCTGTTTGAGGGACCCATGCACTCACTGTTGGCTTTGCACATGTTCTTCTCTGTACTTGACCATACATTTGTGAGTAGTGTTTTCAGACATATTTCAGTTTTCAAATTCTTATATCTAACTAGTGCGTCTGTGAACTTTTTCAATTTTTATTCCGATTCTGTGCACTTCTGAAGCTAACTCGTAATATGCATTTAAGAGAAAAAATAACTTGTGTAAGTTGCTCGGCTTGGCTGCAGAGTTGATGTATTGGGTTGGTGAAATAGTAGTACAGTGTACTGATATTGTACAGAAATCACAAAATTCCATTATTTTTGTCAGTCTTTGTGTTTTATGTTGAGTGGAGAGTTGTGTGGTTTAGTCATCATGAGGAGTATTTTTTTATTTTACATGTAAAATGGAAGGTATTCATTTAACTTAAAATTTAATAAAAGGTAGTGATAACCTGAAAACAAAACTTAAATTTCAAAAATAATAAAGCAATTTCAAAGTTGTCATATCCCCTTTCCTCCTCTAATCTCAAATGAAGCAATGATGCATTGAAATTTCATAACACTAAATTTTTTGCATAAAGGATTGTTCTGACATGTGTCAATGTTTTGCTCACAATCTCTATTGTATGTACAGTACAGTTGCAGATTTTCTCCAAATTTTGCAAAACATGTCTCAAAATTTTTTGCTGTTGTCAGTTCAAGTATGTACAGTGCTTGTTACTTGTTAGTCAATATCAGCTGCATAGAATCAGTTGAAAACTTTGTGTAGGGATGTAAACAAGACCATTCTTGTTGCATTATTAAGTTTGCTGAGCCAATAAACCCCAAGTTTTGTAGAGGTCAAACTGCTTCATTGACAGATTTGGCATAAACTTGCTTAACCCCTGAGTTTACAAGTCCCATGCTAAACTGATCAACATTGTGAGTAATTTGGGTGGTTGGTATGCTTTATGGGGCTTGGAAAGGTATAGCTCTATGGTAGCACCCTGGTTTTATTATTCAAGAGGATCAGTGAAGCATCTACTCACAAATAGGGAGAACTCACAAAGACTGATTGTTGCTTCCATCCTTGTTTCCATTTAAATGAATTTTTTGCATCTGACTGTGAAGCATTTTACAATTGGAGTGGTATTTACCAGTTGGCCGTTGTAGGTTTCTTGTGTGGTTCCACTAGACACTACCAGGTGAGTTCAACTTGTGACAAATACTGTATATAGTATAAATTCTTATTTTCCTGTATATCGAAATCCAGTTGCAGGCCAAAGTAAGTGAATATTATAATTGGTACTCAGTTTGAAGGCCTGTACAGCTGCATTGACTTTTGTAATGGTACAGGTACTAACACTTATGTTGTGGGAAGTACAGTATCAAACATCTTGCAACAAATCATCACTTTTGTGAAATTTAGGTTACTTTCCATTCATGAAAGTGCAGCTCTTGGCTGGAAAGCTGTATTTTTAGTTTTTTCAGTTTCCAGTCCTAGAATTCTATTCCTATTATGTAAGTGTTGTGTGTGTGTGTGTGTAGGCATGTTTTTTGTTGTAGAGTAAGTAAAGTAGGCCTACTTGCAAGTTATTTTTGGACGTCTTCTAAACTTTCAATTCCCTCACAAGGTTCTATTGCAGGAATTACCCCCCTTTTAAAGGCATATTTTCATCATCCCAAAGAGTTCCAATTCTCCCAACCTACTTACTTCTAGCCCCTCCCACATTTATCTAAAACTCATCTTTATCCAGACACAATCCTAGTTTATTGCTTCATGGCTTGTCCTAGTGGCCATACAAGTCCATAATGTGTAATCAAGACACTCTCAGTGCCCATGCTGTGTAATTTAGCTATGATGCATTGTTTGAATGTGATACCAATCAAAGAGCTGTAGCAATTGAGAGTTTTGATATATGTATACTGAAACTGCAGTTTAGGGTGATGAATGACTGCCTTTAAGTCTGTGACATGTATCTATTTTAGAATGATGGGGTACACTTAGGGACTGCACTTTTCCTGTAGCGCTAGTTGGCCTAGGCTAGTGTGCAGTATAAATGCCATGGATTTGTGGTTAAAGGTAAATATAAGAAATATTGCATTTGTTTTACTCAGAAATTTAATCCTTTTAAAACCAATATTTATTGACAAAGAGTGGTAAATAAAATTAGGCAATATGGTAGCCTTCTTTTTAAGAAATAAGTTGCCATCAGATAGAAATTCAGTTGTTTGTTGCTCAAGAATAATTCGTTCACCCAAACTTTCAACATTTCAAAAGATGCAACTTCCATAACTCTTCTTGTGCATAATATTTTGAGGAGATGAAGCTGTTGCTGAGGTTTATTGTTGAAACAGAAGGATTTGAAAATGACTAGAGCTGTTTATTTTATAATATGTTGGAGCATTTTAAATGCAGTGCCAGGAGCTCTCACAACATGTGTAATTTACAGTCACACATGGAAATGAAATGAAGTATATGGTTGAGATGAACCTTGCATAATATCAGTAAGTTGGTTGGGTACAGTAGTATCTAGGGCCTATCGTTTAAATATCAGAGTAAAACTTAGCATTACCCCAAACTGATTGTGTAAATCTCACAAAATTCTTCCTGTTTGTATTTAATAGTATCTTCCATGGCAAATATATCCTTGCATATCCAAGGTTAAACTAATGAGTTACTTCCTGTATGTTCACATTTAAGTCAGAAGATGTTGTCACATAGTGTCATAAGAAAAAAGTTGACAAGGGAGAGGGTGGAGAAGGATTTAGTGGTCAAATATCTTTTCCAATTGAATACTTACCTCAAATAAAATTGAAGGTAAAAAATTAGGCAGAGTCAGGTAAGTGGTAACTTCACACCTTTCATCAGTATTTGCATGAGAAAAAAAGGTACTTGCAAATCTTGATTGAATAGGAGCAAAACTAAAACAAAGATGAATGATTAATTGAAATGCATTTGCTTTTGATGACACAAAGATGATATAGATTATGCACAGGGGGCAACAGTAAAGAGGCCCTATAGGTCAGGTGATTGGTATATTTAAGCAATTATATTCAAAATGGTCCAATAAAAAGATGGATGTGAAATGCAGTGACATAGTGGTGAACTTACTGCTACTTTAGCAGGTCCCATTTCCACATACATCATAAATAGTGATTATATGTATATATGCATCAATGAATTATTAACACTCATGAAATTTGCCCACCTTCCCCTTTGCAAAAGTCAAAGTGGACAGAGGTGACAATTTTTAACTTATTAACCCTTTACCGTTGTGCTCCGATCGGGGCATATTTGCGCGCCTCGGGAGAGGGCGGAAAAGCGGATGTAGCCCGCCCGCATCGGCTTCCGTAGGCCATTGACCCCGTGACCTTAAACTATTGTCTCTCTCGCTGCTGTGGCCAAATTTTCGGGTAGCAACTCGCAGTATGCTGATGATACCACTTTTTTTTATTGAAGCAAATGAACGATCTTTTCTCAATTTATATAATCAAATAGAGTACTTTGGAAATTGTACTGGTCTAAGGGTCAATCTAGATAAATGTTTCCTTGTAGGTATTGGTTCCTTATGTGGTAGAACAATTGATTTTGAACATTTTAAAGGTGATATACATTGGGTGAAAAATGATGATTTTACAGTACTTGGCATCACATTCAATACAGATCTCTCCAGTATGGTCCAAAAGAACTATGATAAAGCCATGACTAAATTAAATAATTTGACGACTATTTGGGGAAAACGAAATCTTACTGCTTTGGGAAAAATTACTGTTTTAAAATTTCTCATTGTCCCACATTTTAATTACTATTTACATGCTCTTCCCTCACCTGCGGATCATTACATTCAAACCATTGTTTCTCGGTTTTTTAAATTTATATGGCAAAACAAACCTGATCGTATTAGTAGGCAACAGCTTATTCGCAATTATTCAGATGGGGGGCTAAAAATGATCGATATGTCAAAACATATTATTTCCTTGAAAACTTCTGGTATTGCACGTTTGCTAAAAAATGCTGTTAATACTTTTTCACATGATTATCTAAGGAAACACAACATCGACATGGCTAACGTTTTCACAAACGGAGACTATTTCTTTGAGTTAGCACGGCAAAATGTAAATAATCCATTTTGGAGGGATGCATTTAATTGTGCCAAGTACTTCTTTGGCAATCACTGCTACTCTAATCCCGAAAATGACGAAGCTATGATTTTAAGTCAGCCCATTTGGAACAATAGTTTAATTTTGATTGACAACAAGCCTGTATTTTACCATCACTGGGTTCAAGGGGGGATTGCTTTCATTAATGATTTACTTGACGAAGAAGGGAAGTTCTATACATATGATTATTTCGTCAATACTTTTAATATAAAAACAAACTTTCTTGAATTCTATGGGATTCTTGTAGCAATTAAGAAACAGTGGATACAGTGTTTAAGGAACCTTAGTTATCGATTAAGTAATCCAATGAATAGTTTTATGAATATTATTCTTAAGAGTAATCAATTGTGTTGTAAGGCTATTTACGATAAACTATTAAACTCCTCTACTATTTGTAATAAATCCTATACAAAATGGTCCCTTACTCATGATATCTCTAAAGATTCATGGTCAATGTATTGTTCTATTCCTTTCCAATGTTGTAGTGATGTACAAATTAGATGGTTTCAATATAGACTCCTCCATAGAATTATTCCTACTAATAAATATCTTTATCTTATCAATGCTATAGACTCAGATAAATGTTCATTTTGTGGCAATGATGTCGAAACAATTGATCATCTTTTTTGCAACTGCCATTATACTTCAGCCCTTTGGAATTATATGCAAAATATCCTTGTAAACGCTGGAATTAACGTTGAATTAAGAAATAAAACAGTAGCATTATTTGGGGGTGATTTCTCACGTGCTCTCAATCTAGTGATAATTTTAATAAAATATTATGTATTCCGCTGTAAGCAAATGAAAACACTCCCATCTTCTATCGGGCTATTGCATTACTTAAGAAATTATTTCATGCTCTACTCATACATATTAAAGAAAGACTTGAAGGTGGGTATCTGGGAATGTTATTGGTTGCCCTGGTTTAATTTACTAGATTTGGATTTGTAGGTATTGTTGAAGCATTATAAAGATATCTTCTTTGATATGTTACTTATTTTTACAAACGATTGTTGACAATGTTGAAAATCTACTTTATCACCTGCATTCTATTGTGATGTTAATTTATGTGATTGGAAAATATTGTAATAAGTGACAAATGAGGAAAATAAAAATTTATAAAAAATAAAAAAAAAAAAAATAAAAAAAAATAAAAAAAAAACTCGCAGTTTCAAGCTCCGCGCGAAACAGTAAAGATGTGTGACGGCCGAGCTCTCCGCATGGATCCAAAAAGACCCAAACAACGGTAAAGGGTTAAAATAAGCCTGTGGAGTGTGTTTACTGCAAAGCTGATGCCACTGTCTCTGCGTGTGTGCACGTAAACCTTCAGCCGAGTGGTGCAGATATTTTAGCTTAACCCTTTACCGTTGTACTCCGATCGGGGCATATTTGCGCGCCTCAGGAGAGGGCGGAAAAGCAGACGTAGCCCGCCCCGCATGGGCTTCCGTAGGCCATTGACCTCGTGACCTTAAACTATTGTCTCTCTCGCTGCTGTGGCCGAATTTTCGGGTAGCTACTCGCAGTTTCGAGCTCCGCGTGAAACAGTAAAGATGTGTGACAGCCGAGCTCTCCGCATGGGTCCAAAAGGACCCAAACAACGGTAAAGGGTTAAACAGTAAATAAACCAGCTTTAGCTGAAACTCACCAATTCCAGATAGACTGTAAAGTGTGATTTCCTCTAATATGATGGTCAATTTTAGCTAAAGTACAGTATTCATTATGGCATTAACTCATTCAGCAGCGGCAGCCTTAGCAGTAGTTAAGTCAAGTTCTCCTAGACTTGTCTGCAATTTTATTTTGATTATGTCAGTCTTGTGTGAGTTGGGTTTGCACAATGTGCACTCTGCAGATGGTATGTGACTTGACTGCAACATTACAGGACTGAAATAACTCATAAAGACTCACTAAAAGAATTTTGTTGTATTGCAGTCAGGTCACAGTGTTTGGACGTGTAATGAGGTTAATTTTCATAATAACAGACCTTCTGTCTAGAGAACTTTTTATCTTGTATGCAGTCCCCTTGCAAACACGCTTGTACACATGCTATATTATCATGTGCATGCTTTTGTCGGTAATTCATGTTTGAAATTTGAAGTAAGGAATTAATGTACATTAGAAGATGATCCCTCATTGCATATGGTACTTTGAAAGTTTCAGACTTTGTGAGATTTCATTGACCACTCATTTCTCAAATATTGACCCTCCAAACACCAGTCATGGTTGATTCACAGCATAGCCTTTCTGTGTGTCATATGCATACACCCACTCTGTAGCCAGCACCTCACTCTAAAATACCACAAAAATGTGATAATCTGTCATCACTCAGGTTAGTTTTTGACAGCATTATGGAGAGTTGTATCTATAAAGGGAAAATCATGGTAAAGTTTATTCAGGTCATAGTTGACCTACTTTTTGTCTAAAGCTCAGTGCTGTGCTGCATTACAGTAGCAGGTGGACACTTATTTCTTGCATGTTGAATGAATGCAGTAAGAACTTTATGGCATAGCTCCCAAGTGCCAAGAGGCCAGATGCGGGTCCATGTCTGATCTGTCCATTGGTGGATTGCCGGCCTGGGGGAGGGTACAAGGCTCCTCCCCTTTTTGAAAACTTTTTTAATTTTAGAAGTGTCTACATGCAAATTGGTGGCACTTTTTGTGCAAAAAAGTTACCAAAATTTCAATAGGTTATTGCAAAAAAAAAAATTCAGTAAATTCCTTAAATTTTTTCTTAACCAAGATAAATTGTGTAAACTGATTTGCCAAAAATTACTGGACAGATGCTCACAAACAGGCAACTATTGAAATCTCTTGAAGTTATAATAATAGTTGGTTATTGTCGCTGTAATTTTTTATGTCAGTATGATGCTATGGAGATTTGAGATGTAGGTTTTTCAAAGGGCAGTGGATTCAAGCTTTCATATGTGGATCAAACATGTTGCTTGGGAGTCTGTACAATATGTAACATTTGGTCAGTGCAGTTTAAATTTCAATTGCTTTAACATAGGTGCAAGAGGCTATTACTGTAGGTGTAATGTTTCAAGGTATTGGTAATATGGGTATAGGCCTACATGCAAGAACTTGTTCATGTCCTTTACTCAAAATCCAAATGTTGGCCAGATATGGATTTCATCTTGGAATCATACATTTGGAAAAAAAGAACTTTGTTTTGGAACTTCAATCACATATTCCTAGCAAATTAGATATTTTTACAAAAAAAAGTGGTCTTCCTTTGTAAAACCAGTTCAGGAATATAAACTCACAGACATACTTAAATGTGAAAGTCCATAATGTAGCCACTGTTTAACTCTGCAATAATATCCTTTTCTTAGCATACATGTGTTTATTTTCATAATAAAATGTCTTAAGTACTGTTGTTTACAGAATTCTCCACATTCTGTTACCTCACACATTTTCTAAAGCAGTTTCATGTAAGTGGAGGTTCAATTTATGAAGCTACAGTTAGGGGGGGGGGGAGAGAGGGAGAATGTTTTTTTCCTTGCCACTCCCCATATCAAAACTGGCATTGCTTAAATGGCTGGGTAACTTTCTAAAGAAGTACAGTACAGTACTGTTGTTGTGCACAATTGGCCAGTTTTAGGTATTTGAAGTGTTTGGCTGAAACATGGGCTACAAATATTTCTTCAAATTGATTGTATACTTTGTTGTGTTGTGTTTGTGCTGATCATTGTGTGGGCCTGTCAAAAACATTGTTGATCACAGTTTTAGCAATGAAATTGTGGTGGTGAGTATTACTGTATGTGAAGAAAAAGCAAAGTAATAAAGAATACAGTCCCTAAAGTATGAACCTACATAGCACCAAATCAGAAAGAAAATTGTAGGATGCTCTAGGTGCTGACAAAAATTCAAAAAACTAATTATATCAATTGATATGCAAAGGAACAAGTAAAGAAATGGTGGGAACCTGTACTGTTTGTAATTTGTTGCATTTTTAGTGTACATGGGATGTGCCTAATGACTTCCGCTCAAAGGTTTTTTTTTTCTTTCTTTCATTCTTAGAGGCCACCATAACATTTTGTCTGTTTCATGTAATGTCAAAGTTAATCATAACAAGAATTGTGTCAATGCAGCAGCTGAGATATAGGAATGAAGAGTTGATAACCTGTTTAACTTGTCATTGGGTGAAAAAAGATATTTTGCAATGCAGTGAAGTTAACTGTTTAATAAGCTCTTCTTGTAAAATAGAAGGAAGAATGTCAAAAATTTGCTCAAGTGGAGTTTATGTTATCCTGTCAATAATGATGACACATTTAGGGGGTCCATGTGTCAAAACAGAGAGAGTCTTTGGTAACCTTTGTAATCTTTACGAGCTCAGAGGTTTCATTTTGGCTTACATTCCAGGAAAATAAGAGAAATTAAGGATAATAGGATCAGGTACTTTGTGTAAGACTTTTTGTTATCACATAGCCACAAGCATGCAATGTCTGTTTGTTCAAGAAAGGAAAGTCAGAATGTTCTCAAACTTGGGTTATAGTTGCTCCATAGTAAGAGGAAGAACCCTATTATTTTTGGTGGGGTCAAAGGTCATATGGGGTCACCAGGGATCAAACACTGAAAACCTTGTTAACATGAGATGAATGTCAGACACAGTAAGAAGATGCATTATGTTCAGAGGAAGAACCCAATTGTTTTTGGTGGGGGTCAAAGTTCATTTGGAGTCACTGGGGTCAGACCCCGAAAACCTTTTCAATACGATATCTCCAGATTGGAAACTTGGATGAATGTCATACTTGGTATGCAGATGCATTATTTTCAAAGGAAGTACCCTACTGTTTTTGGTAAGGGTCAAAGGTTGTCTGGGGTCATCAGGGGTTACATCACAAAAACCATGTTAACACTATATCTTGAGGTAGGAAACTTGGCTGAATGTCATACTTAGTGTGTAAATGCATTATTGTCAAGGGATCAAACACTATTGTTTTTGGTGGAGGTCTAAGGTCGTGTACGGTCAGCAGGGGTCAAACACTGAAAACCTTGTTATTACAATATCTTGAGATTACAATTTCTTAAAGAAAACTTATGTGATTATTTAAACAGGTTTGATTTTATAATGTATGATTGATGTAGAGAATGGTACAGTAGTGAAGAATTTTAGAACAAACAGAACTGTCAAATGAATTTTTTAAACCTGGTACTGCCACACAAGTCTTTCAAATTTCAGTTTTGCAGCATTCATAATTTAAACAACTTAGAACTAAAAATGTCAATAACCAAGTACCAAGTTTTTGTAGTGTAGCAAATTCAAGGTTCACAGTTGAAGGACTCATTCTTTAGAACTGTGTTCCATTTCTCAAGGTGTGATTTCTGATTACATGTTTTCTTGTTGTCTAAAAAATAAGCAGTTTTTAAATGAGTTACTTTCTACAACATTTCCCATTTTTTAGCCATGACGGCAGTTTCATCTAATAGAAACAAAACATTGTTTACTTTGGAATGTGATTTGAAGTACTGTACTATCATGATGGTGTTCCTGATGATTTATTTCCCTTGTCTTATATTTTAAGTGAAAAACATCATCTTTCATGATTTTCTTGTGGTTCATTTTCAATTCTGTTCTGTCTTTTACTTACCATTGGACAGACACTTTTACCTATCCAATTGTTAAACCTTCTGAACCTAATCATTTTACTCCAGAAAGATTGGAATTAGGCCATACAAAATAAGATTTTAATCATCAGCCAAGATTGCTTAATTTTTTCTTGTTATTAGATCTTGTAGGAATGGATTTCATGATGAAGCGTTCCCTCTTACTTTTTGTTACATCTTTCATTTCTGCCCTATTAACTCTTATCGCTTCAGGAAGGAAAAGAAACCCACTACATGCCGACTTGATTAAGTCAAGTTTCATATCTGATTTATTGATTGACAGTAAAAGATGTGTTTCAATACACAAAAAGTTCTGTAGCATTTGGAGTTAGCCAACAGTTCTTTCAGCATGTGTTAATTGCTTTTCACGCAGTGTGAACACAATGAAAGCACAGCTCATTTGGAGTCACAGATCATGTAACAAACTCAGATATTAGTTACACCCCATACCGCCTTTGATGTACTGGGGTTTTTATGTTCCTTTTTCAAGAAGCGATGTCACAGCATGTTACATTAAACAGTTTTTATGAGCAGACCCAGGGAATGCCCAAATTTATAGTACAAGATAATTTTGTTTGTACTGTTACACCTCTTGGTCACTTTGGAACATGTTGTTCGCTGTGATGATTAGGTGGGGTTTATATTGCTCAGGCATACAGCATTCAAGCAAACAAATTGCTAGTTCCCACAATTGACTAACAGGACTAAAGTGGTTTCATCCATAGCAGTGATTATCCTCCTTTCTCTTTTTTTTCTAATCCAGGTAACAGTTTTTTTCTAATTCAGGTAACAGTTAAAAGATGTACAAACCTATGTACAGGAATAATGCTAATTTTATGTTCCATACAGTATTGACCATACTGAACAGATTATAAACCTTACAAACCAAGATGTTTGGCTGGTTCAGAGTTCGGAGTCGGTTGCGCGCCGGACTGAAGCACCTTCGGGTGGACCAGTTCACTAGCCGAATTTGCTTGCTGTTGGTTCAGAGAAATGATTGTCAACTCCATCTATGATAAGAAACCTAAAACTTGTTGTCTTAACAGAGATTCAACCTAAGAAAGGGACAGCATTCAGGGATTTTGTTCAGCCTAGGCCTACAGTAGGGCATAAAATGCCTAAGGTCCTAAAATATGGTAAAATATGGTAAAATATGAAGGTTCATCTCTCTGAAGTCATTCTTTAGCAATTATCATCAAATATGAGTATGTAATGTGCAAATGGTCATGACATTGATTAGATAGATAACTCCCCATATAGTGTTATCCAACACTGCAGTTGCCTTGAGGAAAAGCAGTCCAAACATTCCATCCTTCTTTTTCCAGAAATTCAGGAATATGAATTCATAAAACAATTGAGTGAAGGTATTTGATAGATTGTGCATTGTCTAGTCCAGGGGGTTGAAGTAATCACAAGGTTGAGTCTAACCCTATATTTTTGACATATTGCTGTAATTTCTTGCTTATATCTGCCATATTTGCAAGGTCATCTTTGACCAAAAGATAAGATAGTATTTGATTTATGCCAGTTGATGATATGATGAGGTGGGTGAAGAGAAGAGGGTTTTGTTGTCACATTCATTTGATGGTCATCTGGGCTTGCAGAGATGAAGGGCCAGATCTTTTTGAAGATACAATGATGATTCTGAGACACCCCCAAATGATGTTTATAAATTGTGAGGTAGCATTTCTATGGCAGAGACTATAATGACAAACACATTCCAACTCTTCCTCCTCAATTCTGAAACATGCAGTAAAAAAAGGTTAAAAATGTCAATTGTTTTCTTTTCCAAGGATTGTCAAGTGGGGATTTTAGACATTAGAATCAGGTAGCAAATTTACTTGAAGCTCTCTTAGTCACTGTATTATTAATGTTACATTATATCGATAGAACATTTAGCATTTCAAAAAAAAGATAGCAATTTTTGAAGAAATGCTGCATTTGTGTTATTGTGGAAGTTGACTAGGCTACTGCGTGGCATAGTAGTTATTCCACTAGCTTTTTGAAAACAATTTTACTGTAATACTTGGAAAAATATCCAAACATAGTGACACTTCTATCAGATGCAAGGGCAAAGAAGGTATTCAGTTTAAAGAATGATAGGAATCTTATTTTGACATAAGAAAGTGAATTTTGGGATTTAGATTTACTGAGACAATGGAAGCTTTATGTACTGTACTTTTAGCCTACATACTCTGTTGTGTCATTCAGTGCTACTTTTAATCCTAGCCCAAGTAACCTTTACTAAAATGATTGATGATTGAATTCCCAGTTGATTCAGTAGAAGGACCTCTCACTATGGGTCATACTACTGTATGTCAAAGGAAGGATGAAATTTCAAAGCAACGTTCTTTCACTGATGGTTATTATAAGTATGACTATATGTCTAGACACTTGTATAGGACAGCATCATGCAGACTGCTAGTATAGGAGACTTGTACTTCAACTCCCCTGAAGTAGTACAGGTGCATCTGTTGTATTGCCCCTTCCTGAGGTACATAGTCCTCACACAATGTTGTTACATATTAAATTGTATACCTTTAAGTTTTGCAGGTACAAGAAGACTAAATTAGATGCTTTTGTGTCACACTAGAGAGGCTTTGCAATTGCGTCACGGAACCGCCATGCTGGAGGACATTCATGCCAAATACACGTGGCTTTGTGCCGAACGCACTGCACAGTGTGCACTGTGATATGCACGGTGTGTACAAATTCAACGAACAAGCGCGTCCCGTATGGTTTACTACCTAGTTACATGTACTCCAACATGGCCGCCGGAGAGTATTATGACATCATGTGAAAAGCCTCTATAGGGCAAGACTCTACAATTCTGTGTCTTTTGCAAATACATACCTTCATACCCTGCATGCAACTACATACCTTTAAGCAGCAGATAATCTAGTGTGTGAAAGCTACATCCTGCAGGGAACTTTTTATGGTAAATAAAATTGTATACCCACACAGGTACTGTATATGAAGGTGCCCCATGTACACACAGCCCCTGCAGTGCACTATATTAATCCTTCAAATACAGTGACAATTTTACTATATCATAATTTTCAGTTTGGTTATGTTTCTTCCAAGGGTTTTTTTTGCACCAAAGTTATTCTGAATAAAACATTAGTGCAGTACTGTTTTTCTGGAGGGTTGATACTCTGGTGGGTTTCAAGGGACATCAGTGTTCCCAAATTACGTAAAATAGCCCTTACTGAAATTGCTGCCACTAAACAGTCTAAAACTCAACCGTTAGGCAGTAAGTTGGGTTTTAACTTGATGGTAGCACGCACAGTTTATAACCACTCCAGGCTTTTTTGGATATTATCATATTTTTTTTATTGATATTAGGATTGGAGTTACCTGAACGTCAAATAGAAATCTTACTTGGTGCCTAAAAGTCTGGTTTTTAGACTCTTTAGTGGTTGGCTATCTTCTGTCTCGCAGACCTTCAGTCTAGCAGACCTTCGGTCTTGCAGGCCTTCGGTCTTGTGGGCGGTAACCTAGTAGTATCGTTGATAATATTGTTTGACTTCAATATTGCATTTAAGATCAACGCAACAATCATTCTTGGGACATTTCACAATTTAGGAGAGAAAAGAAAGACATGATTCTTAACAATCAATCATGAAACAGGGCAGTTCATTACCATTATTCAAGTTGGCATCAGTAACTGCATTTCCCCTTAGAAAAATATAGTTTAGATTTGGGAACGTGAGTGGACAGACATGTAGTGCCTTTTTTTGCTGTTCCTTGTAGCCACTCAATGTGATGTGGTTTACATTTTACTACTCTAAGATTATTGGTCAAACTACCCAAACTGATTGTGTGAAGGATTTATATTTTATGTGCTGTTGTTGCCTGTTGTTGTTTTATGAAGATTGGGCCATGTGATTAACAATCAACATATATCCAATGTGCATCTATTTTTGTTGGCAATATTCCTTTTATATGTCTATTTTGTTGATAAAGTCCCCTATTTGCAAATGGCAACATTGATATGTCACTAGCCATGTACTTCCCACAATGGTTACATTATTTATTTGACTATTATCACAATAGTTTATCCAGAGTAAATGAAGGGGCCCTTCTAGTAGTATCATAATGATTTATTTACCTGCAAACTCCTGCTTCTTTGTGTACTTGTACTTGACATGACTAAAAGGCACCTGACACAATCCAAGTTTGTTCACAAGCACAATGTCTACAGTCAAGTATACTTTTTTTGTGAAGTATCAGTACAGGATCAAAATTGTTAGATATCGTGAGCTGCAATATTGTATAGTTTCCGTTTTGATTGCCAAGTGAACTTTTGGGACCTACGTATCATTTAGGTTCCACTGCATTGATAAGATATTATGTATCTTTGTATTCTGATGACTCTGAAATGTTTAAGTTTTACCATGCTCTTTGACTCTAATTATCATTGGAACTGCGATATCCCCAAAGAAGTTTGAATGTTACTCATAATGTAATTTAATAATATTTGTAGGCTTCTTCCACCCGCTAGATTTAAACAGAAGGTTATAAGTAAAGGTGAAAGACTCCAGCAAACACACAAACAACCTCACCTTGCTTTAATGTTTCAAATTTTGAATTCTCATGAAAGTTGATAAGTGCATGACAGGATTTAAAAATCAGTGCTGATAAGAGTACTGTTCATTCACTTTAAATCTAAAACCAACCCAAATAAAATTGGATCCTCTCTTGGATTTGACTTTAAAGATAAATCACATCTGTTGACAAAAGTACAAGGTGTGCATTATAGACTGCCATTGTAGTACTTAGGTGCAGTGGCGTCACCATATTTTTATTCTGGGGGCCGGGGCACATCAATTTTGCAGGGAGCACTGCTAGACTCCACTCATGGGGTCATTGGCACCACCGAGCGCAAACGGCTCAATGAGTGGGGTCCAGGGGCCTGTCTTATGGCCCCTTGTGGGGTCCAGGGGCAGAGCCCTGATGGGGGTCCAGTGGGCTACGTCCCCAGAGGCTTTTGGGTTTTAGCCTGTTTGTGAGATATTAAAGTTGCTATTTAAGCATACTTCTATTGAATTAACTCTTGACTAAAAATTACCTCCAGAGGAACTTCCAGTAAGACTTTTGGTACAAAAAACCAGTGATTCAACTACAAAGAGCAGATCTGGCTGACATTTTGAAAAAGGGGGAGACTATAGAAATATAGAGAAAGAAGTTGATGGTCAGTTCAGTGTGAGTCTTGGCTGAGGTTAGGGGGCAAAGTCCCCAAGAGCTCCTGGGTTTTAAGGGGTTTGTGAGGTATTAAGGTTGTAATTTAAGGGTAACTCTATTGTCTTTACACTGGTATAAAAAAATACTTCCAAGGCAACACCACTTGACAGGATAACATAAACCCCACTTGAGTAAGTAACAAAACTCAAAACTACTACCTATAGCAGATTGGCCTGACATTTTGAAGAAGGGGAGCTGAACAAGAAAGAGAAAGCAGTTTCATGGGCAGTTAGGTGTGATCCTCTTTTGGAAAAATGTAGGCCTAATCCTGCTTGAACAGTTACAGGGTACCTGAGCTGTGCGCCACTTTCAATTAGCATAGTCAGAAGTATGCAGAAAATTTTGAAAAAAATACAACCCCTCAGACAGCCGCAAATGGCACTTCTCAGGTGTTTGTGCGATATTTTCAGTTGCAAAATATGAAAATTACTGCCTTTTCATGGCAAAAGAAGAATCAAACCCTAACAAATTTCCTAGTCACACTCTGACTACAGAAGGCATTGTTTTTTGAAAATATCAGATCTCATTGTAGGTAGGGGGGGGAACACAGGGGGATGTGCAGTGGGAGGGGACGCACATGGGGGGATGTGCCCTGGCCCCCCTTGGCGACTCCACTGCAAAATGATGTTGCTGTTTGTTCCATAAAGAATTAACCTGTAGCCCATGTGCTGTATATTTTTTAAGCCATGTGTACGAATGCATTGACAGCAGGTATAGTAATTTGTTTTCATTCAAATAACTTCCATGCATACATTCATACCCACAGAGAAAAACAGAAATGCAGACATTTAGCTTCTTGCACTTTTTCTATGCAATTGTTTCAACTATTGTTGTTAGAATTAACAACAGGATTGTCTGTAGGTATGTGCAGAAAGAAAGGAAAATATGAAAAAGAACTACCCAGGCAAGCTACAGGGGATTCAGCTCTATGTTAGAAGGATGAATTCAAACTATTTTTTTTTTCAGATTCATGAGAAGTATTGTTTTCGTACTTTATGAAAATGCTGAAAATATGACTGCACTCTGGACTTGCTTCTTGCTTTGAGCAAATGCAACTAAACCCTGTGCAGTAGTTTTGAGTCAACTGAATGGAGTATAATTGTGTTGTTTTTACTCTTTGAATAGCTGTATGTCTAGAAAGAAGTTAAAGGCAATTTAATGAGGGTAATAGGTATATGGTTTTTTGAAAGAACAAAAAATTATTTTTCTCAATTTATTGCTCCACTCAGATGACCCTCACCCTGTTGTAGAACATTGCATAATAAGGTAAATAAATGAGTTACATGGGTATTAATACAGTAAGTGGTGTTGAAAAAGATACAGTTTAGGCCTAAATTTTCTTAGTTCGGGTGGATACCACAATTGACATAAATGTGACATTATGTAACCTCATATTATGAGTACTTTGCTCACCATGTATTATTCAGAGTTATGTCATGAGCCTAAAGATGTTTAGCAATAAGGTGATTCACATCCCATACAGGCATAGACTGCAGTACGTAATTCTATTTCTTTCCTCACTACCTTCTTTTCACCTATGTATATGGATATTGCTGGCTGGCAAAAAAAAAAAAAAAAAATTCCTTAATGGTATTTGTCTTTGATGATTTACTGGTGTCATTTGAATCATCTGGCAAAATTCTCCATTTTTAGTTTAATTTACCTGTATGTGACTCAATATAAAGAAGATTGAATCAATTAAGTTACAGTACTGTGAAGCATACGCTCATCTTCCCCTTTTGGTATTTTCACTACATGGCCCCTCCTCCTCTCTCCTCTCACTCAACCATCATTCAGTAGCCCAATTTGCAGGGCTGGGCATTCACTAGCATATTATTCAGTGCCTCTAGTGCTGTGATACTGAGGGTTCGATTCAGCTCTCAGACTGTTTGTGTACATGCATATGTTTGAGAAAAGTTGAGAAAGTAGCAGACTGCTAGGTAGTTTTGTGGATTTGGGGGATAGAAAGTACTTTTTGAATGAAAAGGTATGGAAAAAATTGTGGATACCAATCCTTGAAAGTGAGGATTTCTTTCTATAAAAAAGGGAAAAGAAAATGTTTCATCTGCAGAATCAGATAATTATGCTAGTTTGTGGGATCGTTAACTAAATACTTCCCTTTAGCTTTACTCATTCTGTAATTAAGCACTTCCCCAGAAATGTATCTTTTCCTTCACATATAGTTGTCTCGATGTAATTATGATGGGAACTGAGTTTTGAGGATAAGTACTTTCCTACATTACAGTACTAGCTGGTGTGTGGTCTCTCATGGTAAGATAACTAGAAAAAAAAGCTGTGCCTGGCTGGACTTGAATCAATGGGTTGGAAAGTGGGCTGTAAAACTCCATTCTTTCTCCTGTAACCTCATGACAGGACTTTTTCCCCTTTGTGACAGAATTAACCCCTTCGCTATGCATGGTTTATCATGCTGTGACATTGCACCTCGAGAAAGCAACATATAGACACCCCAGTAGATCAAAGACAGTGTGGGGTGAAACTGGTATTTGAGTTTGTTATATGATCTGGTGCCCCCAAATGAGCTATGCTTTTATTGTGTTCACATTGTGTAAAACGCATTTGACACATGCTTGACTGGCCTTTTGGCTAGTTAACCCCAAATGTTACATAATTTTTTGTGTACTGTATTTTAATTTACCCGTTACTTTCAGTCAATTGGTCACATGTGAAAGGTGCCCTTTTCAAGTGTGTAGTGAGTTTTATTCCTCCCTATAGAGGTAAGCGGGAATCAGGCAGGGAAGGAGAGTGTAACATAAAGTAAGAAGGCAAGTTTCATTGTGATTGGTTTTGCTTCAGAACCATGGTTTACCATTATAGCACACTACTGTATATGCATGGTTTCGCCTTGACATAGCACTCGACTGTGTCCTGGCATATGTAGCTCACTATAAACCTATGGTGTGTCATCCTTTTCTGGACATGGAATAGGAGATATGTAACACATATACGTCCTCTTGGGGCATAGCGCAGATATGGTGTCATCCATACAAAAACTGTATATCACAGAACCTGTTCATATGTACTGAGTATGCAAGGCTGGAAAAAATGTCAATTTCCCTGCAAGCAAATCAAAATTTCCCAAAGACTTCACATGTTTACATACAAAAGTAGTCAAATTTCCCTCCAAAAACCATAATTTCCCTGCAATGACATTCCCAAATTGCTGGGTTTTTCCAGCCATGTGTTAATGTGAAATATAATACATACTGTACACATAGCTCAGTATAAGGCAGGATGGACCTCCTTCTATAGTGAACTTGGGTTAACCATTTCAATAATTGGACTACTGCAGGAATGCTACTGCATGTATCTTAAAGAGGCTTGTTGAGTTGGTATTGATAACTTAATGATAGTGTTAAAAGGTCACCACATGAAAATGCTGATAATTATGTAGCAAGATCAATCAAGTTTCATGTCTGAAAGTTACAGAACAAGTTAAAATTTTGAATTTTGTGGTTTCCTGATCTGTAACTGTTTTGTGCATAATTTGAAAAAGTGTCTGGTCACAAATTTCTGAAAACTTAAGTAAACAGTTACAGTATAAGTAATCACTCATAAAACAATATTTGGAAGTAGAATGTGGGGGTTGTCTAAGATTGACCATTTGTCATTCATATGTAAAGAAATTTTTCAGGTTTAGAAAAATTTGCTGAATTTCATGAACCAACTCAATGAGACACTTAAACAAATTAACTTTCTACTTTAAAAGTAGTTCGTACATAGCAGTGACATCACCAAAGGGGGTCCATTCGGACACATGTACTGTACCCTGTAAAACCTTGTCTCCCTTTTTGCCCCTTAAACTATGATTTGGTATTTTCTGCAAAAGATATGTCTCCTGTAGTCAGAGTGTGACTACCAGATTTCTTATGATTTGATTCTGCTTTGAGACAAGGAAATGCAGGAATTTTAATTTTCTTCAAATGAAAAAATAACCCCCAAAACCTTTGAAGTGCCATTTCCTGCTGTCTTGGAGGTTGGCCTTTTGATTCCTTTCTGAAGGCAGGCAAGGCATATCTGCACTGCCAAAGGAATTGGTTTCTGTTGGACAACCAACTTTTTTACTTTTGGTTGTCCATACGGAATTTTAGTTGTCCCAGTCAACCCGATCACCATGAAAATCAAGCTCTGGCCCCTGATAGTATAGTTTTGCTACCAAAAATTGTTGCTTAAAGTTAACAGTACCCAACAAATTCTTGCACCAGTGTTTAGTCAAAGGAATTACCTTCAAATTATGACCTTAAGTACCTCATAAATACCCTTAAAAACAAGGAGATTCCAGAGACTTTCCCCCTGAATCCTCACTGGGATTTTGCCTCTGGATCCCACCAGGGACCCTAAGTTAGACCCTTGGTCCCCACCAAATATGGTCTTGTGCTTTGCACTTAGTGGCATGTCTGGCACCATGGGTGGATGGTGTCAAGCAAAGCCCCTTGCAAAATCCTTGTATCCCCAACTCCCCCTAGAATGAAATATCTGGTGATGCCACTGCTATGTAGTGGCAAATTATTTGAGAGAATGCCCTCTAAAACAAGTTAGCAACACCCATTTCTTATAATTGTATTTGTTGTCTCTCAGATGTAAGGTGCACTGTGGTAGTGGCAAGTTGTGGTGTTGTGTGTGGTTTCTATCGATACTGAGCATTTTAGGATGCCAGTTTCCCCACATATTATGCCTTTAAAAGGTAGATGCTGTATAGGACAAATTTATTGCATCCTCATTGCAGCCTGATTGGACTCTCAATCTGGTAAATTCTACTTTCCTCCCAGTGAAAAACAAAAATCCAGGGCATGTAAGAGTAATTTTTTTGCTACTACAAAAGTTCTTCAGGTGACAAAGGAAACAAATTTATTGTTACAGGGATGCTGCTAAAGCTTCCTGTATTGCTGTGGGTGGGACTCATTTACCTTTGCCACTAAAAAAGGGAACATGGGTAGAAAAATTTGGAAGCTGGGAGGCTCCTTCCCAGGTAATTTGGGTGTTTGGAGCAAATTTTGGCAACTGGAAAAAATTTGCATGTTTTTTACATGAAAATACGGAATAGGTGGAGGAAAATTTACTTCCCTTTCAATGGACAACAAACATTTTCCCATCCTGACAGTGACAACTCACTATAACTTGTCCCCAAAATGGAAATGGTTTGTGTTACCATTGTGCTCATATGGCCATCTTTAGTTCTGATATGTAGAATCAGTTTTAACTAGTTGTTTACTATTTTATTTCTCTTTCAGAAGTTTAAAGTACAGTATTAGTTGGGAAGGAAGCAGAGAATGCAGTCAGAAGCCTTGACAAAGATTAGAATTCAATAAAAGGACATTGACCATGATGTTATGTGTATTTTCAGTCTCTTCTACCCAACTGTGAAAATCTGATGTTTGTTAATATTGTAGAAACTTGTAAAGAAACATCACAACATCAGGTTCTTTGGTTTCTAGTATGCAAGAAAATTCTGATGGAGGTCTGTTAATACTAATTCATATGTCCTTTGCAATGGAAATTTGAAAACTTTATATGCCTTAGGAGCAAGATAGCAGCATCTGGACTGTTCCTTTAAAGGCCCAATCCTCTCAGCCCAAACAGTACCAATTCTCCTAATTCTTACTTAAGCCCCTCACACAATTAGCTGAAATTCATCTTCGTTCAGATCACAATCTCAGTTTATTGCTTTAGCTTGAGTATAGAAAAGCTCAACATGTATAATCAAAACACCCTTGGTATAGTTCATGCTGTGTAATACAAGCTTTGGTACTCTGCATTGTTTGAATGAGTTGTCAATTAAAGAGCTGAGCCTATTGAGAATATCTGTTGACCCCTACAAGAAATGTAGTTTGGGGTGAGAGGATTGACCCTTTAAGGTCAAATTTGTAGAGCTTGTTGGTTAATATACATAAAACTTAGTAGGCCTACTCTTTCAATTTCATTGAAAGGATTCATAAGTGTTTGAGAAGTAATTTTTGGTGCCAGAACCTTTATTGGTAAGTGACCTTTGAAGTCCAAATTTTCAACGTTCTCTCAGGGTTCTTCAGCAGTACACAATTCACCTGTCTAGTTCTGTAGTTTTATATTGGCATAGTTTAACATTCTTTACCACTACATTATTCGTTTTAACATACCATCGAAATGCCTCTAAAACCAATTTTCACCAAAGGGGAACAAATAAACCTCCCCTTAGGCCATAGGTCAGAGAATGTCCATTTTTCTACCCTGCTCCCCTGTCCTCTTCCCCAAACCAAAAGACACTGACAGTGTTCATAGGCTCAACACATCTTAAAGGTAAAGAGTAGTTTGAAGAAAAAGCTAATAACACAATTTTCCTCTTATTTCCTTTCCAGTATCTGTCATTACATTTTATGACCTTATGCATTCAAGGTAAACCAAGCAGTTATTTCTAGTAAGTTTCACATCTGAAGAGAAAAAATGCTGTCACATGACTCTCAACAGCCAATCATAAAACAGGATAGTCTACTACACACTACTTCAATTTGGGATGACTGCGGAGTGATAGATTTAAATAAAAGCTACTCTGGAGTAGAAAAGTACTATACAGGAAGATTGCAAAAGTCCTACTTTTGTCCTACTTTTTATAGGCCGAATTCTAATATCCTCCTATAATTGAGAAATATTTACTATTTTTATCCAATTTTCACTTGGGTCTACTTGAAAGCCTGAATTAGTCTAAGATACAAAGATAATTGGATGATGTTACTATTGACTAAACCATCATAACCATGTGTCTAATTTTGTTTTATCTGGAAAACATGAAGTCATTTTGTACTATATATAGTGCCATTCTGTAGAATTTGAGCTTTAGACCACTAAATTTAAATGCTGTTGTGGACTGTTGGTGTCCCAAAAGTTCCTAATTCTGAAGTCATTCCAAAGCTGGCATCTAGAATCTTTATTTTTGTTACACATGTGTTGCCTTGACATCTATCAAAACTTTGCCCTTTGGCCTGATGGGGTTCCCATAAGGTAAAAAGTTGTCCAAGGGAGGAAAATTGTGCAAGACCAAAAAAGTGTGACCCTTTGATCCAAACCCAGCAAGGTATGTTTTTGTGAATGAAATAAAAATTCCTGTCAAAACATCCTGATCTATCCCCTCTAGACCTGGATTTGTAAGACCATGGTAAGACACAATCCAGGTTTCAACAGCACTTGGTTAAGAGAACTTCACTGTGACTGAGTAAATACTGCAACCATAAGTAGGCATGTAGTCACTAGGTACAGTAGAAATATGGAATTACAGTCTGAGCTTCAGAACTTCCAAGGGTTGCCCTCATAGTACAGAAGCCTTCAGCATGTAGCAATTCACTACTTAAGTATGCATAATACAGTTTGTGGATTGACTGAGGATCTCAGGAAAATTGCTTTTCTGTGTGAAGTACTTTTAATTATACTACATCCAGAGGTAATTGTCAGACACGCCAGGTTGACCTTTGTGTCATGTAATGTTTTCTAATTTTAAAATTTGGCAAATCATTTCATCAGAAATAAATTTGAGGAAGCAATCTCTTGCAGTAGATGCATGACTAAGAACAACTGATATAAATAAAACTGTCATTCGACTCATAAGGTTGCAACAGCAATGGAAAACCTGGATAAGTCCTTAAAGGGCCAAACCTCTCACCCCAAACTACAATTTTGGTATCCGGGTACCAGAATTCTCAATTGGCTGAGCTCTTTGATTGACAGCTAATTCAAACAATGCAGAGTGCCAAAGCTTATATTACACAGCATGAACGGTACTGAGAGTGTTTTGATTATATAAAGTTTTTCTATACTTACCGTGAAGCAAGAAACTGAGATTGTGTCTGGTTGAGGATGAATTTCAGACAATTGTGGGAGGGGCATCAGCAAGATGGTTGGGAGAATTGGTATTGTTTGGGATGAGAGAACTGGGTCTTTAAACTTAGGAAAATATTTGCAAGGCCAAGAATACAAGGAAATTGTGTGGAATTTTCAGAAAGTGACAATGCTTTGTTTTCTTTTTCTTAAATACTCAGATTTTCACTTTGAATACAACTCTTTGTAAGAGTGACCATAAGATGGACCTCATTGAAATCTTTTCGAAAGGAAAGTCATGAAAATTGATTACTGCACTTATAAAGTACAGGAACCTGCTTGTTAATGTAACTAAATGTTCCACTCTTCTAATGAAGTTTAGATGAAATGACCTGTCCAACTGAGAAATACTTCACATAACAGTTTGTATGGATTTAGGTACTGACAAATTAGGGGTATTGATAGTTATGGTGGTGACTGACCATCACACCCAAAGTTTTGTATTCATTTTGTGAATTGTGTCAGGATAGTTACAGTATAAGCATAAACCTGACTTGCACAGTACAGCAGTAGATGTGCAAGTGGGCATTGCATAACATACAGAGTGTTGAAAGGGTATTGAAAAAATGTCACTGAAAATTTAGGACGAGATGGAGAACAAATGATGTACTTTTATTCTATCAAAATTAGAGAAATAATTATGTGTTTTAATGAAGAGACTTACTGTACTGCTCTCATATGGAATAGAGGTAATACATTCTTTGTTAGAGGAAGAGTAAACTAATGGTCATTTTATGTGTTATCAACAAATGTTTAAAATATGTACTACTATAGCAGCAGTATTCACAGATAACTGCCATGCAGAAATGTGGTGTTTACCGCACAGCCAAAGTGAAAAATTTGATCTTTATTGCCTGGAAGGGTTAGACCTAATAATTTTGACATTCTTGTACTTTTTGGAAGGGCAGAGAGCTGAACTTGGCATCTGTATTAACAATGAAATAATTGTGTTGTACTGCCCTAAGCTGATTCGTGACTGTAAACAAGTTAATGGTGATTTGTTGAAATTCTGATGCTATCAAAAGGTTCAGGGTAAGATATTGTAGGTGAAAATTATTTAGACAAATGCCAGATGCTATTGGGGGAATCTTTAGAAACTTTGAGATGGGTAGGCTTTAGATAATTTGAAATATTTTGTTTGAAAGAGTGTTTGACCTTGTGACAAAGAATAGAAAAGAATAATTTTAACAAATTGATCTAGTAGTAGATATTCTTAGATGTAGACGATATTTTTCTCGTAACTATAAAACAAATACTGTAAACCTTGCTTAGATAGATATAGCCAGAGTTGTTTGTGGCTATATTCATTACAGCAAAGCTATTTTAAATTGCCTTTGTAAAATTTTGCAAGCTTATTATCTATAGTTATAGACTTGTTTTTGAAGGTCAGGGTGTGGAGGTAATTTGTAATTGTGATATTGTGGTCCGTATAGTTGCAGTTTTCAATAAGAGAAACCAAGGCAGTCATGATGGAATGGTTTATGTGTGTGTGTTCAGGGTCTGGCTCTGGACTGTCCAAAACCAGTTTTTGCCAAGACAGTGGCAAAAACCTGTTTTAAACCCATCTAATAGTGTCCAAAGTTGTCCAAACTGTCAAAAAATGGCAAGAACCCCAAGATGGTTAAATTGGTGGTTTGCATAGTAATTAGGCCTGTAGGCTCGCTGTATTTATCTCAAGGGTACTGAACAGCAACTACTTAGCCTACAGTATTTGAAAAGATTAATAAGTGTAATACAATTTAATATGCATGGCCTCCTAATGAAAATGCCACAAAATTAGTACACCTTCATGTTTAACTTTATTTAAAATTTTTAGGGCTGCCAAAACCAAGGCAAAACACTTCAAAACTACATTTCTCACAGATGTAGTTAATTAAGAAAAATGGAAAGAAAAAAAAAAACAACTTTAGGGAAATCATTGTAACTTTCATGAGTAGCAATCAACACAAAATATGGCAAAACTAGTAACTTCAACTGGATATTTTTGTTCATAAAACCCATCCCCACCCCTTTCTCTTAATCCTCATGAGCAATCATTGCGGTGAAACTCATTCAATATATATATCGTAAATTCGTAATCAATGCAAAATATGGCAAATGGGGTTAGTAATTGGGGCAACTATGCGAAGGTAGAACCTTGATGTATGCATGTGATACCAAACACCTAATTTGCATGAAT
Organism: Holothuria scabra; assembly: GCA_037179385.1. Taxonomy (NCBI): domain Eukaryota; kingdom Metazoa; phylum Echinodermata; class Holothuroidea; order Aspidochirotida; family Holothuriidae; genus Holothuria; species Holothuria scabra. The sequence goes on from CM074201.1 coordinate 29,680,789, forward strand.
GAGCACATTTTGTTGAAGTTGGACTCTAATTTTAGTAGACGGTCCACAGTAGTCATAAATGCATTATTCATTATTCACTTGATATTAGCTGCACTACTGTAGGTGTCATTAGAGCACACCAACTCTCCATCACAACCTTTCTACATCTGGACCTAGCAACCCATTTATCTTTCTTATAGACCAATAGTTGCTTTAGCCAGGTTGATTTTAAAAATGTTATGTGTGACTACATGTGACAATGCTGTGAGGGGTGAAGGTGGTGGAAAATGTTAATTAACAATGTATAGTTCACTGGTTTACCTGACCTACGTGTAGTATTTATAAGCAAATAACAATAAAGAAACAACATTTATCCAGAGAAAATTATCTTCAAAAATCTTTAAAAGAGTTTTTGTCTCTAGCAGGTTTTGGACACGTCTTTTGATGACCAATTTAAACCATGGTTGAAACGATGGATTAAACCACCATTGTCCAAAACCTGCAAACCCGGTGTGTGTGTGTGTCTATTAATGTGACACTTTGCTTTTTAACATCACATCTCAGCATACTCTGAAAGATTTTCAGTTTGGTACATAGGCCCACATATCCCATTTGAAAAAAAAATCACCCTATTGTGTTTAATGGAGGTCAAGGTCATCTAAATCTCTGAAAACTAGCTTGTTAACAATATATCTCAACTTAGAAAATTGGAATAGATTTCATATTGCCTTTGTGGATGTGTTATGGTGAGAAAGTGGTCCCTTTCGTTTTTGATGAAGGGCAAAGTTCATCTAGGATCACCAGATGTCAAGCCTGGAAAACCTTGTTTACATAATACCTCAAGAAAGGAAACTTTGATAGATTTCATGTCTGGTATGTGGATGCATTGTGGTGAAAAAATGGTCTGCAACATTTTTGATGGAAGTTTTATGTCATGAGGAGGCATTGGAGGTCAAACCCTGAAAACCTTTCCACCACACTCCTTTAAGGTACTGTAGGAAACCTGTAAGTTAAGTGAGACATGATTGAAAAATGATAACATCAATTTTATTGATTTCTTTCTGAAAGCAGGCAAGGTGTTTTGTGTTTGTACAAAAATGTGCTTGTGTTTGCAGTGCTTTTGCTTGCAAACAGAATCTTCAAAAAGAGTACAAGTGACTAATCTCATATTTGGGGTGTAGATTGGACATATTGAGTACTTGAGCCCTAATGTTTCTGGTGGAGCTTAAAGGCCATTAGGGATCACCAAAGAAAGAATGTTACAACCTTGTTAATACTACTGTATATCTCAAGAATGGTTACAGTGAGGGATCTCATACTTTGTAGTTGGATGTCCATATAGAGTCCATTTAGAGGTCATGCAGAAGGTTAAAACCCTGTAAAAACAACATCTTCAGACGGGTAACAGTGAGGGATCTTATCCTTAGCATGTCCTTTGCCCACACATCATCAATGAACCCATTTTTGTTGGAGTTATTGGAGGTCAGAACCCCAAACATTGCAAACATGATATGGAGATCAGTAAACTAAGTGTACAGGATCACATACATGTTTTAGCATGTGCATTACCCATGTTTAAAAGCTGACCTATGTTGTTTTTGGTCATTTTCAGTGGCAAGGATTCACGTACAGTAAGTCTGGTTTAACAGTGAAGTGCTTGAATACTGGCAAAATTATACCAAACATGCAAATGATTAAAGGACTTTTGCTGCCAAGTCCTCTGAAAACAGGATGGGATCAATTAGTAATTTACTTCATCTAAATTATCTGTTGCTTTTGTTTGACATTTTTGCTCTTAGTTGCATTTTGTGGTACTGTAGTTGGTTTCTAGAGATTTCTTTATGCTGTTTTTTATTTACTCTCTACCGTGATTTCCTCAGCTTTTGAAACTGTATAATATTGCAACCTCTAATTGTTACATATGGGGTCATTGAGTAAAATACCATTTGTAAAGTCCTTTCAGCATTGATTTGTGAAATACAGTAATGGTTCAAATTTGTTATTTGCGTCATAGAAACAGCAAATATGATACTAAAAGATGGACAGACATTACTTTAAAAGGAAAATGCAGCCCCCCGACCCCCTCACCATCCAGCTTGAATTTAGAGTGCCCAATTCAAGTATGGTTAGCACATCACACTTGCCCAATATATATACAATTTAAGAAGTCCCATGCAGCTGCATGTTACAGCTATGTTTAGGTTTACTGTACCCTATGCCTATTTGTGGCAACATGCATTGCAAATACCCTTTAGGCTAGAAGAATAAGTGTGTTCAATATGAACGTACAGTATGAGGGATTACAAAATTTCAAGTCCACATCTATGTGTATGCATTGGTCTTTTAAATTCTAAGGGTTGTTACTATATTATGCTCTGTGGTTTTGTAAATCCAACTACCAGAAGGTTCCTTATACAAAGAAAGCATTAAACGTTTTTTATACTATTCTTAGGAGAAAATTCCCTGGTCGAGTCATACCAAAGACTCTAAAAATGAAACCTGGAGTAGGGAAAACAAGCCAGTGATCCACAACTGGAAAAAAGGCTGTGGCCTGCTTGATTTGAACAAGTAGGTCAGAAACTGGGCTGTAATACTCTATCTAACTGAGGAGAACATACAGTACCATTTGGTACTATTTCTTTGCAGTACCATGTAATGTGATGTTATCATGCCCTATTCAAGTTTTTGCTAAAATAAGTATTTATCAATCATTGCCACTTGTGACTTGAGGGACAAAAAACAGAAATTACCATGAACTTACATACAGTATAAAATACTGCATTTGTCACAGTATACACTATATACTTTGCTCAAGTTTCATATGGTGATGTACCTCCAGCTTTTAATAATGCATGGGATTTAACTTGTATCGGAGTTCATATCAAACCTACCCCCCTTCCCCGTGTTTAGAGTTGTATCAGAGGGCAAGAGGAGACTGTGAGAGTTTTACATGTATTCCTCTCTGTAATGGAATATTTAGCATCTATTGCGAGTGTATCTGGAGTCTGCTGTTACCCTAAGTCAGTCAATTCGTACAAAATGTATAGCAAGGACACATTGTACAACATGTATTGATCGACCGACTCATGCTACAGTATACTTCTTTAATTTGAATTCCCAGTTTTTTGATCTGATAGTCTGTGAACCTTGAATAAGTTTGTTTTACATTGTATTGGGGTATATAGTGTAGGGAAAAGATGGTTAAGGGATATGTTTCAAATGTCAACATCACTGATGGGGGTCACTTTAAAGGTTACTCAGATGAATGTACCATATGAACAGTTGTGGGATTCTTCAGTAAAACATGTTGGTGAACAGAAGTTTCAGAGAGTCCAAGGCTTCCAAACATGTTGCAGATCGACATCTAAAACTCTGTATTGAGGTTAGAAAATCAGTTGTACCACATCTCCAGTTCAGGGATAAAAAGTTTTCCAGAATTATGCTGTAGCAGTTTTCATATCTGTTGGGTTCAATGATGCTTTTGTCAGTGAGATGATTTATGGTAGTCTTATCAATTTGTGCAGTGAAACTTTGGCTGTGAGATACTGTGAGACTTTCAGTTAAACCATAAAAGTTATATGTTCTTTTAAATATGCTCTTATACAAATGCATACCTCTCAAGTGACCTGCATTTCGTGGGTTGGACCCGCATTTGGACACCCAAACCCGCTGACCCGCCAACCCCTCTGAAAAACCCGCATTTCAAATCCTCAAAGTATTCTTAGTGAGAGAACCACACAAATTAGCAAATAATTCAGCTGACCAATAACGACCGCCGGTAACACACAGAGTTGACGTTTGCAAACTGTGTTGGTACCGCACTAAAATTTACCTCAAAAATAATGATTGAATATTGTGACTAGGAGAGGTTTTAGTCATTGAGCATTTGTGAGTATCTGCATAATATTATTTTGGCAAATTTCTCAAAACAATATTTTTCTAGGTAAACGCGAAAAATTCAGTACTGTACTTAATTTTTTTGGCGGTAACCTAGGAACATTGTGTTGACTGATATGCCAAAAAAGTGCCACCATTTTGCATGTAGACACTTCTGAAATTCAAAAATTTTCGAAAGGGGAGGGGGACACCCCCGGGCGATCCACCAATGGACAGATCAGATGGACCTGCATCTAGCCTGTCGGAGCTTGGGAGCTATGCAAATGGTGTTGAACATTGTCAAGTTGGGGGGAGGAAGAATGAGGGTCTTAAGATACTGTAAGGTAGGGAGTTCAATGCCTACTGACTCAAAATCTTGCATTCTAAGTTGTCCAAGTTACGTGAGAACATGCATATTGAGCTAGACATTAGAACATACAACAGTGACCCATCACAGTTATCTTAGCAGTGATTTGCTTTCTGTGTCGATGTGTATCATTACCACTTTGTTATATATATTTAGAACATCATCCTACCTTTTACATTGCTACTATACTGTAGGCCTATATGTAACTGTAGCATTGAGTAGTCCTGGCAGGAGGGATCGCTTCCACAGGGACATCTTTCATTTGCCGAGTAATAGTAATACTGCAGGGAAGTAGGAGATCTGTGTAGATAGAGAGTAAGTGTTGAACCAGGGAGTTTTGTCATGTGGAATAAAATCTCAGGGATAATAATAACTCAAACATTACATGTCATCATATAAACCAAGCTGAAAATGTCATAACATAAAAACTACATGGTTATATTAAGTCCTATCAAATGTTCACATCCTTAATTAGCCAGTTCAGTTCAGCTTGATATATTTAGCCCTCAAACCACAATCCAAAAAGTATTGCCTTGTAACCCTCTGCTAATTTTACCATCAGAGAGAGCAGGGGGATTGTTTGCTTCAGTTAGCAGAACAATTATTTCCTTCTTATCATTTTTATGCTTGGGTGACTTCCAGCAGCATTGTTTGGTCAAAGGGTAAGAGCATTCGCCTCTTACGCCGAAGGCCCGGGTTTGCTTCCCAGGTCGAGTCATACCAAAGACTTTAAAAAAGGAACCTACTGTCATTGTGCATGATGCTCAGCATAAGCAATGGAGTAGGGAAAACAACCAGTGAGCCACAACTGGAAAAAAAGGCCGTGGTCGGCTCGACTTGAACCAATAGGTTGGGAAATGGGCTGTTAAAATTGATCTAACCATCTATCAATCCAGCAGCATTTGGTAGAGTAAGTGATACCTTTCCATCCAGTTGCTGGATTTTACTGGTTAGCAGAGTTCTAAACTGAGCAACTACCTTCCCAATGTCTTCCTTAGTGATGTCTTCTGTGTAAGTTGTTACATTATGGCAGAAAAAATATTTGTATGGGGAGTTTCTTGCATATTTGCTGGTACCTGTATGTCTAGTAATGATGTAAACATCTGGGACTATACAATTCTATAGATAATATACTTATGGGATACATTGTCAGTTATTTATAGGACCACCATTTTGTTTCTACATAGTAGTACCTCAAGGTGGACTGTCTTTCGGTGCAGTAAAACTTACTGTATGCATGTCAGGTGAGTGTCTGTCTTAAATGAACTGTAGAACTCTTTTGTGAACTCATAACTCTGATGCTGTAGCTTTTGGTAGACCTGTGACATTTTACCTTCTGACAGTGCTACTGTACTGTATTTACTGAAAAATCAAAACAAGGGCCATTTGCCACTGAGTTGTATTCACAGAATGTCTGAAATTGGTGTTAAAACTGCAAAATAAGTGGTTCTCATTGATGACCACTTTTTGATTTCTTGCTGAGGGCAGGCAAGAAATCTATGCACTGTATGTGATGGGATCACCACAGCTAGGTAAGGACTCAAAATATTGTAAACATGATATATCAAGAAGGGTTACTGTGATTAATCTCATGCAAATATTGTAAGCAAAAATATTCAGTAGCAAGGAATCACAAAGCCAATTGTTTTCAGGTTCTTCCAATCAGAGGACAACCTAAAGGTGGGTAATATTTCAAACTTGATTAGTAGTACTAATAAGTTAAAATGTTCTTTTCTTTTTAACTTTAGGGCTTGACAGGACTGCTCTCAGCAAAAGATGAGAAATTAGAAAAACCAAGTAAGGATGGAACAAGCCCACCAGACATGAATGGAACAAGCCATAGTAGTTACTTTAATGGGTCTTCCAACCCACCACCACAGTCATATAGAAGGTACCATCAACCTAGTAGGGAAACAGAGTCTTCACAAAAAGGTATAAGGTCGTTTGAAAACTGAACAGTTGCATTGTCTATGCAAAATAGAGTTGTTGAACATTTCATGGTTTTTGCTAATCTGCTGCCCCCTTCTTACAGATCTTAGTATTTGTACCTGTCTATTCCTCACAGTACCTGTGGTAAGACCCTTCATAACCAATAGCACAGTGGAAAAGGGTGCCCTCTACAGTACTGTACATTGCCATGTCCTGTGTCCTCTTCTTATAGGCCCGGTTCTCTCACCCCAAGCAGTACAAGTTCTCCTAACCTTCTTACTGAAGCCCCTCCCACAAATGTCTGAAATTCATCCTCATCCAGATACAATCTCAGTTTATTGCTTCAAGGTGAGTATAGAAAAACTCAATTTATATAATCAAAACACTCTCAGTACCATTCATGCTGTGTAACATAAGCTTTAGTACTCTGCATTGTTTGAATTAGCTGTCAATCAAAGCCCTGAGCCAATTGAGTCTTTAGGTTCTCCTGTGCCAAAATTGTAGTTTTAGGTGAGAGGTTTGGCCCTTTAATCACCAGTAAGGCATTTTAATGCAATTTGGAAAAGAAAGTGTGAATGATTAAGCTGAAAGCCTGCTTTTTATTGATGTCAGGTTTGGGGTGAAAGGTCTCTCATTTTTGGTTACAGTCCTTTAGGGACTTTACTTTTTTGGCCCTTTGATCCTATCTGTCCTACATTTAGTCACTCAAGTTGGTTGAGAACTGGTTTCAAAGGTTTATGCTCTTCTCTTCTTTCCTTGGTCTTACTAGGTATGTGATGGAGTCCTTCTCAACAATAAAGTGGGTGGATTTTGCAGGAATTTGAGAATTTGAGTGACATCTTGTACTACAAAATTCCCCTTAACCACTGTTGTAGATTAGCATGCACTACTAAGCAAGCACCTATTATAGACTTAATACTAGGCAGCTGGGTGTGGGGCATTTTACCCCATATGCAGACAAACACAAGTAGGATGCTGCTTTTAAACTTGTCCGATCATAGGTTGAAAACTAATAATCAATAAAAGATTAGCTATAACAACAGTTGGAAGAAGTTGAACACAAAATATATCATATAATATGGAGGTTGGGGCCATACAGATGGTACTAAGCAGGAGCAGGTATTTTGCATTTTATAGCAAACTATAGTCTATTTTGCTCTTACTTACCTCCTATTTACATATGTAACCATTATTGCCAGCAATAACTGTCTGGCCCTGTCTTCTGGCCCTCTTTACATTCAGTACATGTAAAACAAAAATGTAATGAAGACATGGCATTAACATTGAATACTGTGCTTGGGATTTTGATTGGCGATGCAGGTAGACTCTCTTAGAATGAACATAATGTATGAACAATCATGCAAACAACTTATTCTGCCAGTAGTACGCCTAGAACCAAGTTGTATGGGCCCACTGTTGGTGATGTCCTTTATATTGAATGCTTGCCCTTTAGCCCAGGGTGGGTAAAACTATGGTTTCAGCATTTACTGAACTGAATATTACACCCATTTTTGTAAACAGGTCACTACTTTTGTAACAAAATCAACCACTTTTGTAATAAATTCACCAATTTTGTTATTTTTAAAGTCATCATGTTTGTAAGGCTTGCCAGCCACTTTCTCTAAAGGAAATCTCCTTCAACCACCTTTTGTAACAGTCAGTTAACCACTGTTTTAATCACCTAGCATGCCAAGCTATTGATTCCTATCCTACAGTGCAGATGTCAGTTTTGCTGTGCACTTTTTGAAGCATATTGATGAGGCGTGCATAGCTATCTGTTTACCCTTGTTGCTCCCAGTGCAGTTTAGGGCCACAGAAGTTACGGGAGATTGGGGTCAATTGAGTGAGAATCATTGGTTACCTCTTAAATACACATTTGTAATGTTAAACTAATTATACAGTTTAACTTTGTAACATTTTACATTTTTCCTTCTGAAGTGAGAGAATGCAGACAATTTTGGATAAAGATCATTTAAAGGGCAGGAGCAGTCACCCCAACTTGAAGCAGTGTAGTAGACTGTCCAGTTTCATGATTGGCTGTTGAGGGTCATGTGACAACATTTTTACTCCTCAAATCTGAAATTTGCAGGAAGTTTCTGTTTGGTTTACCTTTCATATGTTATATTGAAGTAATAAAATATTATGAAAGATTCTTTGAACAGAAATGAGACGAGAATTGTGATATTTAGCTGTTACTTCAAAATAAGTTTGGGGGGACTGCTCTTGACCTTTAATGATTTAAAAGTTTTGAAGTTGTACATTGTAGCAGCTTTTCCTGGAGAACTTGGGCTGTTAAGCAAGGCTGAACAAAATGTTCATTTCCCCAGAAGGGAGTAAAATTATTGCCAGGAAGGGAGTAGAATTTCCCACAATTCTCCCTGTATTTTCTTGTACAGAAAAGGTAAATTTTCCTTCAAATGCCCATATTTCCCATGGGAAGAGCCTCCCAGATTCCCAACTTTTTCCACCCATGCTATTGAAAGTCATTGTGTTGTGTGGGCTACTGTGACCTTTTGATCTTAAGTTACTCAATAAAGTGGTGAGGATGGTCTCATGGGCATAAAATTGGAAATGGTCATGAAGTTCACCTTTTTGATGCCCTCAGTGTATGATATAAATAAATAAAGTATAGTTTACAATAAAAACAAATTTATGTTTTACCAAGTTGAGGATTTATATTTAGATATGATTTGTTACTTTAAAGGATGAACTGTAATCTTTGGATGCAGCCTTTTAACAAGGACATAATGTAAGAAAGACAAATTTTCAAATTTTTCTGAATAATATGCTCCTTCAGATGATATTCAGCTAATGAATTAGCCAGTGGAACATATTTTGTTTGTAGCGTGGTACAATTGGAAGATTGTTTGAATTGCATTAAAAATTACTATAGATTTAAGACTACAATAGCTTAATATTTAAAGTTGATCATGTGAGTCTCACTGCCTTAGAGTAAGACACATCCATTAGGTAACTTATCAGCTTGAAGCTGGACATCACGACTTGGCTGATTCTTCAACGATAGGAAACCGCAAATAAAAAACTGACCTTGAAATTTCTATCAACAGTGACTAAGGATGTACCTTACTGCTGAAAATGTCAAGAAATAGCCTAATGCTTGTTTGTAATCATTTACCCCTTTTTTATAAATTTTGGAACATAGTACCTATTTGATCTGGTTTTGTCCCAGGTATCAATAATTTGACAGATTTATATACCGTAAGAACTTTTAATTTCATCCCCATTTTGTAATTTTATTTTCATGCATATCTTAAAGGTAGTGTGACATGAAAATGACAAAACTGGGAACTTTTTGTAAAAAGCATTAAAAACCATGAAAATAACCACAATTTCCATCAAAATCCATCAAAAATTGACCATTTTACAGGACAATTTCTGATTTTCACATAATCATTTATAAATATGAGCTCATTATGCAAATCTTGTGATGTCATGGGAGGGACATACCATATATGACTGTTATCCTTTGTTTTTATAATCTTCATTTCAAGGACAGTTGTAACATTTGTTTGCCCTGAGGGTTTTATTTTGGAAGTTTAATTTGTGTCCTTGAAAATCATCAGTATTGATTACCAAACCACAAACTATCTGATGAGTAATTAAGAGATAATTTATATAGGGTTAACAAAAGAAATGTCAACACTATGCAACACTCCATCTCATTATTTTTGCATAAGCAACAAGTTTCTTCAGAAACATTCAATCTTTGAAGAGGTTTATCTGGAGAACCGTAAAAGATATTGATATAATTCCAACGGAGTTTTCCTCAGAAGAGTTCACTCCATGACTGCCAAGTGAAGTCAGGACATTTTGCTGACATGTCACACTACCTTTAACAAATCTGAACTGATTTTCATCGTTCGAGATTCATTTGGTACCTAATTTGATCACTGAATTTGATGCTCTTCACATTATACATGGAAAAAAATCAATCCCTAGTCCTTTGAAGGTGGATGCCCAGTGTCTTAAGGTTAACTGCAAAAATACATCAGTTCACTGCTGGATGCGGAAATCAAGGTATCAAAGTATTAATGTCCACCATTCAAGGGGCGGAATTCTGTAATGTCCAAAATTTACAGAGTTTTGATATTTATTTGATCTTTGCCTTGAGCAGATTCCATCTACAAACATTTGGGAGTTTGATTTTGATCAACATCAGAACTGCTTCAAAATACATGCTAGGATATGCTTCAGAAAAAATGCTAGGATATGCTTCTATATAGTTGCATACAAGGCAATGCTAAAGTTTTTCAGGATTGGTTAGCCCCTGTCCGTAGTCTGTCAAAAAGTATAATGTCAAATCATAAAAGCTTACTTGGAATGTGGAATTTTTTAGTGGGTGCCTAGGCTTTTATGGTTTAGAAAATGTCAAATGGCTTACCATAAAATGAATTTTGGTTTACAGTTTAATGATTTGAAAATGGTCAAATCAGGTCATTTACTGTACCTGAATGCATAGCTTATAAGAAGGATTTAAGGTCTTATCAAGTTTTGATATTTTAGAGTGGTACTCCTTCTAAGAAGTTTCGTGAAATTTCCGTTGAAATCTAATGTGTGGTTCTCAAGATGCAGTATGAGCAATAAAGTTGGCACATTTTCAACAAAATGTTATCTTGAAGCAAGCATGTATGACATCACATCCTCACATTAATGGACAGCCTTTTGTATTTCTTATAAATGTTCAGCCCTTTTTCTTCTCAACAATTCAAGATTATCAAAATGAGATTGCATAAGTTGTATGAGTATTTTAGGAACTTTGCATTCTCTGCAGGGAGGTCCAATTCCTATTAACTTCAAGGTCACCACAACAGTCTGAAAAACAAAGGGAAACATTCCTTGCAAATGTGAGGAAGTTACCTCTGCTTCCCTCAAGATCACTTTCGAACACAAATCTAGCAACCTAATTTACTGATATCCTGAGAAATACATATCTGATTTGAATGGAAATTCAACCAGACTGTGTAGATTTGGTTCACTCTCACTTACGAAAATTGAATTTTTGCTCAAACTTCCCCTTCAAATTAAAAATGAAGGAGTTTAGTCTTGGTAAATATTTTTGTCTATGGATAACTCTTTCAAATTAGTTTATTAGAATATTTTGTTATTAGCAAAGAAGAAGTGAAAATACCTGGTTACAGGTTTAGTATGGTACTACAAAGTAATAAGTGGTGGTTGCAAGGGTTCAAGTTATCTTTGCTATATCAAGCAAGATGGAGTCATTGCTTAATTGGGATTTTGCTTATGGTAGCTGTACTGCTAATTAGTTCTCTTATCCTGTTTTGCCTCTAATGCTTTGGTGACTTCTCAAATTGTGACAGCAGAGGCCTTAAGTTGAATTCACATGTATTTTTTCACATTTTGCCAAGGATTTAATCACAGCCTTAACATTTGATGCCTGTTTTTATCAAAATAAATCTAACAGTGTAGAGTACTGGAGACTGATGTGAACATTTGTTGAAACCTATTCTATGCAGAAGCAAAAGGAATAGACAGACAGACGAGTTGGTGTGCAAGTGAACTGATGGACAGAGGGAGGGATGGACAGACTTTATAAGGCCTCAAAAAGGAAATTACTCATGGCAAAATATTAACCTTTAAAGATATCCCTCATGACTAGCGCAGCTTTTTGGGAAAAACTTAGGTTCCCAATTATAGTACTGGACCACTGGTTCATTACATCAATTAGCTGTTTAATGAACAACAGCTTTGAATTCCATTCTTGTTCAATAGGAGCCTTACAGTCAGGGGTTTAAATTAGTGCTGGCAAAAATGGATCAAATTACTTATGGTGCAATGAAGTGTTATATATCCCCTGTAGGTTTCATTTGAGATAAACTGCTATTGAGCGTCAACCTTCAGGGCTATTGTAAAATGCTTCAGTGGGCATATAATTGGTATTGATAACACTTCTTGATAAGATAAATTAAAGGGGAAATTTTCTAAGATGTGATGTCTGCAGTAAAATGAATATGAAGTAAAAAGACAATGCAACCTAATAGAACAGAAAAAAAAAATCCCCCCCAAAAAATAAAATAAAATAAGATAAGATAAGGTTTTGTTGCCTAGTTACTAAACAATTGGAATCAGGCTGGGTCATGGGCTTGTTTTCCCTTCTCCATTTCATATGCTTAGCACCAAGCACATTATATAAAAGGCTGTTATCACCACTGGATTAAACCAGAAGATTATAAATTTGAGGCAAAAACTCTATCTATTCCTAACTCTTCATTCAATAAATGGATGACTCCTGTGATGGTTGTGGGGTCAAAGATTATTTGAAGTCACCAGGAGTCCAACTGTGAATACCTGTTCAACAAATGAAAAAAAAAAATCGCACCTCTAAGCTCAATATTTTTGCCCTCATTTCATCACATTTATTTTATGCCCCTGAAACTTTTGTGATGTTGACCTGAATTGGGAAATGTCTTAACAAATTTTACATTCATGTTCTTATGCAGGTTACAGAGATCGTCACAATGAAAGGGGTCACCATCACCAACAGAACCCCACTGGCAGAAACTATGATTATTATGATGAGGGCACAAGACAGTATGTTACTGAACAGGCCTACTTTGACAGACAAGAAATCATAGAAGACAGAAGAGGGCAGTATTCACCTGCTAGGTAAGCTATCAAAAACATTGTTGGAAAATAGTTACTGTGGGAACCATTTCTTTTATGCCTGCTTTTGGTTCTTTGTGAAACAAAACGATGTTGTCAAATTGGCATTTGTATTTTTTATGTATGTGAAAAACGAGTTTTAAGTGTGTTAACTCAATATTCTAATAATGAATTTTTCTCAAACATGGTGTGTATGTTATTGAGTAAGAATGATCTATTGTTTTTGGTGTAGATCAAAGATCTTCATGGATGCTGTTAGTAGCTGTAACTTGGTGTCCATTGCTCAAACTGTGACATAATTTAAGGATTAGGTAGATTGTTAGGACTTGGAAATATTGTAACAATATTGTAACATTAACCCATATAATCTGAAAAGATCGAAAGTTTGGAAAGTAATGTTTCATTGATATCATTCCACTGAAACCTTGATGGTGACACTGAAAGTTCAGTTGACCTCACTTGACCTTGTCTGCCCTAGTTTTGTCTTGTTCGGATGATCCAAAAGGGCAATCACACTACTACCCTCCTACAATGTCCCTAACGCAAGTTTTGACATTTAAGTGACAGGCTATAGTTAGTAGTTTGGTGGTCATAAACATTAGCATGAGAGGTATGTGGATAACTCAATAAACAAGGTAGGAGAATGATATAATGGGAAGTTGTGTGTTTGTCTAAATAAAGTGCACATGTTGACCTATGTCGACCTCATCTGACCTCATTTGCTCTTTTTATTTGTGGTGACACCTTGAATTGTCTTGTTGCCATGAACTAAAAAGGCAATTTTACTACTTCTAACTTGAGTTATTGACATGTAAGTGAAGAGTTAGTTGTGACCCTTCACTTATCTTCTTCGTGCATAGTGACTCATAAGGCCTTAACACTCTCTTAGTAGTGAGTGTTATATGCTTTGGAATGTGAGGTGTACTGTGTGGTTACTCAATAACCAAGTGACAGTGGGGAACAGCATAAAGGGACATTTTGTTGGTCTAAGTGAAGCACAAGTGCTGACCCACTTTGACTTCATTTGACCTTTGGGCCTTTGTTGTGAGGTCTGGATTAGACTTGTTGACAGTAACCAAAAAGGAATTAAACTACCCTCCTGCAATGCCCCAATTTACATCTCCTCTCCTTACCTCCTATTAACATTATGTTATGCTACTAACTAGGGGTAATCCTTTGGCAAATTATCAGTATGATTAAATGGACATAGGAAGAGCTGGAAGGGTGTCCCTTATTCTTTACCTACTACAGAATTTTCTGATGTGGTTTTCTATGGCTCAAGTCAATGAAATTTTCATGAATGGTCATGAGTGTGGGTATGTGACATTTGGAAGTTAGAGGTATGTTGTGTGATAACTTCGAAATCAAATGTTCATTTTTTTTCAAACTTGCAAGTACTGTATTATTTTGAAATTCAAGGAGACATTATGTATTTGGTGAAAATCAAAAGTCGATGGGGTTGGATGTGCACATGCCTTGCCTTGCTTCTCCCAAACTATAAAATCATCTCAAAGGCAAGAAACCATTGTGCCCTTGGGTTCTTGCTTGTTTTCTTTTTTCTCTTTTTGTCCACACGCACTGCACATTATCAAACCCTCTGGGGTTCTTGTGCATTTCTCAGGGCTGGAAAAAATTATTATTTCCAAGGAAGGGAGTAAAATTACTTCCCAGGAAGGGAGTAAAATTTCCCACAATGCTCTACATATTTTTATGTACAGAAAAAGGAAATCTCCCTTTAATTGCCAAAGTTTCCCTCTGGATTGCCAAATTTCCCTGGAAGGAGCCTCCCAGCTTCCCAACTTTTTCCACCCATGGCATTTCCTTTCACATACCCATGTGTATTAATTCCTTTGTAATTAAAATTTATATTCATTGTTTATACCTACCATATAAATATGACACAGTGATTACTGACTTAAGATTGAAGTAGAAATGCAAGAGAATTGCAGAGGTTAATACTGAGTCTCTTTTTGCCACTAAATCATTCTAGCCTGACTAAATTTAGCCTGACAAAGAAACTAATTTAAATGTTAGTGTTGACATTTGTAGGAATTTGTTTCTTTGTAAAAAGTGCATCCACCAATATTGTTAAATGACGCTAGGGAGGTAAGTCTGACAGATTTTTAGTACCTGAATCTATTTACCCTGTCTTGTTATGGAAATTCAAGATGTAGTGGCATAACCAGATGTCAGGGTCTACATGCTGTGGGCCAATGGATGGTGGTGCTCCTCTAAGACAGTGGCATTTCTGCTTACCCACCACTCAGTGCTTTGCCCCCCTCTGCCCCCTCAATTTAAATATTCTGGTTATGCCACCTGTAAAGATAGCTATGGTTAGACTGATTTCTAGGGCCTAGTTTCCAACCAATTGTTTCAAGTCAAGCTGGCCACAGCCTTTTTTCCAGTCATGGCTCACTGGCTTGTTTTCTAATGCTCAACTCGGATAGTTATGGAGTCATTTTTAATCATGGGGTAGTGTAGTGCATAGTAGATATATGCCTTTCTTATCTTCTTCTTCTTTTATCACATCAGGTACTATGATGATGGACAGAGGTTGTCAGATGAACAGTACCAGGTAGACCCCTTTGCACCTCCAAAGCCACCAAGAGGGCATCAATCAAAAAATAAAATTTACTTACCAGAAGAAAGTGATGACAGGCTTGTTAAGAGAAATAATGAGAGAAACAGGCACAGCAACTATTCAGAAAAACCACCAAGACCTTATGATAGTTATTCTAAAAGACCCCCTCAACACCCTAGGTCTGGAGTCAGGGACAGGTCACATCCTGGGTATGATCCTCAACCAAATCGTCATACACAACTGCAATCAAGGCCATCCAGAAGACAAAGATCAGATGTACCCTCTCAATACCAAAGCTTTGGGAGTGAACCCCAGTCACAGGTGAGCAGATCTAAGAAGCATGTGGATAAAAATTATACTTATGGCAAAGCAAGGGCAGGATCAGATATGTACTACCCAGAGAGTGCCAGTTTGGATAGAAGGGAGATTAAAAAACAACCTCATACAAGACATAGACAAGATCCCATTAGGGTTATCCAGTCTCCACAGAGGGTTTCATTAGATCCTTCCTCTGGTTATCACTCAGATAGAGTGGTAGATGAAAGGGGATACAACCCTCAGATTCCAGATTGGTTGAAGACTGCTGATCCTGTTAGAAGTGCTGTACCTCCGGTAGGTTACCAGTCTGCACCGACTGTACCTAAACAAATCTATAGGAGTGATGGTGAATTGGATTTAAGTGAATACTCAGACTCAGAATACAGAGTAAGACAAAGAGAGATGCCTAGGAGAAATGCTCCTTTAGCAAACAAGGCTCCAGACAGACATACTGGGTGGAAGACCCCGCAGAGTTCTTCAGCGTACAGGCAGTCTTCAGAACCAAGAACTACAGAAAGAACACCTGACTATGGGTCCTGGGATAGGTATTCATCATCTCAAGATTATTGTAGGTATACAACAGATGAGGAGATGTTCAGTGAACCAGAGAGAGACCCACCTCCTGTGCCAGTGTCAGCCCATTACACCTCTCAGCCTTCACATGATATCAGGAGAGGTTACGTGCAAGTTAGTAGGTCCACCTATGAAGAATCTAGTCAGAGTTTCCAAGACCAACCACCTCTGTTTGACAGGGATTCATATGGCATGTACCAAACTAGGGACACACACTTGACATCGCATCCTAGTGATCCTAAAAGGCAGCCAATGGTAGAAATGGAGCCTGAAGAGAGTGATGAACCCCCACCTCTTAGAACACCCAGAGAAATCAAAGCATATGATCAGCATGTCAAAAAGTTCAGGAATTCATTGGGGCCAGTGACAAGAGCAACGGTTACTGCTACATATCAGCCTATCCCAACAAGTCCCACAAGTCCTACCAGTCCTACTGGTGGCATCCATGGCATACCTCCTGTATCTAATAGGTATGCAAGGAGGACAAGCAATACTGATGATCAACTGCCTCAACATGAGCGTTCCAAGTCACAAGAACGTCCATTTCCTACAAGAGAGTTTGAGAGGAGCCAAAGTCCTCTCAGTGAGCCAGAGATATCTTCCACTACACTTAAAAAGATTCGTTCCAGGAATAATTCAGCAGTGTTTTGCATTGTTTCACAGACGAGTCCTTTGGCCAGCAGTGACCAAGGTTCTGATGCAGAAGGAAAGGTAGCTCCAAGAGATCTTCCTGAAAAAGAGTATGCACGCAGACCATCTCAGAGTGAACAGGTGAAGGAGCCAGCAATGCAAGGACAACAGAGGAGAGACTCATATCCTTCATCTATTGGTGAATTCCCCATGTCAGAGGTCCTCTCAAAGAGAGTTGGAAATCAAACATTTTCTTCTGCCTTCACAAGGTCAGACAACATACCTAAACAAGGTGAGGTTGTGGAAGAACCACTGGTACTCCCTTCAGCCACTCGCCGAGGCAATGTTTATGCTGTAAGGGATGCTGTGGGGACAAAAGATGAAAATAAACCAAGAAATATTTATGCAGAAGAACTGGATCACCAGAAGAAGTGGAATAAGTATGTAAGTGAAGTTTCTGAACCAGTGGAGGTAATGGAAGAGCCTGTTGTTTTGCCATCTACAACTCAAGGTGACATGTATGCAATAAGACAGAAACCAAACTATACCAGACCAGGTGGAAAACAACAAAGTTTCTATGAGAGGGAGTTAGAAGCTCAAGCAGAACAAAATAGAAATGCTCCTGAGGTTGTAGAAGGTGACAGAGTGGTTATGGAACCTGTGTTGTTACCATCTCAAACTGGAGATAATTATGCCACAGAGACTAGACCAGGAAGGATCAGGCCTGCCTATGAAGAAGAGTCTCTGCCTAACCGTCAGAGTACTAGTTATCCTAAACAAGCCAGGAAACCCAAGGATGAGCCACTGGAAACACTAAGAGAACCCATGAAAGCTGAAATGCCAGTAACAAGTTCTGTAGTACCTTCTGTAGCTAGTATGCCAAGTAGTAGTGGTATGTTTGTAGATGACCCCGATAGTGGAGGATATCAGTATAGACCATTCAAAAAGAGATCGAGAAGCTTAGATAGAAAGGAACCCTCCTTCAGGTCAGATGATTCAGCTACCCCCAGCAAGGAAAACCCAGCTCCAGAATTAGTTCGTCCTTTTCGTAGCAGCAGCCTACCAAGGTCTGGTGAGGAGAGAGAAGAGAGTAAGCCCTCAAACCATAATAGCCCAGAAGAAATAAAAAGTCCAACGAGTTTGTCAAAAGGTGAGCAACTTTTTGTTCAGAAGAGGAAGGAAGCTGAATTTGAAGATATGAGACAGAAAATAGTGGCTGCTGAAAAAATGCGTCGATTGAAAATACTTGATGCTAAAGCTGACAGTGAACCAGACATAGCTACATCAAGAAGACTGTTTTTTAGTTCTTCAACAAAGTCCACTCCACCATCTATTGAACTACGGATGTATTCAACTAAAAGTAAAACTATAGATTATCCAAGTCACAAAAAGGTCTTCCAAAAAGCAGACAGTCCCCAGAAAGAAACATTAAATGCTGACAATCAAAATGAAGGAAGAGTTTATAGAGATCCTGAACCAGAACCTCTTATCATTCAAGGCATTTCAGAAGATGCAGTGAGTGTCAGTCATGAAGATACCTTACAAGCTGCTCCACTGCTGAAAGAGCAAGGACAGGATGAAACTGTGCTTGAAGCTTGGCAAATTGCAGAATTAAAGAGGGCTTTGAAGGAATATGAAGAGGATGTTCACTCACCTAGAGGAAGAAAGAAAAATAGACGAGAAAGGTCAAAGTCAGATCTGACAAACATGCTTTTAAATGCACTATCTCAGCTGGAGAAAAAGGAGAGAGAAAAACAAGGGAAAGCTGCAGATGATACTTCATCAGCTTCCTTAGTAAAACCAGTTGTGGTTGATAAAGATAAACCAAAAGTATCTAGTAAGATTCAGCCATTAAGTAATCTGTACAGACCTCCAAAGTCAAATGATAATCTTGGTTATAGTTCTGACAGTAGTCAAGACCAATTGTACCAGCAACTGAGTAGAGCGGAGAGACTAACTGGGATACCAGGGTTGCAGATACCTGCCCAGGAGGTTAAACCAGATGTACCACTTGTGGAGGAACCAGCACTCAAGCAAGATGCAAAGCCAGTCCAAGAGGCAGTTGTGAAACCAAAAGAGGAGGATATTGTGCAGAGAGCTCCTCTGGTAACAGAAGAGACTTTTCCAGATGAGGATATACCTTTAATTGATGATGAATCTGAGGACGTTGATAGTGGCACAGAGGAGGAAACTCTTTCCAAGAAAGATGAGAGCCTTTTGAGCCCACCAAAAGGTGGTCGTAGAGGCAGCGTGGACTCTGTGTCCACTGTGGATAGTGTGTCACTTGCAAGGCCTTTTGAAGATATTGGCAGTGAATATGCAACGATGATGAGTGATCATGATATGAAGAAGGACACTCAAGGTGGGAGGAGTAAAAGTTCCAGTGTTGACTCTCTTATTCAGATTGCATCTTGGGAGAGGGATGATGATGAGAAACCTGAAAAGGATTCCCTGGCTGACGAAGCTTACTACTCTAGCAGCACAAAGGATGGTAGAAGAAAAAGAGGTGAGTGTAATATGTTTTCTAGGATTTCTCCCATGTGACTCATTGCTCACAAGGTTATATGTTTAAGATTGATGCCAGCTTCATTTCAGACCATAAAACAAAATTTGTCCATGATCATGCTGCTGTCACTGCAAAAGACAAGCTGGGAAATTAGGCCATTTCAGCCAGGTCAGAAGGTCAAACATACCATGACATGGGCACAATCTGATCAGTTCACTTGGCAAAGTGTATTATTCCTGCACTGAATTGGCTGCATTGGTAATAGCCTTGCAAATTTGAGATGGTGGTTATAATAATAATCAGGCCTTGAAGGGCAATTGTTTTACTATGCTTAGCGACCACAAATGTGGGAGAAGCCATTGGCTTATGAATTACAACTTCACGTCTGGTGGCAACCAATTCAACAATTCAAATGGATCAAATTTGGTATTTTTTGAAGGGGACCAAAATTTTTAAAGGGGGTAACTGCCCAGACGGTAGAGGTTAAACATCACCTTTGACCCACCCAAAATCTACTTCGCCCCTCATTACCTCCTATTTACACTTTGCTTCATGTTTTAGTTCGTGTTTCTCATTTAACCCTCCCTTTCCTCCCCTTTCGGGGCCGGTTTCTCCGATGTTCCCGTCCAGTGTTCCAGGCAGGTTTTTTCTGCCCGGATTGTTAACGAGAAACACATACTAAAACATGAAGGGCTGGTTTCTCCAATGTCCCCGTCCCGTGTTCCGGGCAGGTTATTCCCGCCCGAACTGTAGATGAGAAACATACTAAAACATGAACCAAAGTGTAAATAGGAGGTAAGTATCAGGGCTCGTAGATTCCTAAACCAGAAAGTTTTGGGAACAGTAATTGCCTGCAGACATTTGCCAAGTTATCTATTGATGATCATCACCTTCAATAGAACACATTCATGTCTTTTAGACTACATCAGTAGTGTGACTGCTTCTAAAATACTTACTGCAAATGTTGGAGATCTCAACAAATGCTTGGTAAAACGATGTCAAATTAAAACCAAATGGAATTTTTATTCAAATTAGATTTTCTTTGAAGGTTAGTTTTTAAAGAAAACTTCTGAACAAGGTTGGAAGAAAAATTCCCAATATAGTTCTCTAACTTATGTGGAACCCTTGAATCCAACCTGAGCAAAATTCAGCTATGACGGATTGAACACATTGTTAGTGCTTCTGAATTGAATTTTCAGGTTTAATTGATTTTGTCCAATGTACGGCCATGTGTAAACAGGTTTTTCTTCTTTTATGGTGACAGTTTGCCATAATTTGCAAGAAACGATACTGATTTAGGTTTTTTTAGACACAATTCACGCTTGAAGGTTAAGTGATGGTTAAACCACATTATAGCAGAATTTCCTTGCCCTGATCAACTTAGAGATACTTAAATGGAATATATTCAACACTGCATTGAATTTCAAAACTATGATGGATTTGGTTTCTGTGCAGGTAGGCCACAAGTTTTTTATAAGGTTAAACATTTAGCCTATAGAGAACTGAAAATTTTGCTTATGATGCTGTTCCAGGAGAAAAGATATGGAACAAAAATGTGCTAAGCCAGCAGTAGGCCACCAAACAAAATGAGTATGAAAGTAATTGTTACCTGTGCAGGTTGTGAAGCAATAGATAGGTCATTCAAGATTTATTTACCCATCTCCCATCTTCCATACAAATCCAACTATTCCTTTGCTTTGGAAAAGAAATTTGCGCAAACTTACTTTTTTAGCAAAAAGAACACAATATGCAAGTACCCCACCATTGCATTGTGTGTATGTTGTTCAAAGCATTTCTCCTGTCATCAGAAACAGGTAAGTGGCATGTTGTCTTAGATGTGAACTATTCTGTTGCTTTACAAAAGAATACAAACCACTGGAAATATTAAAGGTAGTAGTTATACTTAGTAAAACTTTAGAAAACATTTGTACAGCAAAGCTGCAGGTGTTGACTTTCTATAGTGTGGTGTGTATTTCAAACTTCTCTCAGTCAGTTCAGGTTGTCATATATGACGAGGAATGTTCAGTAAATTTGTAGAAGTTACAAGGTATGAGAAACTGCAATCATTAATGATACAATTGTTTTAATGGTGGTAGTTGGAGATTAATTTGCCATCAGATTTTCTAGTTGGTAATCCTTGTAATTTCTAAAACAAAAGAATTAAAAACAGTAAAAAGTACTTTGGAATATGATATACCTTAATGGACTATGACATAAGTAAATTTTTGTCAGTTTTATTAACTTACAAATGGGTTACAAGTACACAATTCTAGTTGTAAAGGGTAGAACTAGATGCCTTCGTTTACACTTTCATACACTGAATGAATCAGCATACTTTCACTTGTGTGATAACTCTTGGTAAATACAAAGTTTTAAAGAATCAGGAAAGGAGTAAATCTAGCAAACTGTAAAGAAAATTTCCCTGGTTTGGAAAAAATTTTAAGAAGGAACTCAATGAACCACTTTTATGAAAAACTGATCTTTAACCTGGCTGTGGACCACAAACAACAGACTGGCAAATTTTTTGAATAACAAAAAACTATACTGAGACAAAGTGGTGGGATAGTTGCTGTAAAAATGATAGAAGGGAGCTTCTGTGTTAATCTTCCTTTTTAAGTCATATGGCATTACAAGCCATTCAAGTGTTTGATTGATACTTCCTCAGTCCATACATTTTATGTATTCTTTTATCCCTTTGCTGCAGACCCATAAACGTAGTACTACTTAAATCACTTACCATTGTTCGACTTGACAATTGTCTGAGGTCGACCCTAAAAGTGTGCCCCAAGTCAAAAAATTCAAAAATATGTATTAAACAGCATGAAAAATGAATTCTAACCATCCAACTCCCATCTTCATAAGACATTCTTGAGCTGAGATAAAAAATTTTGAAATTTTCTCAATTAAAACAAATTAAGTGTATAATTTGTGACTTTCTTGTTGTACAATTCTCATTACCTGCTTTGTTTTCCTTTAATATTAAAAGTGTTAAAAGTACCTTGAACACTTCCTGTTTGCTTGCTTAGCATGTTGCAAAGAGAGGGCGTAACTATTTGCATCACCCCATAAGATTAAGAGTTCTATCACGCCTTAGTACAAGGTGCAGCAACTTGCAGAAAAACAAAGAAATGCAAAGATTGTAATTTGAGTTGTGCAACAATGACATCACAAAGTATTGCCCAATGTACCATTTTAATTTGAGTGAATGAACTTAAACATTTTATATCTCGGCTCAAGAATGTCCTATGAAGATGGGAGTTAAACTGTAAGAATTCATTTTTCAGGCTGTTTAATGCATATTTTTAATTTTTTGACTTAAGGCACACTTTAAATCACAATTTGCAATGTTTCTTGGCTACTGAATCAGAATGTATTTTGCAACTAAATGCTCAAAGTGCCACATCACACATACTGTTGCAATTACTTTTATAGAAATTGACAAAATAATACTTCAAACACATTCAGGATATATTCATTTTTGCCCACCATGTATTCAAACAGTTAAAAAAATTAATCATCCCAGTACATAGCATTCTGTAAATAAATTACACAGCTCTTCCAGGTCTATATAGGACACAGCGTTTTATTTCCAGTTTTGATTTTGCAAAAAGAACATTGGTCAGTATCCACCTTCCTCATTGCATACAAGAGCTTTGTGGCAGCTATTGTATGAAGAAAACTGTTGGAAGTACTGTAGCTTAACTTCAGAAAGGATCTTTCTTGGCATTTTTAAAAAACTCTCCCAATCTTTTGTTCCAAAATAAAGTCTTAAAGGGGCACATATACATACATGAGTTAAGTATAAAAAGAAACAATGAGTCTTGCATGTGTTTGACTTGTTACTTACTATTAACATGTTTTAGGCCAATGGTACATAAGAATTACCCATTAATGCCAAGTTTAATCCCATTGCTTCTGCATATGGAATGAAAGGAGTTTCTTTTCCTACTTGAAGGTCAACTAGTGTGTTGATACAGCTTGAAATAAAGTTTCATATATGTACTGACTTGCAAACTATCTTGTTATTCATTTCGTTAGAGTATACAAGATTTACATCCAATTTTTGAATTCTTTTAAACCCAATGCACAGTTGAAAGTTTCACAAGTTCGACGTACATATTCATGGGAAGTTCTTCCAGTGGTTGAATGTGTAAGTTGGTGAAAGTTACATTGACAAATGGCTTTGCTAACACTGAGGGGGCCTTACTTAATTACTTACTCTAGGGAATGGGTTGATAGTGATGGGAAAAACCAGGAAAGGTTGCTATGGGAAGCACTGATTGGTTGCTTTTGGAAGAACTGGTGTTGGTTGCCATGGGAAGCACTGGGGTTGGTAGCTATGGGAAGTTTGGGGTTAGTAGCCATGGGACATTGTAGTTCGTGGCCATGGGTTGGTAATCATGGTTAGTGCACAACTGAGGTTGATAACCGCAGGAAGGTCTTGGTTGGAAACTACACAAACAAAGTACTTTGGTTGATGGCCACAGACTATTAGTAGGCCAACATCCTTGGTGTTTGTAGGCAGTATTAAGGTACCTAGCTATAAAGGCTTTGCAATTACATCACAGAACCGCCATGCTGGAGGACATGCATGCCAAATACTTGGGCTTTGTGCCGAACGCACTGCACAGTGTGCACTGTGATATGCACAATGTGTACAATTCAACAAGCAAGCGCGTCCCTTATGGTTTACTACGTAGTTACATGTACTCCAACATGGCCGCCGGAGAGTATTATGACGTCATGTGAAAAGCCTCTATGGGTAGTACTGGTCAAAAAAGATGGGAATCTGAAGGAGACACATTTTAAGTTCTCATGTGCTCATTAAAATATTTACTGGCAGTGTTGCGGTAATCAAAATATGAAATATGCAAAAGAGAAAAAAGAATAAAATGGGGGGGGGGGTTTAGTAGGTGAAGAAAGAAATAAGGTCCCTTAGTCAATCCAAAAAATGGCCAGCTTCTGCAAATGTATTCTGATGCTATCTGTTTGTGTAATTGGTGGTTGTCATTTGTACTTTATCAGCTTACACATGCTTCTGGGTTGCATTTGGTTGTAGTCATAATGTACTCTAAAAGGCATGAAGGGTCAACTGCTTTGGCTTCATTATTGTTAATTTCTTGCAATTACTCTATATTTGGACTTCATGCCATGTAAATCATGCTTAGCACTGTAAAGAAATGTTCCTTGCCTCTGCAGACTATATAAATAAATGCTGAAAATGTCATATTAGCTTTGTACTCTGTAATTTTAAAGCAGGTAACATTTTATTTCTCTGTGTGAAGTAATTGGGAGCTTGCTTTACAATTATTGTTGGCACATGAAAAATGTAATGTTTCCTCATCTTACTAATGTAATAAGCTCTAGGCAACTGAAAATTACTACCTTGATGTGTTGTGAATCAAATGTCACAGTGGTTGGGCTGGACAAAAAGGGTGGCTTTAGGGAGCATAACAGAATTTTGATATTTCAGTCTGATCCAGCTGTAAATATTGCAACTCCATTGCCCATGTAAATTGGTTCTCATCAAACACTTATGTGAGTTAAAGTTAAGGATCAGAAATGATATCAACATGTTGTGTTGAAGTCCAACTTAGTGTCCTGCTAAAGCTAGCATATCCTTCTAAAATATTGTCACTTCTAGTTCACCCATTCCCTTTCCAAAATATTGCTAAAGGAAACAAGTTTACCAATGAAAGCAGCCTTTAGCATCAAGATGTTTCAGTGAATACTGAGGCAAACTCTGCCATGGGTATATGGCATCCATCTTGTAGTCTGTGAGTAGACTCCAAAACAAAACACAAAAGTCATAAAAGCTTTCTTTCTCTCCCACATATACCCCCCCCCCCACCCACCCAAAGCCCAACCCCCCTCTCAGATATTGTCTCAAAGATTTAGTGATGACATTGTCATAGATAATACGATGGTGGCTGGCTTTCTGCATTTAGCTGACCTGTGTGGATATAGAGGCTTGTGATCTTGTAAATGGTTTAACATAAGGTAAAATTGTGGTTAAATCTGCTAATAAAGAAGATACCAGCATTCTTTCTACATAGAAAACAATGTTTTTCTCTTTCTCTGGAAGTAATTGCTGTCATAAGGGAATTGGTTGAAATTACTTGAGTTCATGTGTGTGGGTCAATCATCAATTGTCTATGCTGTGTATAGTGGGTCTGATATGCTTGTAAGCTCCAAGTGATACTGCATGCCTGTATATATTATTCATTTTTTTGGCAGTCTCTGTGTTTTGATAAACCTTTTCTTCTCCCAAATGTCTCTTTTGTTGTAAGATAAGTGGTCTTATTCATTGGAAATCTGTTGTGAGACTGATTCAGTCTTGATAAGTGGAAGAGCGCCCTCAGTTTCAATTCCTTGTACATCATTAAAAGCAGCTTGTTATTAGTTCATCACCCATAAGAGAATTTTGCTCCCTGAAGGGTGGACATGTATACTTGGACCTTGATTTTTGAATCCTATAATGCAGTGACTTATGTTTTGTGGTCAGCTTTATTATACTGGGCATACACCTTCAAGAGATTTATAAAAATTAATTTATATACTTGTATGATGTGACAAGAATCAAATTCAGTGCCTAAATTAGTTACCAAATGAATCTTGAACCCTGAAAATCAGATTTAGCCATAGTTAAACACAAAAATGAAATTGAGCAAAAAAAAAAAAACAAAAACAATTGCAGAAATAGCATAAAAAATTTCCAGGCGAATCTGACAAATAATTGATATTTACTAATAACAATAAAATGAGATTGTGACTGGATAAGGATGAATTTCAAACAATTGTGGGAGGGGCTTCAGTAAGAAAGTTAGGAGAATTGGGCCTTTAAGCCCCTAACCACAATTGTCTGGAATTCATCCTTATCCAGTCACAATCTCAGTTTATTGCTTCAGGGTGAGTATAGAAAAGCCTTATATGTATAACCAAAACCCTCTCAGTACAGTTCATGCTGTGTAATATAAGCATTGGTAATCTGCATTGTTTGGATTAGCAGTCAGTCAAAAAGCTGGGCCAATGGAGAGTTTCTGTACCCTCCCTACAAGAAGTGTAGTTTGGGGTGAGAGGATTGGCCCTTTAAGGAAATAAAGCTTCTGCTGGTGGATCTGTTGAGTTGAATAGATGATTGGGGCTCAGTAATTCCTTTTGTATGGTGTATTTTTAAAGGGATATTTCCCTTTAACATTTGACTCCACTCTAGTACATAAAACTTGCTATTGACTTTGGGTTTGGAGTCTGTGCAAAAAAAAAAAGGGAGACACTGCTTCTTGAGATTTCCCATTTATGTTGTGAAATGAACAATTTAACTCTTTTTAAATGAAAAAGTTGGCTATTTACAGATCATTAAAGGATGTACCAGATAATGGCCATCAAATTCCATCATAATGTGAAAATTCACGAAGTATCACCCATTTGTTTGTATGGTTATTTCTAACATATTTTACCTCCAACAGTGAGTTGTAAGGATAGAGTTTAAACAACCAAATTTTTCGGGCAATTTTTTTCTGTTTGATTGGAAATTATCTAAATCTGTTCTTCAGTCTCTGTTTACTAAGTCCTTTCGTTGATAAATGATAATATTGACTATTCTTCTACAGTAATCCTAAACAATGGTGAATGTTCATAGTGTCCCCAAATCTTGAGTGTTGTTTCTTTGATGAAGCTTTGATCAAGAGTAATGGAACCATTTGCAACAAATAGCATAATGAACTTCAATTGCGGTTTCCTTGCAATTTGAATGTATATCAGCTGCTGAAAGCATGATTGTTCAAGTCTATACATTTTTCTGAGGTCAAAGTAAATTTACTTATTTATTTCAAAAATACTTTCAAAGTAATTTGGAGAGTAACTTTTTGATGGCTGTAAATGAATGCTATCTAGTGAGTTGATTTAGTGATGACACTTTTTTTCATGCATTATACACCTTTGTTAGTTAGTTAGATAAGATGTAAAGACACACTAACACGAACGTGTTATGTAGTGTCATATAGGTGTGGGCATATTCTACAAACCCCAGCCCACAGGTGACTAAACACCTTTGAAATAACCACCCCTTCCCACAGCAGACAAAATGCCACAGTGAAAGTGTAAATATACATTTCTTGAGATACGAAGTTTTGGCTGAAGTTCATATGGCCAGAAAGAAAGAAACAAGTTCGAGTGGAAAACTTGGGGTGAAGGTTGGTTTAAGGTAAGGGATAGATAAGTTTGGAAAACTTTATGTGCTATTCATCATGAAAAGGAGATGCAAGGTAAGACATACTGAGAGATGCAATATAACAGGCATTTCTGGCCAAAATTTCATCTGTAAGCGACATTTCATGGTGTTTCATAAGACTCCAATGCTGTGTGTTTCTTTTATGAACCTGAGAGGAACTTAACCAGCTGTGTTTTAGTCACATGACAGTCTCCATGGTTGCAGTTGTTATCTTCCAAGCAGTAGCTTGATGATCATTCACTCGCTGACGTCATAAGGTGAATTTGTGCTTTGTTTGTATACAACAATGGGTTATATGTGACATAGCTGTACATTCATTCAGGCTAAATTATGGCAATTTATAAGTCTATCTGTCAAGGCAAATAAAATATTGATGTTACTGTTGTTTTTTGTTCTTGCTTATTTTAAATTGATAGGCTTACATCATGTCTGGAAGCTACTTTGAAGTCAAGAAGTACAGGGGAAATTATATACATATTTTCCAATCGCGAGGCCATGTCATGAAGTCCTAGTTCTGACATCAAAACTAATGTCTAGTTTCTGTGCTGTAGTCTTTGTTTGCTACCCCAAAATCAAAGATGTTAAATTGTCAATTTGTCATTGTGAGTCTGGCATTGCCAGTTTGGCATAAGTACCTCTTGTTTTGGGACATTTTAGAGTTTTGGCAAGGGAGGATCATAGAAAGCCAACTACTGTAGCAGCCAACTTAAAACAGTTTGTAACAAAAGAATCAACCACTGTGAATGAATTGAAAAAGGGTGGGGAGAGTTTGTTGGTCATTTTGGAATCTTTTCTCATAAGTAGGTATTAGAAAGTGGTGAAATAGTTTATGTATTAGATATTTTAAGCTTGATTCAAGGGAGAATAAACTACATAAGTATCAAGCTGTGAAACTGTAGTTTGTGTAAAGTCATGGTATTCAGCTTAAACTTCAGTGCCTGTCAAACAAATGATGCTTATTTCAGGCAAATTTAATTCTTGGGACATGCAATATACTCTCAACTGTAAGAAAATTCTTTATTTTTAGAGGAAATAACAGCCACCCCAACTTAAATTGGTGTTAGAAGGCTATCCTGTTTGATGAATGGCTCTTAAGAATCATATAACAATAAGTTTCCTCTTCAAATTGGGGAATTTACTCAAATTAACTGCTTGTTTTCCTTGACTGCAGTATTTAGGTCCTGAAAATATTGCAAAGTATTTTTTAAGAAAAAGGAAGAATTAGCTGTTGTTTGTAAATATTAAAGTTAAGAGCAACTGTTTTCACCTTAAAAAAAAGCAATGATTTTAAACTGTTCTAAGTAGCTGGTGACTAACATTTGCCATCAACTCTTGAAAAATCAGGTATGCTCAAGGATTAAAATAGTATATGACTGCTGAAAGAAAGAGAGGAGTCATAATTGGTTTCAAAATGTAAAACAAGGAAAGTTGTTAGATTATGGGGTCCTGTGAGATTGATTTAGATAGTTACAGAATTATCTCTAGCTACAAATTTCATGAATGCCTTAATTAGGGATTTACCAATATGTAGCTTGTATTGCTAAAACCAAATTCCAGATTTGTGAAAAATTTTAATCAAGAAGATAGTGTGCACCTTCTTCAACAACTGATCTAAGTTTACATACCCATTCATAATTACATTGAACCATTCTATCTCAATGGAGTTATTCAAAGGTATTATAAGTTATTAATTTCTTAAACTTGCTGTTCTCAAATAGAAGTATCATGGCACACTTAACCTTCCTTACTCTAATGTTTCACACTAGAAGTGTCAACTTTTTCAAATTGATGCAGAAAGAAAAGATTTAGCAGAATTCTTCTTGTCTGCATGCTTTTTCCAATTGAAGCCCACATAAAGATGAGCTGTCATCTCATGAAAACATACTTTGCCAAATTCTGGATACATCACAAAATACCCTTGTTTCAAATCAGATTGTGAACTGATTGGATGCACTGTTGATAATGTGAATGCTTTCAATATTCTGTCACTGATGTGGCATTGTGGATAGCATAACAAATTGGTTTGCCACTCGAAATTACGACAGGCAATCAGTGACATCATCTGAAATCCAGCAAAGATTTCATTGCATTTTCAAGAGATGTCTGGTCATCTTTAACAGTGGTTAAGTGGCATAGTCGCATAGATATATATCAGACTCATGAGTTGCATTGACTGACATTTATGACGGGAACTGGTCATTGTAAAGTATCATTTAGTGCTATGGTAGTGACACCCTGTGGAGATGTAACAAGTAAACTGTTGTTCCATCCGGTGTATCTCACCCAGAGCAAATATGCTTCTCTTCTCATCAGCCATCATCAAACCCCTTGTATCTTTCGTTTACTAACTCTTGAAATATTTATCTTGGTGTTCTTTTATTGGTGCTGGCTGCCCTAATGAATTAAGCCACCAGTGTGTTGAGCCCATCGTGGCTTTCCAACCAACAAGAGAGATGGACGTTTTATCAGATCTGAATCAATCCATTTGAATGCGAAATATGTCTCACTAAAGACGCTTTTGGGGGTTGGCAGGCCTGTGTGCTTTCCTAACATAGACTCCAGTTCTGGCTAAGAGGCATATCATTAACATACATAATGCTTAGTTGATGCGGGTCTTCCCTGCAGGGAACATGCTTTGTCTTGGTTTGTTCTTGACATCTCCGGATGTAATTTACAGCTGTCTGTTGCTTGAAGCCTCTGTGGAAAGGGGTTTTAATTTGAGACAATAATAGTATTGAGATTGGTGGAGACAAAGGAGTTCAAGTCAGTGACTTAGCATGTTACCTGGTTTGAGGTCAAGTTGAACTTAGATACTGAGAAATAGAAACTAAATAGGGGCTGTTACAAGGGGTAGATAGTTGAGAAGGGGCAAGTTGGGTGAAATGAGGTCAGAGACTGAATACAAGGTGAAAACTGGTATGTACGTGTCACATTAAGAAAGACTAATCTTCTTTTAGACGAAAGCTGCATATGGATCTTAGATACATGTGAATCCTATTTTGCAACATCATCCTCTCATGTTTGAATGTTAGATGCTAAGCTAGAGGTCTTCCCCCTCCCCCCCCCCATTTTAACATTTTAATCTGGATTTGTCTGTCTCAGCTGGTATATAGCAGTGAAATGTAAAATGTTAATGTTATTCACAATAGTAATTTTTTTCAAGGTCTGTTTAATAGACAGCTAGTTGTGGATTGGTTACACCAGTGTGAATATTTGAATACAGTGACCATATTGGTGGAATTTCATCCATGTGTAAAAGCAATTGGTGGGTTTTGGGTACCTGAGGTTGTCAGTACAAAAATGAATTCCTGCACCATTAGATTGTTCTTTTTTGTGGGCTAGAATACTAACACATTCATGACAAAAAGAACTCTTTGGGTGTGAGTGTGTTGAGATGTGCGAGTAAATTTGAATATTCGTTAATTAAAAGGAAGGCTTTAGCAGTATTCTCAAATACATTAGCCATGGCCGGCTTGACTTGAACCAATACATTGGAAAGTGGGCCGTAAAACTCTCTCTAACTCAAATGTATTGGTGCAGAAAATTTTGAATTTGCTTATTGCATATGGAATACTTAATTTTGCTACATATATTGTAGCTATGAGGGAGTGAAATTGTTCCCTCTGTTAGAAATGTCAAACTTGATGTTATACAACTAATGTATCAGGTAAAAGGGCTCATCTGATGAAGATGTATCTCATTTTGTTGGCATTTTAGTGAAAGGACTTTTGCTGTCATGCTGGCCGGATGCATATTTTTGTGGGGTTCATTTTTCTGTATGTACACTCACCTGTTTATGCCACTTTGAATACAGAAAGTGGAATTTCTCTCTTTTAGCTCTTGTTTGATATTGATCATTTCTTTGCTTTTGAGAAATGAACATACAGACACGAGACATGAAAATGCAACGTTGGGTATTTAATGTGAAAATAGAATATAAAATCAAAAAAAATTCAGCAATATCCATTAAAAACCAATATATTACTAAAAAACTAAAGAAATGTTAACACTATGCAACACTCCACATCATTAGTTAGGCCTAAGGAACAGACTGCTTCAGAAGCATTCAAACTTTGAACAGGTATTTCTTGAGAACTGTAAAAGATATTAACATGATTCCAAATGATTTTCCCTTAGAAAAGCTTACTCCTTAACTTCCAAGTAAAGTTAGGGTTTTTCTGGCATGTCACATTGCCTTTTGACATATGACATTAAAATAAATGTAAATTGGGCTTACAAGAGAGGTCAAAATTGTAACTTGATTTTGTTCCCATAAATTGTTTCCTTTGGTTGAAGTCTTTAGTGCGATGGCTGTGTGAGATATGCATTTCTTCAAATCAGCGTAAAGGTAGCTTAATCTTGACAGTGATACAGAAATAGCAGTTAGTTCAGTTCTTAACCATTAAAGTGTACCTGAAGTCACAAAATTCAAAATTACATGTTAAACAACATGAAAAATGAATTCTAACAGTCCAACTTTCATCTTCATTGGACATACTTAAGCCAATATATAAAATGTTGAAGTTCATTTACTCAATTTGTGCAATAATTTGTGATGTCATTGTTGTAGTTACACAAATTACAATCTTTGTATTTCTTTGTTTTTTCTGAAAGTTACTACACCTGTGCCAAAGTGTGATAGCACTCTTTAATGTGGGATAATGTAATTAATTAAGCCCTCTCTGAGCAATATGCTGTGCAAGCAAACAGGAAGTGTTCAAGGTCGTAATAACATTTAATTTTAAAGGGAAACAAAGCAGGTGATGTGAGTTATACAACACAACAAGAAAGTCACAAATTATTGTGAATGGACTAATTTGTTGAAAGTGAATGAATTTTAACATTTTATATCGTGACTCAGGAATGTTCCATGACAATGAGAGTTGGACTGTTATAGCATTTTCTTGTGTTGTTTAATATATATTATTTATTTTTTTTTGACTTGAGGTACACTTTAATGTCTTACTATGATTACTTTGTGGTCCAAGCTGAAGATATAATAGCAGGTCACTGTATATTTTGTCTTGAAAGGTGTGCTGTCACTTGTCCATGTTCAGAAACATGAGAAATCAGTCACTGTTAGGATGTTAGATGTAGGGTTTGTTTCCAATGCTAAACAACTAAGGAATATTTGTAGGAAATTTCAGAATTGTTGTAAAAAGTGATATTTGTCAATCCTCTTTATGTTGGTTGTCATCAAATTTGTCAACAGTGCCTACTTTTATTTTGCATTCTTTTCCTTGTTCCAACATTTTACATCAAGCATGCTTCATTTACTGCCTCTTTATTCCTTGCTTCTCCTTGCATGGTTGCACAAATAACATGTTATGCCATTTTATGCAAAGCACTCTTCATTTTTCATGTTATTATAAATTGCATGTGCATGGTTCTTTTTATAATGCTCAGTAAATTATTAAATTGCTGAAATGGGAAATTGTGACCTATTGTTTCTATATTTTTAAAACAGTCAGCCTATTTTATTCTTCCTTAAAAGTTGGGTGATGAAAAAAAATATAGATCAATATGGCTTTTTTCCTTAAATACTAAAATTTTGCTCTACCAGCTATAAAAAATTAACCTTAAAAAATTAGAAAACATACTGCAGTTAGAAGGAGCAATTAAGTTACTGTCAGTTTGAAAGTTAAATTTAAGACTGTCTAGATACTTTGTTGAATGGTCCAGGTAGCAGAAAACCATGCAGTTGATGTCAGGTAACTGAAATTTTTCGGTTGTCTGGCTGCACTTATACAGTGGAAAACCAAAGTCCCTAAAACTCCATCTAACTAACTAACTACTGTCTCACTTAGCTATCCCTCTTGTTCCATTTAATACAATTTCAAACCAATAAAGTGTATGAAAAAACTGGCAGAATAATATTTTACTTAAAAAAGTAATAATAACAACAAAATACAAGTTAAAAATAAAACGAAGGGCAAACAAGTTTAACCTGAAATTTATGAATTAACCCAAGATAAATTATAGTTTTGTCATTATATGAAAGAAATATTGATGTTTTTTCACTCAAGAACTGCATTTTTTGGTTCCTTGTGTAACAAAGGAACCTATGCAGTCACCTTGGCATATGTATGTGTGTGTGCGTGTGTGTATGTGTGTGTGTATGTGACGGATTGGAATGCGAGGTATGTGGTGCGATAACTCAATAACCGAGTGATCAATTTTTTTCAAACTTGGTATGTATGTAGATGTTGTGGAGTAGATGTGCCCTATTGTTTTTGGTGGAGGTCAAAGGTCACTGGTGATCACCAGAGGCCAAAAACTGAATTTCTGTTAGTAGCTGTAACTCAGTATCCGTTGTTCAAGCAGTGGCATCATTTTAGGATAAGTTAGATTGGTAGGAGGTGAAAATGTTGGTACATTAACCAAAATAATTGGAAAGGGTCAAAAGGTCAAAAAGTAATGTTTTATTGATATCTTGCCACTGAAACATTTTAGAGGGGTGGTGTAATGGAGATTTGTGTTCGTCTAAGTGAAATGCACGTGATGACCCCCCTTGACCTCACTTGACCTCATTTGACCTTTTGACCTTTGTGACTTTTTTGTGACTTTTTTGTGACGTCAAGATTTGTCTTGATCAGACGAACCAAAAAGGCTATTACACTACCCTCCTACAATGTTCGTTACTTGAGTTACTGACATTTAAATGACAGGCTAGTGTGTACATGTAGGTCATATGTAGGCCTATTGCAATGCCAGGTATCCGGTGCAATTACTCAATAACCAAGTAACATAGTGGAAATAATGGAAAGTTGTGTTCGTCTAAGTAAAGTGCACGTGAAGACTCTTTGGGTCTTTGTTCAATTGGTTTAAAAGTCCAGCTGAAGTTTAATGCCTTTAGACAAATGCACTGTATAAAAGAAAAGAAGAATTATAACCCCCTCTCAGTCTAAAAGCAGTTTAGTTAACAATCAGGACAGTAATGCAATTATTATTAAAAACAACCTTTTCCTCACATACAGTATTGAATAAAGTTATTCACAGTGCAAGCTAAGATTCCAATTTCAATAGTAAAATATGAAAGCAGTTTCTCTTCTTTACCTCTGCTTTTACCCTAGGGACTACAATGCTGTTTCTAACACCCTCTTTAGGTTAAAAGGTCAAGTTGAAAGTCATTTATTAGATTCTGCAGAGCTATGTTTGTTTCTTGGTCTTCTAGCCAAATTGTGAAGAAGTAATTGGTGGTAATAAATCACTATCGGGCTGCCTTTAGTAGCAGAATTGTGGGCTTTTCCTTATTTTTGCTTTTCAGGCAAACACATTGGGTAGTCTAAAGGACAACCATGACATAATTTCTAGTCATCCATCATAAATTTTGGTGGTCAGGAATGACCAGATGACTGTTAAATTTCTTTGGTGCAGAAGAGACTGTGTTTATTTAAAATCAGTTTTGATCTACTTTGACTGTATTTGACCTTTGTGACTTCTTTTTAAGGTCTGGATTTGAATTGTTGAGATTGACCAAAAAGGCAATTAACTAACCTCCTATACTACCCCAAACTCAAGTAAATGACAATTTAGTGAAAGGTGATGAATGTATTTGTCGCATGGAAGTGGGCAGTGTGCAGTGTGATAATTTGAAAAGTTTAGTGTTCCATTTCTCTCAAACAGCAAGTGCTTGTATGATTTTGAAATTTAATGTGCCCCAATGTTTTTGGGTGATGGCCAAAAGTCATTGGGGTTAAAGGTGAAAATTATGCCTTACCTTGGGACTACCTTAATACAATATCATCTTTAATGCAAGGAACCATAGTGCCCTTGGGCTCTTGTTTGTATTTGTTTTTTGTCATTTATGATGACAAGATGATGATAATGTGTATTTTTACCTATTAATGTATGTAGTTTGTGAGCAGTATTTTGTTAGCTTCCTCTGTTTCTCTTTTGAGTGAACTTTTTCGGATTTAAATACATGTACAGGGTAATTATTGAGCTAAACTGAGTAACTATCAAATGTATATAAAGCTAGTGATGCAAATTTCAGTCCATGCCTGAAGACTGTTATTTTAAAATGGTTATAAATGACCTAATTATGGACATGAGGACCAGATAAATATGTTATCAATCAAAACTTTTGTAATTTTCTTGTTTAGCTTCCTAAATCTATAAGTATCCATAGAGATTAGAAGAGCAATTAGGACCTGCTGTTGAAGAGCTCAAATGTTTCCAATTTTAATACCATTTTCATTTGAAGAAAGACATTTGACTTATTATTCCTTTAAAACTGCCTCTCTTATGTTGTAGCTCGCTCCTAAGCCTGCAGAGGTAGTACTCTTCTGGCATTTTTGTACAAAATTTATCCATTAGGTCATAAAGGTCTCAATTAGATGTTGTAACCTTACCAGTCTTTGAGGTAGGATTAAGTTTATACTGTAAACAATAAGTGACACAAAGGTTATGAAAGGTATGATTGTTGAATACCAGTTTTACCTGCTCCTTACCTTCCGTGATGATAATTTTCCCCTTTGCCATTCTTTCCTTAGTTTTACTGCTAACCTTTATATTCACTGCAATGCAAGCTTCCCAGAAATGTCAGTCCATACTGCTATACATATATTCTATTAAAATGAATGAAGTTTATGACAAATCCAAAAATAAGTTAACTTCAATTTCTGTTACATCATTCCTTCCAAGTTGTAAATCAGAGTTACCTGTTATATAAAGGTTAACTGTTGACAAAACAAACTGGTTACTTGAAGGGTTTTCTTTAATTTCCTTTACAGATTGATATGGGTGGATGATAGTACTACAAGATGTTTTGTGATTGGTCAATTAGTATGGCTGGCTGATAATTGCTCGAGATGCAGTGTTCCATCTTCGCCTTACTAAAACCTTGGCAGTTATAGACATTCATTCTTTTTGTTTGCCTGGAATTGTTTTTCTTTTGCTTTTTCTTTGGATTTCAGCTTTGTCAGAATATTTGAGGAGTAGTTATCTAAATTCAAGAATACTGCTTAACTTCAAGGAATGGATACTTACGGTCTTTTCTGTAGCTGTTAAATTAATTCATAGCCATTGCTTCATGATGTGTTGAGATTTTGGAATCATTTGCATATTTTATTTAGATAATTATGTATGATGTTACAGAAAATTTGCATGTCTATGTGTATTGGAATAAAGTTTACAGTATGCAGCAGTGATAATATAAACTAACCTTAAATTCTTGATACTAGAAATTGGATTAAGTGATTACATTTTGGAAAAAAATGAAATGATGGAAAAAATGAAATATGTTTTCCTTTGAAGGAGATCAATTTGAAATATTTTTTCAGACTTAAAAAAGCCTGCTGGCTTTGCATTTTTGTGAACGGTCAACAATTATGTGAATTTAAACCTGCTGCAAGAAAAAATTGAACTGAAAA
Source organism: Holothuria scabra (assembly GCA_037179385.1). Lineage (NCBI taxonomy): Eukaryota > Metazoa > Echinodermata > Holothuroidea > Aspidochirotida > Holothuriidae > Holothuria > Holothuria scabra. The sequence continues at coordinate 29,717,794 of CM074201.1, forward strand.
TGAATGAAAAGTGTAAAGTGTATCTCTGTAACCTTTCCATGGATTTATCAATGGTTACAAAATCTGCATTGGGCATCACTGACAAAGCTGAAACATTTTCTTTTCTATTTGTTTTATATCATGCATTTTATTTTACTTTTATTGTAGTTTTAGCTCTATTAATGCAAGTTTTCACCATTTTGTCATGTACATATTACAATTAATTTGCAAGTGTTAAGTTCCATCATTTCTTTGGAAACTTGGCATTAATTAAAAGAATGGCATGTAGGGTATCCATTTATCCTAAAACATTATGTTCACTTTTTTTTTTTATAATATTTGTGGCTTTTTTGATCAGGCATTAAGTTCACAACCTAAACCTGTCAGTTTCTTTGTTAACGAAAGTAAGGTCAAGACATTTATTCTTACAGTAACATATCATTGACCCTTAGGATATTTAGTATGTATTTCTATTGTAACAATTCAGGGGATTACTGCTACATACATACTACTTGAAACTTCATTTTTTTGCAAAAGGTTTAGTTTTGGAATACTGTTTTTAGGATGTTGTATATAATTTGTGAAGTAGCTTTTAAAACTTGATACAAGAGTAAAGTATGGTGGAGTTTTTGAGTGGTACATTTCAATTCAAGAACTTCAAAGGTAGTATCATCCTACCTTTATATTTCTTATAATTGTTTAAAGAGTATACTCTTCTAAAAACAGACCATATACTTCGGTAGGATGGAGGTTTTTGTGTATTAGTTAACAGGCCTTTCTTTTGGCACCTAGTGAATAAAATATTTTATTTTTTGTTAAGCTTGTATCTTTTCAGTTAATTACATTCAATTTGATGACAGTCATTTGAAAATTTGATAAACTTACTGAAAATGAAAACACAAACTGTGACTGGCATCAAATTTTAATTCAAGTTTGTGATACAGCTTGAAGCACAGTTTTTGCAATTTAGCTCATCAAAGCATTAATGTACACACAGTGAACATATTACTAATGTACACACAGTGCACGGTTTGAATACCAATGAGCATGTTTGATTTGGTCTTTACTTGATGTTGTCTCAAAGATGATTGCTGTAAAAAATGTGAATGATGATAACTTTATTGAAAGGAACAAAATTCATTAATCACATAGAAAGGTTCTACTGTATTTCTTCTTGCACTTTTTTCATTTTAAAGGACATACATTACTTCATGTACAAGAGTCATTGCAAGATTCTAAAGGTATTTGGTGACCTTTGTCTCACATGATGAAATTTTTGCCTACCCAACCACTAGTTCATTACTCCAATTATTTTTTCCAATGAGCTGCACCTGTGATTAGCATTCTTGTACAATGGAAACCCTTAGAACAACTTAAGGTTTTAAATGACAACTAATAACTAATTCTGAAACAAGTGTTAGCAAAAAGATGATCAAATTATTTAAATTATTGTTCAAGTTCAATTTGGTTTCCCTTAAGTCACCTCTTATGACAGGCAGGAATTACTGTTGGCATATTCTACAACCCCCAGCCCACAGGGGGCCAACTTGGTAGGGGCTTGCTTGGGTTTTTGGCGCTGACGACCGGCCAGTCAAAGTATGAGTAATAACGGCCTTTTGTTTGCATACCGTGAGCACTATCTGACAGTTGTCAGTGGCACTAAAAGCAAGGATTATTAGAAATGAGCGACATAAAAACTGTTGTTTTGGTACTAGTATCCTTGGTTTGTGATGTAATAGCTCACCGTATGGGCAAAAAAAAAAAAAAAAAAAATGGTAGCGTCAGCAAAATGTAGGGTAAAATGGTTGGGTTAGTAAAATAGGGAAACTACTGGTCCTCCATATAATTCTGGTCACCATTTTATGAAAGGGGAAATAAATTGCTAGTTTGTGGTGTGGTAATTTCTTTGCTGAAATATTTAAAGGATTGAGTAATACTGTCCAATTGAAATTATATGATAGCAAAGCATTTTCTTCAAATTTAAGGGTGATCAATACTAGAGATATTTATCATAGTCTGTTTTCCTGATGTATTGATGCTAAACTATTGGTGAAGGCAGGTTTTCTAAATCTGAACTTTCATTTAATTTGGTCATGAAGTCACACTGTTCAATATGTGCCAGTCAAAAATGTGTTCTATAGTCATATTTGGATGAACACAATTATGTGTTTAAATCTTCAAACATTAATATCTGAAGTTGGTACGTGGATAGATGTGAATAAAACTTGGCTTAGAAATAGAGCAGTATGCAGTCACATTTTATTGTGGAGGCCAGTGGTCATTTAAATAATGAAATATAGATTTAAGGGTGTTGTCTACTGAACTTTGCAATTAGTAAGAAAATTAACTGGGAGATATTATGTAATAAGGTGCACTCACAGTTCTTTGTTTATTATCAGTTTCTTTAGTTTGCCTCTGAGTCATTCCTCATGAGAGACTTGAAGCAGATGTCTGCATTATGTGCAATATGGAATGACATTTGCATACTAACAAGATTTGTAAATTTAGAAAATGATACGTCAGTAAGTTTTGAGAGTGGCGCATTTCAGTACTATTCAGAGCTGAACATGAGTATTTGACTGTATCAAAACTGACATTAATTTGGGCTCTAGTTTTCATCATTATCTCATTTGCACCTGCTGATAGCCCTGCATGCCAGCATTCCAAAACAGTTACCTCAATTATGGCAAACACTTGAACCTATATCACACATGCTTAGTTTATTGCAAAACAAATCAAGGTACTATTCTTTTTTTCTTCATATCAGTATTTGTATTGAAAGTGCTGCCTTGACATGATGGTGGGATTTAATAATCAGTTTTACCCTTTCTAAGAGTGTGAGTGAATCTTGTAGCTTGAAACAACTGAACTGAATTTCTTATCACTAGTTGGAACAATAGTGTAAGTAGCTTTGTTGTTGTCGAAGGGGAAGGGGTTGGGATTGTGTAAGATGGGGTGACAAAATCAAAGACAGTGGAAACACTGTCTGCAGTAATGGCATATATGTGACCACTTCTGTGTAAATGGATTGTTTCAAGTTTTTGGGTTAGGTATGTTCAACTAGCAGCTATTATTTCAGGTCCCATTTTAATCCCATGCAACTAAGAGTTTTCCATGGGGAGTTGGCATCAGTGATGAAAGTAATAACTTACGACAAAAGTGAGTTTTCAATGACTTGTGGTCTTTGAAATTCTATTTGTTGGGCTTCTACCAAAATTTATTTTCAGACTTGAAAAGTTTCAAATTTGTTTGGTGGTCTTAATATCAGTGAAGAAGCTATCTCAAGGAGGTCAAGGTACTAAGGTAGCATTTAATATTTCAATACTTTTTATTTCAAACCTCAATAACGAAAAGATAAGGTTCATTTAACAGCATCACGCTTTTCTTTGTGGCATCTTGTTATTTCTCTTGGAAAGTATGTTAGTTAGTTAGTTAGTTAGATGAAGTTTCCAACCTGCTGTGGCTCACTGGCTTGTTTTCCCTACTCCATTGCTTATGCAGAGCATCACGCACAATGGCAGTAGGTTCCATTTTTAGAGTCTTTGGTACTGTATGACTCGACATGGGAATCGAACCCAGGTCTTCCCCATGAGAGTCAGATGCTCTACCGTTAGACCAAACACGTGGTCTCTTGTGTAGGAACACTGTGACTGCTGATATAACCAATAATAAGGTGAGAGAATGAGTTACAGCAATCTCAAGATGTTAGATGAAAAGGTGGGACTCAAATGTTTTGAAAACAGAAGTCATTGCAAAGAAAGATGCTTACAAGAAAAGCAAATGAAAGCATTACTGGAAAATGTATATAGTCATACTATAAAAACTTGAATACATACAGGGCAGGACTGTGGGAATGACTACAAGAGGCCAAGGACAGGTGATAGGAGACTTGTTATTGCACAAGAATACTTTTCATATTACATCACTGTTTGAAATTAGAACTAAGGTATCATTGTTTTATATTTACTCAACTTAACATGACAGTATTTGAGGGCTGTGATGTACATATGAAGATTGTTAAGACATAAACCTGTCTTAGTAGGTGTTGGTAGATTGTCAGGTGTAACACGTACCAGTGAAGGAACTTAAGTTATGCATTGTGTTCAGTCAATTATACAGAACAGTGGTAATTAATATTTCCAGCAAGTAGAACACTGAATGTGGTTACATCCTAAGTGGGACAGGAATGACGGGAAGGGGAGGGGGGGATCGAGTGGACTTGTTATTGCCTGCAAACAATTTTGAAGAGATAAAAGGGATAGTCTTGCTTAAAATATTACAAGTGCTGTTTGAAAGGTAGCTGGCTTGTTGCTTATATTTTACAGTGACAACTACCAGAAAGATATATGTGCATGATTTAGAAATGATGACTTTTATGTCACATTGAATCAAGGCCTGAGAACTATGATGACAGTGTGTGACATTATGATTATGCTAGTCACAGCATTTGGCAGTAGCGTGTATTATGCTCACCATACTCAAAACCAATTTGTAATTTAAAATTTTGAGGAGTGTAGAAACATTTAATTGCCATCTTGGTGCTTTCATGACCAGTAACTGTTTAACCCTTTACAGTTGTTTGGGTCCTTTTGGACCCATGCGGAGAGCTCGGCTGTCACCCATCTTTACTGTTTCACACGGAGCTCAAAACTGCGAGTAGCTACCTGAAAATTCAGCCACAACAACGAGAGAGACAATAGTTTAAGGTCACAGGGTCAATGGCCTACGGAAGCCGATGCGGGGTGGGCTACGTCCGCTTTTCCGCCCACTCTCGAGGCACGCAAATATGCCCTGATCGAAGCACAACGGTAAAGGGTTAAAAAGTACATTTCGACCAAAGTTTTGCCCAGCATGGAATAATTTAGTGTTCAAAATTTGCATAGCAATCACTGTTTCTGGGCTACTCTGTCACAAAAATCATTACACCATGTATTTTATGTGCAAAGTATGCTACACAATTTTGCATTTGTATTGTAATTTGTCTACTTCTACTTTGTTCGATAGAATGCGATGTGACATGGGGTAAATTATTCTGTAGGCCCAGTACTCAGAGCTAGAGCTGCAAATGTGTTCAGAGAGGTATGATAATACAAATACATTAGTTATTCTGTTAGACACTATTAAGTGTTTAAATTACAGACATGTTTAAAACGTCTTGTATGACATCGAGAAATTCAAACTTTTTAAAATTAGACTTGGTAGTTTTGAAGATGAGATTTATTTCTAAGGGTGTCATATATCTTGCCTAGTATTGTTATGTTAATGAATGAGGTAGGGTTATTTACATAGCCTTTTATTGTTGGTGCCTTTGATTGCATTGTATTCAGTATTACTCAGTAATACCAATCCATTAATGGGTGCTATACTTTTAGGGCTAGCTTTTTTATTTTACTGCCATATATAACTTAATTTCTTCCATATATCCGTCACACATTACAGCTATATTTTATGTAACAGTATAATTTTGTACTTCCATGTAATAAACTCTGCAATGTATTTATATGTATCTCAATAAAATGGAGGCTGGGTTTTATATAACATTAACCATTGCCTGATGGCCATCCTGAAGACATGAAATAAACAGTTATCAAGCAGTTTTATAGTGTTTTAATTATTCTATGCATAAGTTTTGTGTTAATCACAATCCTTTTCCTGTCATTCATAAAAAGAAAAAAACTAAAAAAAAGAAGAAGAAATAAAAATATCAAACCCCTGACAACCACAGTTGTTAAGTGCACAAAAGAATTATACAGGAAGTCCCATGGCATCCTTTTAGAGTCGAACTCTAAAACTCTATTAACTTAACTGTATGCATGACATATATGCCCATAGAATTAAGTGTGTAGTGAAAAGAGCAATAATTCATTTAGGATTGAGGATGCTTTTTTGTGGGGCCCATATCCTGGAGAGTTCAGCGGTTAGATGAGCCATCCACCCTGCAGGATCTGGAGTTCAGCTTGGTATAATAATGGTGAGACAATGTGTTTTACCCACGGACTTCCTATACATGGACGGAGCATACTGCACGGTATATTGTCGCTACCTTACGTGTGAGAAAAAGCGCACCAAGATGGCCGTCTGCTATGTGCAGGGCTGGAAAAAATGTAAATTTCCCTGCAAGCAAATCAAATTTCCCAGCAAGCATACAAAATTTCCCAAAGACTCCACATGTTTACATACAAAAGTACCCAAATTTCCCTTCAAATACCAAAATTTCCCTGCAATGACATTCCCGAATTGCTGTTTTTTTCCAGCCATGGCTATGTGTTTGTGTGAAAGTTTGGACTTGCTCAAGTCAATTCCCATATATTGCAAGAAAGTTGAAATATTTTTGAAATATGGCAAGGTAAGGTCAAAATCACTTCATGCAATGCAGGAATATGATATTGTTTCCCATTCAGGTTAAACTTTTGGATGAGTCGTCGTCAAATCAGGTGATTCATAGTTTCACGGCGGCCATCTTGGTGCGCCTTTTATTGTCCCAGTGGATGGGGACCATCCATGGATAGGACGTATACGTTACATGCTGTGTCCATGTATATAAGTCCGAGGTTTTACCATTAAGGGCATTCACTGACCTTGAAAACTTCCTGTCAAAGTATGACAGGCTGCTGGCTTCCACCAGAACAGATCTTTGTGAGCAAGGGAAGTTATAGTGACCAAAAAATGTAGTGCTGGAAGTTACCAGAACATGAAAAATCAGAGAGTACATGTATGCAATCCCATAGATAGTGTTGTAGTATGTGCCTTCAGCAAGGGTGGCACCAATGTATACGTGGACATTGTTGGCAATCCTGTAAGTTAGTTAAATGAAGTTTTATGGCCCATGTCTCCAACCTATTGGTTCAAGTCAATCCAGCCATGGCAATTTTCCTAGTTATGGCTCACTGGCTTGTTTTCTTGGTAAAAAAAAAGAAGATTCAGTGATCCAATTTTGTTAGGCAGTGTAATCCATTCAGTCTTCCAAATGATCTGCTTGATTTTGTTCACAGAAAGGGCAGATTTTCAGCAAAACTTTACTGTTTTTGTTTTTCATGAACTATTTGAACCATAACTATTTAATGAAGTGTCAATTTGTATTGCAGAATAATTTAACTGTCAACAAAGAAAAATACTTTATTAGAAAATAAAATCTGCTAGAACAAGAAAAGAAGAAAACAGAAACCTGACAATTAATAAAATATATGATTTGAAGAGTATCCAAAGAAGCGCAGGGTAGGTTATGCATGGACCTTTCAAGATATTACGATGAAAGTACATAAGTACACTAGGACAACTGAATGTTGACAGGTATGAATAGGATAATCAACTATACCTGTTCACCTGTTAGCTACAATCCTTTACAAAAATACATGGGACATAACCTACTCCCCATATCAATGTTGAAGTTTCAGGATGCCTTGGGCTACCACAGCATTGAAGGCGGGACTGGGGGATGGAGTTCTATTGGTTGCTTGTTTTGCCGGGTTTGTCCCATCATTTTTGTCAAGGATTGTTGGAAGCCTGTACTAAGGTTTGTGGAGAAGTTTCTGGTCTTGGGCAATGCATGTCAATTGGTGAGTAGAAGGTGTATTTTGAAGGGAGTGTTTCAATGACAAATGTCACAGTGTAAGCATTGTGAAGAACAATTGCTGAATGATAACACAACTAAAGTGGCTTTAAAATTTTTCACAGGGGAGAAGTGTAACTTATTAAGCATTATGTAACTCTAAATATATCTGGTCTTTCTGATTAGGACAGGGAAGTGACCAAAATAAGGTACCCACGGGTGGTTTACTTCGTAAATTTTTGTCATTAATCTCCTCAGAAGACCTGTTGCTGAGCAGGGTACCGAAGAGGGGAGGGATAGCTTTCAGGCGATAAATATTTCTTGGGGAGGGAGACAGATTTTAACATGCTTCAGGGGAGGGGACAAACAGATATACTAGATAAACTACAGGCAAAGAGTGGCTTTTCAAATTTCTAAAACTGAACTGCTGCAGAAAGCCCCGAAGGTGGGCTTTATAATGTTTCATTCGTTCATTATATCCCAATGTAGAACTGCTCCCTATTTCTCAGAATATTTAAATAGCACTGCAATTATCATTGACCTGGGACACCAGTCACACCACAATCAATCATTGACCTCCACACTATTTCAATGTGTGTTGATGGTTAATTGTGCAAATACAAAATCTCTCTGTAGGAAACTTATATAACACATTCGTGTTAGTGTGTTGTTATAAACCCCATCTAATGAACTCCATTGTGCAAAAATGGTTAACCACTTCAATTTGTTAAAACTTTTAAGTAAATCTTTATTTTTATTACCCTAAATGCATACATATATTTTGACTTTAACAAGATTGTAGTTTGAATCATCATTCAATGTTTATTTATGCAAAAACAAAGAGATTTTTTTGTGGTTAACTCTTGGGTATATTGTGAAATATGTTACCCCTCCCCCCTAACATATGAGATGACAAAATTTCTTTGTTTTTTCCCCATAATAGTACATTGAATTTTAAAAGTGAATGGAATCCCTCTTAGCCAGTGTACTTTACCCCTCTCCCTCATATGAGCTCTTTGAGGAAAAAGAACTTTATTTGTGCCCCTTCCCATAATCTGACAAACCAGTACATACTGGTCGGTCAAATTCAATTGTTTTTACTTTCCTGTAACTTGAAAAATAAAATGGCAGGCTGCTCATTTTAAAGCACTTTAAATGAAAATTTGGAAATTCCTATACCTTTGTACAAGCTTTCAACAATCCTCAACAAAACTATGTGGGACAAACCCCACTTCCCGTATCAATGTTGACGTTTCAGGGCACCTCGGGCTGCCTCTGCATTGAAAACACAATGTCTCAAGGTACTGTAGGAAACTTGGATAGATTCCATACTTGGTGTACGTGTGGATGCATTTTGGTGAAAAGGTAACCATCGTTTTCTGTTAAGGTCAAAAGTCTTCTGGTGTCGCCATGGATCAAATGCTGAAAACTTTTTTAACACAATATCTCAATTAAAGGACAGGAGCAGTCATCCCAGATTGAAGAAGTGTAGTAGACTGTCCAGTTTCATGATTGGCTGTTGGGAGTCATGTGACAATGTTTTTTCTCTTCAAATGTGAAATTTACCAGAAATAACTGCTTGGTTTACCGTGAATATGCAATAGTAAAGTCATAAAATGTAATTAAAGATACTTTGAAGAGAAATAAGATGAAATTTGAGTTATTTGGCTTTTTCTTCAAAATAAGTTTGGGGGACTGCTCTTTACCTTTAAGCTAGTGAGACAGATTTCATCATATTTGGTATGTGGATGCATTGTGGTGGGAAAGATGTTACCTATTTGGTGGTATTAGATAGTGGTATTGGGTGGGACCTCCATTTGGTAATCGATTCAAATCCAGGGTCCTCGTCCAAATGCCTGATTTGCTGTTTATGTGGTTAACAGAATTCTTAAGCAGCTATATCTTCATAATATGAGAGAATTAGTTGTTGCTATAAAATAAGTTTGCTTCAGTCAAGTGCTCTTTCCCTTTAATTTTATGTGTGGAGACAGGTCTTGTGTTTTAATAATGGATCTAATTTCATATGATCTTGATTTAATGTATGATATTGAGTCTTTCAGTTAATTGTAGATATTAAACAAGTGGTAATTTGACAATGAAGTATATAAAAAGGAATCCCGAAAATTACTCTTCCCTTAAAGGGCAAGAGCATTCTCCACACCTTTAAGTAGTATAGTAGACTGTCCTCATGATGGATTTCTTACCCTATTAGATATGTCACCTGAGTCCCCAAAAGAAAGGTTTGGTGGGGTAATCAAATTTTACCCGACTTCCTGCTTAACTCATTCAAGCACACTCCAAGAAACCACAAGCTTGATAAGAGAGAGCTAACAGAAGATAAAAACAAAGGTGGAATAATACTGGCCAGATGTGCCACTGTTTGTGAGGTGTGAAAGGCAACTTCAGTAGGGCAACTTCTTATCTGGTTTCTGTTGACCTTTGTTCACTGAAGCAAAAAGGTGTGGACAGAATTTCAATAGGCATGGAAATTCAACATGCTGTTTCATGATTGGCTTGTGAAAGTCATTTGACAATATTCCTTCTCTTCAAATGTGAAATTTACAAGGAATGATTGTTTGGTTTAACCTGCAATATTGAAGTGATAAGCTACTGCTCCAAAACAAATTTTGCCTTGTGCTTTGAAAGAAGCCGAAATTAAAACCAAAAGTTCTCTTCTTAATTACACTATGTGAGACAGTCCGATTTGTTGTTTTAATTGTATTCCTAATAGTGGTATTGATTTGCATGACCACAATGGAAAGTAACCCTCAGTGAGAGTGTATGCTTGAAGCATACACATTAACAGGAAGCATTGAAGACTGCAGCAAAGTTTAGTTTAGTTTAAGACTGACTAAATGTGTTAGTAGCCATTAGCTGGATTACTTCCTGAAAGTCCTGCTGTAATGCAACAAAGCAGTAGAACAAGAGCTTGTAACCTTGGTCAGTTTTGCATTCTATCTACATCGTCAGCAGGGAGGACTTTTTGAAATGAGAGGTAAATCTGTTGAGTTTTTGCTGAAAATGCTCTTTTAATGGGCAGAGGAACAGCTAAGATAAACTAAGTGCCTACCACAGGTTCTATCTTAAGTCTGTTAATTGTAATTTCCATAGAAGTACAAGTTCAGTCTTTTCATAAGATTTCTTTATGGCCATTTGCATTATACTGAGGTAGTCCTTTTTTTCTACCGATGCAGTCTGTTCTTTAGTGTTGAAAGGATCTTGGTTACTATTCATTTTTACTGACCAGGGGGCCGTTCCACAAAGAGTTACGCACAATCTTAAGTTTGATTCACCATACTTAAGCCAACAGTAAATCATACTTAAGATCGTGCGTAACTCTTTGTGGAACGGCCGGGCCCCAGATACTACTGTAGCTACTGGGCAAATTAACTGAAGTTGTCACTCTAATTCAGAGTTGAACCTATCAGCCTAAAGTGGAGTAATGACTTAACTTTTCCTGGAATGGTGACTTAATTCAGGGTGATATATTTGTACTTAAACTGTCCAAAATTCATATTTTGGATTCAGTTAATTTTGATGTTATATTACAGGTTTTCCAGTAGTGTTTTGGGTTTTTGTCATTTGACTTTTTAGATTCCTCTCTTGTTGGCTGCAACTAACAATTATGACATTGTCATGTATACACTTCAACCAATTAGAATCCTACACTTAAGTTTTGGTTATGCTCATTAGTGGACTTAAAGGGAAATACTGCGTTTGTCAGTTTTTTATTGAATGTGACCTAATTTACATACAATCAATTACAGTACATGTGAAGAGGTAACTGGGAGTAAAATTCTGCCTGATTAGCACTATCTGTAACAACTACAAATTTGTTCACCTACACAATTCTGTGTGTAAAATGACACCTTTGTTACCTGTGATTCAAAATCCACCAATCAAATCCATTGTATCATATTGCATCAAAGAATGCCAAAGGTCAGCTACAGCAAGTACAACACATTTGTGAAAAATGAACTTACTACAGAGATTTACAATATGTCTGTGCTGAAATGTTAGTTGCTGGTTGACACCCTAATTAAAGGTTAGTATACTAGAAACATAGCTCTCTGAGGGATCTACCCAATGTTCTAGGGGTTCAATGTTCTCAAGGTTTGATGTTCCCCATTTTTTGTGTATCTCAATGATTTGAAGAGAATTACAAGGTTTGTTATTGCCGAGGTTCGATGTTCCCAGAAGTGTGGATATTCCCTAGATTCAGGAACATTGAACCTCAGGAACATCGAACCTTGGGAACAATGATTTAGCCCCCTCTCTGATACCCTATCTTTAAAGAAAGTTCTGTTTTAATTGTAATTCAAATTGCGGTTCTTTGGCTGGAGCAGGTTGTTTTGCTTCTGAAACAGCATACAGAGGTTTTTAGTGCTTCAGCAACTGCTCCAATTGGTTTTTAACTTAGCCCTATCCTAGAAGAAAATGAATCTTTAAGGAACCTTGTGCTGTTAGTATGGTAGAGTTAGATGAATAAGAAGTAATCATTATTGTCCTGCCTTGCTGTAACAACATGGTGAACCAGTGAATGAAACATCGTGTGTATATAGGTACAGGGTAAGTGGTGCCCTGCAAAGGGCAGTACAGACAATGATTCTACCAGTGGACAATTGTATTGCATAATGAGTGTAATATGACCAGAAGACTTCATAAAACTGCTCTTCCTAAATGAATATATGTCAGGAGAAATAATGTTGCATGTGGGCTATAGGCTTGTGTTTTGATAATGAGGGTATTTGATGAGGATCGGGGGATGCATTTTACTGGCCATGCATTTCTGGTAAAATTATTATGTTGAACTGCTGGATCGCAAGAAGAAGCAAGTGTTTTGTGTTTGGAAAGGGGAACAAAGGTTGCATTTGAGTTATTGTGTGATAAATTTCCAAAGGCAGACTTATTTCCCTTTAAGTAGTTGACTGTTAACAAACCCTTGCATGGATACTTGTGCATTGCCCTCAGATCAGGGAGTTGCGAGGCCTCGCAACTCCCTGCTCAGATATACCTAACAAATGTACATCATATTCATCCAATCCTGCATAACTAGCATAAAATTGGTACCTCAAGAGCAGTTCTTCAATGAAAATTAAGTAAGAAACCTTTGAATTCCCATGCAGCACATAACTATTGTCTGGTGTAAGCTTTGATGGGGTAAGGGATATTGATCTACACCAAGGGATCAAGAGGAGGGACTTTATTGTTTTGGAGGAGGTATATGTCATCAGGGGTCCTCATAAGTGATGCCCTGAAGACCTCATCAAAATGATATGTAGTTGCAAAGAGGATTGAGGGAATTATATTGTACACCCTAGGGAGTCAATATCATATGAGTTAATTTAATGTCATATTCTGAAAACCTGGTCTCTAGAAAATCAACATCTACAGGATTAAGTCATGGATACTCTTCTGAGTTTCATGGCATGAAGTATGTGCACTTTATTTCCATAGTCCCCGGGAATTCCTCCAGAAACACAAAAAAGGGGGGGGGGGAGATTGATTATGGCTAAATCCCTAATTCAAATGAATTCTGTCATAGGTTAAAGTTACAAGTTACTTAAGGGGACCAAAAGCTAGCTTCAAGACCCCTGTATGGTGCGATTTGAAAGGTTTTAAAGGTCATTTATTTCTGAAATCAAAATTGCTGAAAAAGTGTCCTCTTTAATTTAAAACAAGAAACCAAGGTATTGACAATTTTTAATTTTTATGGAAATTTGGAAAAGGGGGGGGGGTAAAATTTTACCCACCTTCTTTTGGATCAACTTTTGGAAAGGGATGACATATCTCCCTCTTGCCCCCTTTCTGTGGAAAACACTGATAGGAAGGGCCCTTCTACTTTTGGTGGAGGTCAGAGGTCTTCTGATTTTGTGAAATGACAAACACTGAAAATATTTCTATATGACATTTCAATGAAGGAGTCTTCTCCACATTCAGAATACTTACAAAAAAATTATTCTACCAGCTTTTCCAGTGATAAAAATTAATCTGAAGTCATCAGAGGTCAAACTGAGAAAAACTTGGAAACCAAACTATCCTTCAGAATGAAAACATATATCTTCCATATTTGGCAATGTAAATAAGTGGAATTGCCCAACATATGTTTTGGATGGGTCAAAGGTCATATGAGGTCATCGAATTTCAGGGTATGAAAAAACATTGTATTGAATACTGATTATTTTATTGTTTGGAATGTTTGAATCTCAGACATCTTCCATGCACACACATCTCCCATACATGTTTGAGGATGTTACTAAAGTAAAATAATAAATATGTACAACGTACCTTTATGGTTCCAGGGTAAGTCTTTGTAAAGAGTTCATTTGAACCTCAAAAAAATTTTGAAATTCTAGTTTTTAGTTGCGGTGCCTGCCTTGCAGGCAACCGCAACTAATGCAGTTACTATCGAGATGTCAATTTCTGACTTTTCCGGCACTTTATTTCTATCTCCTTCTAGATGCTTTGTGATATCGAAATACGGTTTAGTGCAATTTGTAGGGATGGTACTTCTCTTTCGTGTTTTTAAGTTTTGGTGGAAATATGATTTTCGTGAGAGTGTAAAATTGGGTTTTTTTCACGTAAAATTTGCAAACGTGTTCTATTTTTAGTAACAATCTTGCGGAAAAACCAGGTCCGTGTGTACTCTGGGGAATCATATGTTGTTTAATTTAACACGGCGCCATCATTTTGGTTGTTTTTTAATTCATCGAGGTGTTTAGTGAATTTTGAGTATTTATATGAGGATTTCTTTGTAGAGATTTATTCTTTTCAAGTGACATGGTCGGGGTTGCTGTGGAGTAAAAAGTTTGATAGTTTAGAGGAGTTTTGTTCACTGTTTATTCATAAAGAAGTTTCCGTTGGAGGGAAACATTGTTATTGGTAGGTAAGTATTATTTGTATGAGATGGCGAGTATTAATATTTGTGTTATATCAAGGTGTCTGGTTATGGTAAATTTGTTATTTTAAAGTTTAAAACTATGTGGAGAATATAACAATGCCCAGGAAGGGCCGTTCAAATTTTTTTTTTTTTTTTTTTTGTAGAAAGGAAAGGTTGGCAACAAAGAAAAAGAAAGTATGGGGGTGAATTTCAAGATAAAAGTTATGAAGGTGAGAAAAATGATGATTTCAGAGTTGGGATCAAACAAAAAAAGGCTCCAGTGGATATGAAAATAGTCAGAGGTGTGATGATGGAGAAAGTAGGGAACATGACGATCGTAATGTATTATTTATACGTTCCGAAAGATCTACATGTACATTTCATTTTTTCGTTGTTGTGGGTGGTAATTGTTTTTCTCGGTGTTTGGCATTATTGGTTCCTGGGAAGATGATCATCTTTATTTAAGACAAGTCATTGTAAGTTCATTATGTACCCCTCCACATATTTACACCACGAGTTGCCATTGTTCAGAAGCTCCACTAAAGAAGAATACTTAAAAACCAAATTCAGGGGAAATGTTCTTGGGGATATTTATACATTTAGGGAGAAGAGCACATCATAAGATGAAGAAGTGTTAACATGAACAAATAGTTTAATGTAAAGAGTAGTCACGGTAGGGTTTTAACATGTTCATTCATATCTTGTTTTATATTTGTATGTGATGAGAGCAACCATTTTTTATTACGCTGGGCGGTGATCTGTTTGAGATATTGGGAAGAGGTCTGCATGAATGAAGGTTTTGCACAATCATTCAGGGACTGCTTTGTGTCTTCTGTTGGGGCGTCTTTTTAAAGGCCATGGATAGTTCATCTCTTGTCAAAAATGTCTTGATTTTGAAATGGTTATTTAAAATTTTGAGGGGGCCATATGACAGTTTGGCTTTCCTTTTTTTACTTGAGGAAGCAAAGACATCCCTTGCCTTCTCCGGGATTTACGTCACTGTAAAACAATTAAAAATGATGGCCTTATCATTTTTTATATTTATGTTAAACGAACGTAAACATTAAATTTGGACCGTTTGTAGAGGGTTTAGATTGTTGGCTTACACAACGAAAATTCGCAATTGTAAATTTTTAGCCAGGTGGTTCGTTTCGTAAATGGTAAAGTAGCAAGACACTTATTAATAAGCTAGTTATGCTCTTTTTTGTTATGTCACTGGCTGTGGTGTTATCAGCGAAACGTTTATTTTTCATGAAGTCCGTTTTTTCTTTGAAAGTGATTTGTTGAGCTATTGCATATGGGTGGTTGGAATGATGAAATTTGTCTTTTACGGAGTTTTTTTACTGGACAGTGCAGTCTTATTCATAGACCTGGCTTTCTTATTGCTTTTACATATTTTAGGTTATCGCTTGATCAGTTGCGGGTCGTGGCCATACATAAACTTGCTATATTATTATTTTTATTAGAAAAAGAAATGCATGGAAATTATTAAAACAATTTTTATATATTTTGCAATGGCAACAGTTTTGTTCCGTGGTAAGAAGTCACTGTCAGAAAGGCGACAACAAGTTCTTGATATAGAGTGTAGGAAGAAGCGAAACTGTTTAATGATGTGATGACAGACGAATCGCCGCTAATAGTTATAAACTAGGGCTATCGATATTTTTGGTATTCGGGTTTCATGAAGGGACGTATAGATGTTGCAATTTACCTTTTATGATTTGTAAGTGATTTATTCGGTTCTCTGATTTGTGGAGTTCAACGTCGTTCAAGTGTCTATACATTACTGAACTAAGAAGTTACCGGCGTAGGGTTAGTAGTGACGTATGTGTGCAGGATTAGTATAAATTGGAGAAACAGTGACAATAGGCCTAAGGCTTGAGTGAAATATCATCATATTAACATTTATGTTGAGGGAATGTAGGTGAAAGTAACGCTGACAAAGGAATTTTTACTTTGCTGTTTTATATTTTTTTTAATTTTATTTCATCATTTGTAAAGATTATGGTAAATCTGAGATATCGACATTTCTTTTGATTCTCGTTAACTTGTTATTACATGTTACTTACAACAATTTTTTATTAGGAAAGCTGAGAGTGAACTTGGTGCGGAGCGTACAGAACTTTTTAAAAACCATTAATCTTTAAATATTCTTTATGTTCAACATTGGAATTTTTTTCCTTTTGTTCATTAACATAAATCCATCTTCAACCAAGAGACTACAACGTTACTGTCATGTACATACAGACTCAATATCGTTTCCAACATTACGTCATAACAGTGTACTCCACCTTTATTCAATGAACAGCTAAACAAATGGCATGTTTTTCCTTATTAACTGCACTACTTAAAATACAATTTTGACTAACGTCTGTTTGGTCGAATGGTCTGTCTTGAGCCTTTGGCGCTTTACCATCTTTTATCAGAAACCCTCATGCTGTACAAGGAGTTACTAAGGAGCCGGGACATTAGGGATACCTTATATTGAATGCACAAGAAACAGCTTGTAAAGAACGTTTGAAATGTTATCTGATGTGACATTTTGCTCTTTCTACAGTTCTAAAGCAACTGCTGAATCATCTTTTCCTGATTTTCTGTCAACTATGAGTTCAAAATGAGCAAACCTCATTATACCGGCAATCGAGTATTTCTTTGGTGTGTTACACGTTCCACCTCAACCACATTTCTAAAGTGAATGAACAATGTTCCTGGATTACAAGTGTGGAACTTAACTTAGCTGCTATTGGGAAAACACAATACAAGTATTTTGGAATGGTATTTTTGTCCCCCTAAAATATAAAATCACCTTTAAAGTACTGTACAAGACGACTTGGTTTGTCGGCACCGCAACTCGTCTAGACGTTCGTCTTGTTTACCTTGTACATAGGCACTGTCTGTAAAAGCATTGATGTACTGTACATCTAAACAATGGTGTCCAATGAAATGCATGCTATGTCTCTGGCATAGATTTGACATACTAGATGATGAGTAGCTCATATGTTACTCTGACCTGTATTTATGTGGATGAAGGCCCATGAAGCTATTTTAATGAGCTGACACAAAACATGTCCAATGCTTGTATAAACAATGCATGGTTGACCTGAGATTCAGTCGTAGGCAATCTGATTTAATTCAAGAGGGATAGTTCTCCATATGTTGGTGTAAAATTTGTCTTTATTAATCTGACATATCACACAAAATGAGGAATATGGACCAATCGTCCATTTGGAATCCTTACTTACAGTGGTAACTTTGAGAAAAAAATATTCTTGAGAAACAACAAAACCTCTTACAAAGTTCAACTCCATTCTTGTTAGGTCAAAATCATCTTAATAGTGTGTGTCCATAAGGATGTTCAATACATTAGTAATTGGCAATTGCTTATGGTGTATTAGAGATGGACCAATGAGCTGTATTCTTACAGAATACCTGCCATTAGAGGGCAAACAATGCCATGTTTTGGGGTCATAGCACTTATTTAAAGGGCCAGTTCTCTCATTCCAAACAGTACCAGTTCACCTAATTAAAGTGTACCTCAAGTCAAAAAAATTCAAAAATATATTCAAATTACAATCTTTGTATTTCTTTGTTTTTCTGAATGTTACGAACTGCACCTTGTACATACCAGGTGTGATATCAGTTCTTACTCTTATAAGGTGTTGTAATTAATTAGGCCCTGTGCAACATGTTATGCAAGCAAACAGGAAGTGTTCAAGGGTATAAAATCGTTTTTAATTTTAAAGGGAAACAAAGCAGGTTATGTGAGTTGTACAACAAGAAAGTCACAAATTATTGTGCAATGGACCAATTTGTTTTAAGTGAATAAACTTCAACATTTCCTATCTCAGCTCAGGAATGTCCTATGAAGGTGGGAGTTGGACTGCTAGACTTCACTTATTATTCTCTAAAACATATATTTGAATTTATTGACTTGAGGTACACTTTAACTTTTTAACTTAAGCCCCTCCCACAATTGTCTGAAATTCATCCTCATCCGGATGCCATCTTAGTTTATTGCTTCAGGGTGAGTATAGAAAAGTTTAATGTATATCATCAAAACACTGTCAGTACAGTTCATGCTGTGTAATATAAGCTTTGGTACTCTGCATTGTTTGAATTAACCGTCAATCAAAGAGCTGAACCAATTGAGAATTTTGGTAAACCTCTATAAAAATTATAGTTTGGAGTGAGAGGATTGGCCCTTTTAAGTTGTGGGTCAATGTCCTGCAAACCTTTTAACTGGTAGCAGATCACTTTGGTTTCGGACATAAAAATTGTAGATTAAACTTAGTGAAAATTGAAATATTGTGTGTGTAGGAAGGAAGGGAAGGTGTTATACTAATCCATATATACAGCCATTAGATGTTCTTTGGAATGTTGTTTTGAATGAGATGGTCGATACATAAAATTTGCCTATTATATAATCATATATACCACTTTCATACATTAAGTGTAAATATGTTGATATAGTCTGAAAACTTGTTAACATTGAATTTGTATTTTTCCAATATTCAGTATGAGATACTTCCTCTTTTTTTTACTTTTCCTCTTTTTCATTCCCCTTTTTTGCACTTTATAGCCCCAAAGTTTCTGTCATAATCTCAGCTATCTATCTTGTACAAACAGCCATTAGAGTTCTATCCAAACAGAAGTCTGTATTATAATGATATATCACTAGGGGCCCTTATACTTGCCCCCGGGCTTCAGCCCTGTTGCCTGCCTCTCCATTTCCTCTTTTTGGTTCCTTGTGTAACAAAGGAACCTATGCAGTCACCTTGGCGTATGTATGTGTGTGTGTGTGTATGTATGTGTGTGTGTGTGTGTGTGTGTGTATGTGACGGATTGGAATGCGAGGTATGTGGTGCGATAACTCAATAACCGAGTGATCAATTTTTTTCAAACTTGGTATGTATGTAGATGTTGTGGAGTAGATGTGCCCTATCGTTTTTGGTGGAGGTCAAAGGTCACTGGTGATCACCAGAGGCCAAAAACTGAATTTCTGTTAGTAGCTGTAACTCAGTATCCGTTGTTCAAGCAGTGGCATCATTTTAGGATAAGTTAGATTGGTAGGAGGTGAAAATGTTGGTACATTAACCAAAATAATTGGAAAGGGTCAAAAGGTCAAAAAGTAATGTTTTATTGATATCTTGCCACTGAAACATTTTAGAGGGGTGGTGTAATGGAGATTTGTGTTCGTCTAAGTGAAATGCACGTGATGACCCCCCTTGACCTCACTTGACCTCATTTGACCTTTTGACCTTTGTGACTTTTTTGTGACTTTTTTGTGACGTCAAGATTTGTCTTGATCAGACGAACCAAAAAGGCTATTACACTACCCTCCTACAATGTTCGTTACTTGAGTTACTGAAATTTAAATGACAGGCTAGTGTGTACATGTAGGTCATATGTAGGCCTATTGCAATGCCAGGTATGCAGTGCAATTACTCAATAACCAAGTAACATAGTGGAAATAATGGAAAGTTGTGTTCGTCTAAGTAAAGTGCAGGTGAAGACTCTTTGGGTCTTTGTTCAATTGGTTTAAAAGTCCAGCTGAAGTTTAATGCCTTTAGACAAATGCAATGTATAAAAGAAAAGAAGAATTATAACCCCCTCTCAGTCTAAAAGCAGTTTAGTTAACAATCAGGACAGTAATGCAATTATTATTAAAAACAACCTTTTCCTCACATACAGTATTGAATAAAGTTATTCACAGTGCAAGCTAAGATTCCAATTTCAATAGTAAAATATGACAGCAGTTTCTCTTCTTTACCTCTGCTTTTACCCTAGGGACTACAATGCTGTTTCTAACACCCTCTTTAGGTTAAAAGGTCAAGTTGAAAGTCATTTATTAGATTCTACAGAGCTATGTTTGTTTCTTGGTCTTCTAGCCAAATTGTGAAGAAGTAATTGGTGGTAATAAATCACTATCGGGCTGCCTTTAGTAGCAGAATTGTGGGCTTTTCCTTATTTTTGCTTTTCAGGCAAACACATTGGGTAGTCTAAAGGACAACCATGACATAATTTCTAGTCATCCATCATAAATTTTGGTGGTCAGGAATGACCAGATGACTGTTAAATTTCTTTGGTGCAGAAGAGACCGTGTTTATTTAAAATCAGTTTTGATCTACTTTGACTGTATTTGACCTTTGTGACTTCTTTTTAAGGTCTGGATTTGAATTGTTGAGATTGACCAAAAAGGCAATTAACTAACCTCCTATACTACCCCAAACTCAAGTAAATGACAATTTAGTGAAAGGTGATGAATGTATTTGTCGCATGGAAGTGGGCAGTGTGCAGTGTGATAATTTGAAAAGTTTAGTGTTCCATTTCTCTCAAACAGCAAGTGCTTGTATGATTTTGAAATTTAATGTGCCCCTATGTTTTTGGGTGATGGCCAAAAGTCATTGGGGTTAAAGGTGCAAATTATGCCTTACCTTGGGACTACCTTAATACAATATCATCTTTAATGCAAGGAACCATAGTGCCCTTGGGCTCTTGTTTTTACAAGTATCACACTCATTTCCCCTTTTTTTTGGCAAAGTCCCATGCTCATCCCTGAATATTGCTGCATGATGAAATCATTAGCATACCTGACATGAGCTTTATTTAAAGTTTGCTTCAAATTCATGGAGAAATGGGTGATTTGTATGAAAGGAGGGGCAAGGAAGTGCTCCACAGAGCTACAGGAAATCATGATAATTGTTGGTTTATGGCCTCAGATCTACTCTCTATCTTACTTGATGTAATCCTACTTGATACAGGGAATTTTATCAATATGTGCTATTTGTTTGCAAGCCAGTTCAATGTGCAATACAATACTATGGAAGTGACTTGTATTGTATTATAAACTGAGAGTGCTCTAAATACTTGCAGCATTTTTAAAAGAACATTGCTGATGCTTTATGTTGTGTAAGAGCCTGTATTTATCAATATGGTCATTGTTTGACCATCTTATGTTAAATGCCAGACACAAAATTGATGAGGAAGCTTTGAGAATATTCTTGTGCTAGCACCAAACAGAATCGTCTCTCTTCTCAGCTAAACATAGTGCAAATAAAATTAAATATATATGACTAGTGTCAGCCTAATCTATGTATTTCTATTTATAAGATGAAAGAACTTGAACTTCAGTTTATTGAAGCATAAGGTCCAATGAGTGTGAACTGACAAGAAGATTTCATGGTTTTATTTCAAAACCATCCATTATATTGATTGGTGTTTAGGATGATAATGCTGTGACTCATTCTAATGCTTAATCTGTTTAGGTCGAAGAACCATGCAAAAGTTTGTAAGGAAATTACTGCACTGCATGGTAAATCTTTAACAATATCCTGTGCCTGGAACTTGGTGTAGATTGAAAAGGAATGATGTCTGAGTATAGGGATAGTATTCTAACCTCTTATTACAAGTAGAGCTGGAAACTGGCATATATTAGAAAGGCAGCTTGAATGACTTTAGATTCAGTAGTGAAACTTGCCAAGACTGTAGAACAATCGAACCCAGCCAAGCTTTCTGTGTATGGCAACGGTAAGTATAAGCAAAGAGTTGTCTTAGTTCTAAGTACATCCTGCCATTAAATTTGCATTGCACTGCTGTGATGCATATATAGCTCCCAAGTTCTGAAAGGCTAGATTCAGGTCCAACTGACCTGTCTATTGGTGGATCACTGGCCTTGGGATGGGTTTAAGGGGAACAGGTTTCCCCCTCCACTTTTCAAAAATTTTTTAATTTGAGAAGTGTGTACATGCAAAATGGTGGCACTATTTTGGCAAATCAGTCAACATAATTTACTAGGTTACCGCCAAAAAATTCAGTTCGGTGCTGATTTTTTTTTTTTTTTTTTTTTTGTGGCAACCTAGAAAAATTGCATTCAGAGATTTCTCACAAAGGTGCAATTACTAGAACCATTCCTAACCACAATATTCAATCGTTATTGTTGCTGTAAATTTTGGCATTTCAGTACCGGTACAGTTTGTGAACATTAACTGAATATGTCACCGACAGTCTGACCATGGTGGAAGTGATTTCCAGTATATATAGTTATGCATCTCACATGCATCCAAGTTGTTGCCATGAAAACACACTGTCAAGAACAATAGAACAGCTGTCAAGATAGCCCAGAATGTTCGTTTGATGGGAAACTCAAGAGACGAACTCAGCCTTAACCCACAAAGTGGGCAGTCGTTTTCACTATTGAAAGCAGTGTAACATGAAGTTATTACACTCTTTATGCAGTGACAGTCATATATTCCATACTGCTGAGAAGGGTAGCCAGTAGTGATGTTTCGACAGCAAACATAGGTCTATACTTATGAACCTTGGCCTATGCATTGTATAGCAAAGCAAGAAGTTGAATGTACTGTGAGATACATTTACTGAATTTTTGTTAACATTTAGCTGAATTATTTGTTAATTTATGTGGATCTATACTCAAATATTTGAAACGCAGGGTTTTTAAGAGCTATGGGCTGGAGGGGTCTGTGGGTTTTTGATTCCTTGCCGAAGGCAGGCAAGGAATCTATGCGATGGTGATGTGGTGTGTGTGTGTGTGTGTGTGTGTGTGTGTGTGTGTGTGTATGTGTGTGTGTGACGCCTGCTTGTAAACAAGATATCTCAAGAATGGTAACCCCCAGGGATCTCAAACTTGGCATGTAGATTGTCCACATTGAGTAGATGGTCCCTATTTTTTTGGTAGAGGTCAAATGTCATTTGGGGTCACCAGAGGTCAAAATGTAAATACCTTGGAAAATCGCTTGTAAACACGATATCTCCAGAAGGAAAAATGTGAGCAATCTCATACTTACCTTGCTGATTGTCCATATTGAGTAGATGGTCCCTTTTGTTTTTGATGGAGGTCAAAGGTCATTTGGGGTCACCAGAGGGAAAAAGGTCAAAACCTTGTAAACACTGTATCTCAAGAAGGGTAAATGTGAGGGATCTCATACATAGCAGGTGGATTGCCCATATTAAGTAGATGATCACAATTATTTTTTGTGGAGGTCAAAGGTCATTTGGGGTCATCAGAGATGAAAAGCTCAAAAACTTGTAAACACTATATATGTCAAGAAAGGTAACTGCCAGGAATCTCATATTTACTAAGTGGATTGTCCATACTGAGTAGATGACCCCTGTTGTTTTTATTGGATGTCAAAGGTCATTTGGGGTCATCAGAGTTCAAAACATCTAAACCTAGCAAACACTATATCTCAAAAGAGTATATAACTGTTGAAGTTAATATCCATGAGCGGTTAGGGTGAAAGGGTAAGAATAATTTGGCATGTGTAATGTAATAGGCATAGGGTATATAATTTTTTTGGAACAGTTTATTAAATTCACTATGTAAATTCTTTAGTGAGGTAATTTTGAAAATGCATTTGTAAAGTACTAAAGCAAACTCATAGGAAGAAGGTCTTAGGTGCACAAAAAGGCAGATCACATGGTAGTTACTGTACAGTATGTTGATTCTGGCATGAAATTGTGCCCTGTTATTACATGAAGTTCCAAGTATTAATACATGAAAAAGTGGGCAGAGCAAAATATAAAATCTTAAAAGGCAAAATCTGCTCATCAGGCTGGCATACATGCTTCAATGCTCATGGGTATGCTGATTTTGCAGCCACAAGTAAATAGATTTTCATGAAACTGATGTGGAACATGTGAGTTTAAACAGTCTGTATATAAGGGTCATTTAGGGACATAGTCTGAAAATATTAGAAGATGCTTCTGTGCACACTAAGTAGATGACTGATATGGAACTTCAAAAGTATAAACTTTGAACAGAGAGTACTCTGTGTGATGCACAAGAATCTCTTTTATAACATACCTGCATTGCTTTTTCAATAACCTTAAAGAAAACCTGAAGAAAACATTAAATTTAATGGCAAAAAGTGCTAATATTTGACAAACCTTGTGCCTACTGTCCTCATGAGGACATGTGCATGCAAGCATGCATTAATTGAAAGTGGGAATTGATTAATTAGATATACCACAGTTAGTTAGTTTTACAAAAAAGAACCTAATTTACACTGATCATTTGGTATCAAATACCCTTCAGCGCACATGAACTGTCATTGCCTAATAGAGTGAATCAAATTGTGACTGACCCATTCTTTGCCATTTGGTCACAGTTATCTTGCCCAATTTTTCACAGTTGACTGCCAGTTATCCCCACAGTGTCCTGAAGGATTACCTCATACAAACATACAGCTCAATTGACTTAAGCTTTTTACTGTATAAGTGGTGTTAATTGACTCTTATAAACCCTCTGAAGAAAGCTTATTTTTATCTCAGTACATAACCATGACAGCCCATTGTTTGTATATACCCCTATTTCCTGCCATTCCCTGCAGGCATTCAGTACTCTTTTTGTGGTCAAAATGTCAGACTTCCATGAAAGTCACACCTCTGCTAAATCCAGCATAAAATAACTGTCCACATTATCTTGTCTCATCTGACCACAAATAAAAGGTGTTTGTCTAGCCATTGTCTGGAGATGGAGAAGTTCATGTACACTGATCAAGTTTCTAAACTGAAAGTCATCTTAGAAGTACTGTAGATTGACACCCTTCAGAAATTAGTGTCCTTTACGTAGAACCTGGTGGAATTGAACAAAAAGTGTGTTTGTATAAGGAATTTTGTTGAACAAACTTTAAAAATTGGTGTCTGTCTAGATTGGTGTTTCTGCTTTACAGTTTCAATATGCTCTACTTTGATTATTTGTCACTTAGTTTCATTCTAGAATTTGTTTTAAATTTTTGATAGCATAAAATGTATCAGCATACTACTTGCCTCATCTCTGCTTATATCTGGATAACTGCACCAAAAAAGTAACCCCTGTGCGAAGGATTATGTAGCTATGTCAAATATCATCATCGAGTGGGAATTCTTGTCTCACATTTCATTTTTATCCATGTCACTATCCCCTCTCAAAAAAAAGTGTACCATAAAGCTTAATGCATAGAACCATTGCTTCAAGATTACCCTTTATGACACTTTTCAAAAGTATTAAGATTTTATTTTGCATTGCTGCTGTCATTTAAAAGTAGTTCAGGTAATAAGAGCAAGCATAATGTTGTATACTGTGTATCAAACAAGGAAAACTTGTACTGTATGTTATGCTGTACCTACAGTATAAGTAGACAAAAGGCGAATTAAAAGTCTTGTTAAATTATGGATTAATAGGGATATCTGCTTTTGTTAATTTGCAAAGGATACCATAGACAATGGGTGGGGCATTTCCCCCATAAAGCAAAAATTGCTGTCAGTAATAGCCAAGGTTACACATCTCTATTCAGATGTCTCTTTAGGCTTGGTCTCACATACCCCCCAACACCCAGTGTTAACTCGTGTTTACAATCAGACAAAACCACAGGCTAACCCCGTGTTTTCCAGTCTGTGTTCTCACGTACCCAGTGTTTCGTTGATTGGATAGTGTTACCATAGTAACAAGACCAAATATTTCACACACAGATTACAGCAAAATGTAAGAAAATACCTGTCATCAGTGCTATAAATACCTGTGACCTTGCTTGATTAAAACAAACACGATGTTTAAAACTGCTTAACCCTGCGATTTGAGGTGGATTGAAATTTAAACACCGACCCCGCGTTAACCCGCGTTCCCACGTTACTTGAGCGTGAGGTAATACAGTGTTACCTTGAGCGCCGGGTATGTGAGAACACAGTATTTGATCCAATGCTTGTAGGAGAGTGTGTCGATGAGGGCTTGTTTAAACACTAACCTCAATGCAGACTTTTCGAAACATAGAGGCATCGGAACATAGAGACTTCAGAATGGAGAGCTGTCCCCATTGACCAAACTTTTGATAAAAATGGTTTCAAAATACCGCTTTATCAAGTAATGAGACAGTTTTCTGGAATATTAAAGCTGTGTGAGAAATTCCTCTTGTGTGTGGAGATCAAAGGTTTGAGGTGACAGTCAGATCAAACTTTGTAGACATAATATTTTTAGGGGGATAACTGTGAGGTGGTGGAAGTACTTCCATACTCATTCTGTACTAAGCTTAATTTTGAATTACTCATGTTGATGGACGTGTTGGTAAGGTGATCACTATTGTTTTTAAGGGGTCAAAAGGTCATTTTGGGTCACATGAGGTCAAAAAGTTTGGACCCTACTAGTATTATATCTCAATTAAGTAGGATAATTGTATGGGATCTCATGCATGTCATGTTTGTTTCCATGTTTGCTATGATATATCATACGGCAAGGAATCACTAAGCCTGTTGGCTTTCTAGTTATTTCTCTTCACAATATTTTTCAATAATATTTAAAGGACCAATCCTCTTACCCCAAACTACACTACAAACTACAAAGTGACCTGCCCAGCCCAAGCTCTGAAAAAATGCACATGTTGACTCCTGAGAATCATGTGACAATATTTTGTTTTTTCAATTTTGAAATTTTGTAGGAGTAACATCTTGGTTTACCCTAAATATGTAGTACAATTCAAAATCCTTAATGGCCAAATTCTCATACCCCAAGTAGTACAGATTCACCTAACCTTCTAACTTAAGCTCCTCCCACAATTGTCTGAAATTTAACCTTATCCAGACACAATCTCAATAAATATTGCTTCAGGTTGAGTTTAAAAATCTCAATGGGTGTAATCAAAACACTTTCAGTACAGTTCATGGTGTGTAATATAAGCTTTGGTACTCTGCATTGTTTGAATTAGCTGTCAGTCAAAGAGCTGAGCCAATTGAGAATATTGATAACCCCTTACAAGAAGTGTAGTTTGGGGTGAGAGGATTGGTCCTTTAAATATTACTGAAAGATATTTTTAAAAGAGATAAGATGAAAATTGTGAGATTTAGCAGTTGCTCGTTTTGTTGTGGTCATATATTTACAATAGATTTTTTCCATCTTTTTCATGTGTGACATCAAAATATTGTTGTGTGGATGAACAAGGTTATGTATGAAATCTGGAACTGTACATAATTACAAGGCATTTGGTTCTGTGCCAGCCTTTATGCACAACTCCCATCCATTACCCCAGGCTGTGCTTTATTCATTACTATTGCATGGTCCATCATTGTGCAACCTTATCTTAACATTTTATTTATATTGTGTTCATACAAAATAGCAATTCATATACAAAAGGTCATTGTTAGATCCAGGCATGTAGCCTGGGGGGGGGGGGAGGTGAGGTATGGGGCACCCGGGGGGGGAGCCCCCCCCCCCCAAAAAAAAAATTCAAAGTATGGGTTGAAATTTTATTGCTGTGGTAAAATGGAACACACACACAAACATCTTGAGCAACCTACCAGTACTGCACATATCTTATCATGCCATTATATCATCTGTGAGTTTATGTCACAAAGTCCACCCCCCCCCCCCCCAGGATGCCAATTACTAAAAGTTAAAGTGTCTGTAGCCTCTATGTTGGTTATCTGCATAATTGTGTAGAAATTAGGCCTGCACATCAAAGAAGACCAGTGGAAAGACATGATGGAGCCGTTTCTGTGTTAAATCTATTGCACAAACTGCGACATCCTTGTTTCTAACAACTAGGCATAGGCACAATTAAAAATAAAAAGTTTATGACAAAAAATGCAATAAAACGACCATAGGGAAAGGGAAATAAATTGCTATACCTCTGTGAATTTACTGGCATTTCCTTGCAGAATTGGTCAACAGGTCCTTAGTACTAGTTTATAGAAATGGTTGTACAATCAGGGAACTTCCGACTGGGAATGTATGTGCAGATGTGTACTTTAGCAAGACAGACGTAGTAAGTCGAATGAGGAAATGCAGGTCACACGTGGAACTCAAACACATTGCATTGTACATGGCCCAGTGAAAATCAATTACCTATAATTTGCATCTAACACATGGACCATTCAAACCTATGAATGCTCATTTAAATAAAATGTAGAATTAATTCTGGTGTGAAAGGGAGTGAATTACATTATACAGAAGGACTGCACAGTAACTAAGGGCAAATTCCTTTCATTTCATTGTACATTGCCTATTATGATATCATTGCTGCTCAGTCATGGAGTTAGTTAAATGGAGTTTTACAGCTGCCCAGTTTGCAACAGTTTAGTTCAAGTTGAGCCAGCCACACCCTTTTTTCCAGTTGTGGCTTACTGGCTTGTTTTCCTTACTCGATCCATTGCTTATGCTGAGTTCCAAGCACAATGGGAGTAGGTTCTGTTTTTACAGTCTTCGGTATGACCCAGCCAAGACTCAAACTCGATCCTGATCTTCCAACTGTGAGTCGGATGCTCTAACCACTTGACCATGCAGTCAGTCACTCATTCACTCACTCATGGAAAACTTTCCTACTTGACACTAGGGTCATTGTAAGTCAAGAGGATCAGGGTAGGGTGTGGGTGGAAGGCAGGGGATTGGTACCTACTAAGAAAGTAAGATAGAGTTGACCATCTAGAAATTTTATACAGTGGTAGATTGTCATCATACCTCTGAACATGTCCTCTGGTATCTCCTTTATACTCCATATCTCACCTTTAAGAGATTTCCTACACTGCATGATATAATTTTGCCCCTTTCACAATCTTGTATGGCTTGCAGTGACCAGGATGTAATGAGAGGAAGCAAATTTTGAAATCTGAAAGACTCAGTATGCTAATTCATGTTGGTGTTTGGGACTGCATCCTCTTTAATCTAGGTTCTGCTTCCTATTACACATGTTACGTAAATTACTCATATTAAAGAAGTTTAGCAACAGACTGGATAAAGATGGTATCATTGTAAGGTATATGGCACTTATATTAATACACCATGGTGTCCCCTGAGATCCCTGTACAGTTTAATACACTCACTGGTGTCCATCTGTTCAAAGAAAAGGCCTGAAGTTAAAATGTCTTTGTCTGTTTCTTTTCCGCCTGTTAGTGCCAAAAATAATTATCTAATGAACATAAAGTTACTCTAATGAGATTGATTTATGCAAACTTGCCTGCATGCATACAGATCTGTAAATTTCTGGGGTAATATGGTAATTAAATTGAAGCATTGCATCCTGCACTTGGTTTGGGTTAAGGTTTTGGAATTAGATCAGCGAATTGATCTTGGCAAAGGTAAGGAGATCTGGCCTAAAGGGTCAAGTCTGAACTTTTGGTTAGCAATGCTGAATCAAGATAAGTGTTTTTTGTTTAATTGTTTTTAAGTCATGAATGGTATGTAAGAATTAATTTGGGCTTTTGTGGAGTAAATTGGGAGGCCAGGAATTGGGCAGAGGGGCACTTGAGAAAATGCATGCAAAACCATTGCATGATAGAGTTATCTGCTGAAAGGATCAGTAGAGCCCCTTTTAGTTGAACTGGCTAAATTTTAACCATATGAATACATGTTGAAATGAAAAATGACAATATTACAAGAAAGAAATGCATCCCTTATGAAATGTGTCCTACAGTATGTAAAAATAGCATTTTTTAATCAGCTTTAAATGTATCCTTTACAAACTATCTATGATGATATCCAGTACCAAAGATCAACCAAAGGATGAACATTGAATTGAATATTCCACTGAAGAGTGGCCTCAATACTGCCAACCAATGCAAGTAAAGTCATCTCGGTAATTTGTTGCTAAATCAAGTAGATTTATCACCCAGGTCATCAACGTCCTTTATACAGGAAGCCTATTCTGGTCATCTCCAGCTTTTATCGCTTCCTTGGCATACTATAGATGCATTTGTGTATCATATCCTTGTATGTGAGGGATGTCACGCCAGTCTGGATTTGAAACTACCGTTGTGGACAGGTAGCAGAAGGGAAAAGGCAGTCCTCCATCTTTGTGGTACAGTAGTGTAGTAGACTAAATTCAGTTTCATGAATGGCTTTGTAGATTTCAATTGACACCTCCTCAGTCTCCTCAACTTTGAAAATTTACTAGGAGTAAGTAGTTACCTTACCACATGGTTTGTCCAGAGCCTGCAATATTTTAAGTCCTGAAATTTCATGAAAGATTCTTGAAAGCGAAAGCGAAGAAAATTTAGCTGTTGTATCAAAATTCTTTTGGATTACAGCTGAAATTGTCCTTTAAATTATAAACATTCTTGAATGTAGTGTTGTACCTCAAAAGATGAAGGATCATACATGATAGGTAGTCAGTACTCACATATTTTAAAACAAATCTTTTGTCTGTTGTAATATTCTTAGTTCAGTATTATTAGGAGACAACTGACCTGACAGAATTTTGTTTTGTGATTAATGAGGTATAGGGTGCTGGCATTCAGTATTATGATGATAACTGAGCTTTACACCAAGAATGAGAACTTGATCTTGTAATATCAAGACTGCCGTTTACCGTTCATGTCAATTCTAGACTAGAAAGAAATTGTTTCCAGGATATACTCTTGGTCAGAGTTTGCGATCTATTTCACTCTTACTTACCTCATCTCTAGGGTTACACTGCTGCTTAAGCAAGGACGGGTCATGGGTTAACAGGGCACGCGTTCTGTAGGACTTACTTCGTCAGTACATCCTACGCAATAAATAGAGCTGTTCATGTGTGTAAGGGATTAGGTAAGTAGGGTTTATAGATTCCCAAACCAGGTAAGTTTCGGGGATTCTATATTCAAATGACCTTTTGTTATGACTAATTACCAGATGGCAGAGTGATTATGTAGTTTTTAGGAAAAAAAAATTACCAGATGGCAGAGTGATTATGTACAAGTTCTGCTTCTGGCAAAGTCAAAAGGTCTTAAATAGGCCTTTAATATTGATACATACTCAGAATTACAGAATTGACTTAACAGATATTTAACTTCTGTGCAGTTAATCAACAATGAACATGCAATGTATTAAAGCAAGGGGTTCAATTTGCAATGAACTCTACCAAGGGTAAGGAATGAAATAACTAGCTGATATGGGTGACTTAAAGCATTACACTTTCAGTGTTTGAAGCACAAAGTCATAGCAATGGGGTGAAATGCATTTGTCAGTTAAAGGCATATTTTCATCATCCCAAACAGTTACAATTCTCCCAGCCTACTTACTTCTAGCCCCTCCCACATTTATCTAAAACTCATCTTTATCGAGACACAATCCTAGTTTATTGCTAAATGGCTTGTCCCAGTGGCCATACAAGTCCATAATGTGTAATCAAGACACTCTCAGTGCCCATGCTGTGTAATTTAGCTATGATGCATTGTTTGAATGTGATGCCAATCAAAGAGCTGTACCAATTGAGAGTTTTGATATATGTGTACTGAAACTGTAGTTTAGGGTGACGAATGACTGCCTTTAAACTATAAGTAGGATATTCACTGAAGTATAAAGTATTTTATTGTGACTGAAACAGTAGCCTTTGAGAAAAAAGTGTTTAGGTAATAATTGAAAAGTCTGACTGATAAAACAATTTCTCCAAGAAATTTATGATTGAAAGCCTGATCTTATGAGATCACATGACTCTAGTAGCAAATAGCAAGGTTTAGTCATCTCAAGGTAGTAACTAATAATCCAGAATCTATCAGAGAACTTCCTGTTCAGATATCTTGAGATCAATAAAGTTAAAGGTGTTTGCCCACTTTAAACACATTTGCTCAATAGAGCAACAAGGTTGGTTTAAACGTGGTTAACTGCCGCAATTGCAGAGATAAGCTTTACCCGAGAAAACACCTTTTTCTCGGGAAACATTGGCTTAATTAACATCCTATTCAATTCTAGCAGCATGAGTCACAGCCTTAATTTCTTCACTTTTATTCTGAAGATAGGTGCATCAGTGTACACTTGGAGTGGAACAGTGATGCACCCACCCTATCGTACTACGATTGAGCATGAGGAATATTGAGTTTTATGATCCTTTAATTTTTAATTTGTTAAGTAAGAGGTGGGAGTGTTTTGATTGTGTCACTGAAAGCACATTTACAGTCACTTCTCTTATGTATACTATATGGTATACAAATCTCCCTCAAAAAAAAAAAAAAGAAAAAAAGGAAAAAAGCAAATTTAATGAAAATAATACCAGTATACCTTCAAAAAGGGAATACCATCAATTTCCCCCAATGTTTTTTTTTGTCAGTTATACATGTCACCCACTGTTAACATTTTGCTTGTGATTGGTTGGGCAGTTTAATCCAATCAAAACTGCATAGACTAGATAATATCTCAGGATTGATAGCTATAGACTAGAACTGCACTTCATCTTTGTACCATGAATAAAGAGCTCTCTGTTTGATCCTGCAATTAAACTTGATCAATGTGATTTCAATGTTCTGTGTTCAGCACTTTGTCTGTTTATGTTTTTAACACACATCCCTCCATTAAGCAGCAAAATAAACATTTAGTGCAAATATCAAATAATGCTTCAAAGACATGAGCACTTACATATGCAGTACACACCATGTATGCTAGGTATGAATTAAGATATTGGTTTGTTGCAAAGTTGTTGCTTATCTATATATGAACAGCTAGGAGCTGCTTCACTGAATGGTAGGGAGCTGCGCCACTCAGAGTGGCAGCCAGCTTCCTGGTATAACCATTCTTGAACTTGTCAAATAATGTTACAGCTGGTAGGAGCTGAATATGGTGTCAGTCAGTGAGATTAACGATGCACCAGAACAAATGTGTTCATTATGAAGTGTCAGGAAACAAAGTTTAAATTTATTTCAAGTATTGTTCAAGTTCATTTTGGTTCCCCTTTAGTCACCTCTTAAGACTGGGGGGGATACTGTGGGCATATATTCTACAACCCCCAGCCCACAGGGGCCAACCATGAAGGGGATTGCTCAGTTTTGTGGCAACCCACCAGTCATAGGATGGGTAAAATAAGGGCTATTTTGCAAGGGTCAGAAACAAACTTCTCAACGCACATGTCCTTCTTACCTTACCTGGATGCAGTTTAGAATCACCCAGGACCTTGAATATGGTGTCAGCTATATAGGGTTATATTATGATGTCTCTGACTGATGGGAAATGATAACCTGATGCATGAACAAAGAAGGCACATCATGGCAGACAAAGATATATCTGCTATTACTAGCAGAAACTTTCAAAAGGGTTACTGCTAGTTACAATGGAATAAATATGTATGGTTATCTAGTATCTACTTGTCATGGGCTGCAGCTGTATCAGATGCTGGATTTACCTGCATATATAGCGCAGGCTGTATGGCATATTCCTGTTAAGTCATATCCCTAACGCCTGCCAAAGTGAATGAAATTACCGAACAAATTCTTTTGGATATTCGATATGTGGCCTTGAGACTGAATGTTAGTAAATATTGACAAGAAGACAATTGCATTGATCCTTGCCAGGCCAGGCAATCACAACTCGCGACAATGCCTTAGTGATTTAGTGTGGGAAAATACCAGGCTTTGAAACAAATTTTTCAATTGAACTTGTGTTTCTACGATCGCATTTCCATATGCTTTTATACTGTAACATGCCTGCGGAGCCGGCTAATTTCTATGCCTGTACTAAAAATGTAAATGGCATCGCAATTTACAAATCTCTTGAGTTTGTGGATTTTGGGGGGATCGAACTTAGTGCATTTCATTTGCAGATTCTTTTGAAACAAGACGTAAGTTTCGACAAAAAGTGCCAAAAATATAAAGGGATATCAGAAAGGATACATAAGATATGTTTATCAGGTCAGTGCACTTGTTTTGCTGCCCAGCACCGCTGAGCTTAGCCTACATTTTTGTGTATTTTTACATGGCCTTGTCAGAGCAGTCTACAACCGTAGGCTGCATTAATGTTTGGCACAACTATTCCAAGGGTCGGGTTTTGCAATGTTAAATTGAAAGCCTCATCTTCTCAATCATGTATTCGGTGAAAAGCAAAATGATTCAAAATGTATGCGCAGCCTTGCTGCCAAGAACATGTATTAATGATGCTGGTTGCAAATCATAGGCTAAAATTATGTTGTTTACACACTCTAAAATTTCACGGCTAAGATCAGCTGTCTTTTACTTTGCTGGCTATAAAGTTTTAAGTCTAACTTACCAGGCTGAAAGATTCCATTGATTTGATCGAAAGTTGCAGTAACTGTAATTGTAATCAAATAAGTAACAAAACACAAATGAATTTTCCATCCAATAGCCCTGCAGCTAGGCATTGATTCACTCATCAAAAGTACATCAATAAGCCAGTCACAGGCAAAATTTTCTATGTCTTCATTGAAGGCAGTTTAGCTAAAAAATTCAAAGTCAGAAACATTTGCAAGATTTCAAAGTCCAAAATCCCATATGTATTCATTGTGGGCAGGTTAGGTTGAAAAAATCCTAAGTCAGAACCTTTTCAAAAATATTTTAAGTCCAAAATCACCTTATACCTTTAGTACATGTCTTAATCTGTGAAAAATTTCTAAGTTCATTCAAAGCAGAAATGAACCCGAAATAGATATTAATTAGGACTGGTCAAGATTCCTTACTTGATAGTCAGGAAATAAAGACAGAATTCAATCTGAAATTGAATCAGGAAACTTCCTGTTTCAAACAGCCAGGATTAAATCTGGAATAAGTCAGGGCTAAACATGGATAGAGTCAGGAATAAGACTGAAAGGTAATTCCAGTCTTAAAAAAGATCAAAAAAGATTCAATTTGACTACTTTCAGTCTTATTTCCATTTCATTTCTTACTAAAATTTCCAGAAGGGTATCTGGTCCCATTGAAATCATGCACTTGCAATAGCCAATGCCACCCACAGAGCTGCAGCTTATACCCATGCCCTGGTGGTAATACCCAGTCCTGACAGCCTCATTAGCTTTGGCGGACAGTAGTTTTGGAAGCTGAGAAGCTGAAAAAACAGAGCCTGCTCCAGGGGGTAACACTGGGTATGCAATCTGTATAATATTTCCAATTATTTAAGGAAAGTTAACATTTTCCCTTTTCATTTGTATTTTGAAGAAATTTTACAACAAAATTAAGAAAGTATTTTAGCAGTATAGTAATGAACTTCATTAACAGTTTTGTAGTTCATAAACTTTTCAACTTTGAAAGATGTGGCAATATTTACATGAAAGATGCCTATTTTGTTTTCAAAATGTATTGCAGTACTCAAATTTTGTCATGTAAATGGAAAATAGCCTGAGTTTAGTGAAATGGGGTAAAACAAACAAGGGGGTTGTTTGGGAAAAAAGACCCTACAAACCCTTTCAGTTGGTACAGCCCTCAGTTACTACATACTTTAGTCCTATTTGTCCATTTAGTTTTAATATAGTTTGTAAACTGTGACTATAACTCTTTAGCCAAACACTAGAAGCAACCAAACTTGAACTAACCAGAGCTAATTTTGACTAACCATCCTAAAGTTTGTCCCCCCTGCCCCTTGTCCAGAACTGTCTGCTATGTGAAATATGAATGTGATCCAATTTCCCCTTTCTGAGTGAACCCCCTTTTTTACCCTGAGACAGGTGTCCATTGAAATATGGTTATTATTTAACATCATGCCAACACAGTTCAAAACTGGTAAAAAGGAAATAGAGGAAAAAGTTAGTTAGTTAGTTAGATGGAGTTTAATGACACACCAACACGAACGTGTTATTTAGTGTCACCAAGTTAGACTAAGTTACAACTGGGGTAAAAATAGCAAGAAAACAGAAAAGTGGCCGTAAATAGGTAAAGCATGGGGTCAATTTCAACTAAAAGAAATAGAGGAAAAAAGTGCCTATTGATACAACAATGCATTCATGCCAACATAGTTCAATACCAGCCTTTAGCATAACACACTGTAATCTGACACTGAAATATTTATATGCCATAAACCACTATTACTGTGATAATATTTTCATGCTTAGTAATGACTTTTGAAGGTTCAGCAATACAACTCATTCTGTGTTGCAAATGCTCTTAACAAAGCACATTAATAATTGAAAAGCTAGGGATTAATAAACTTTGTAATTGCCAACCATCAACAATAAGAAAACACAGAACATCATACGGTGGGAATATTGAGACCAGGGATCACCCCCATTAAACACCTAGTTAACCTTAAAAATATTTATTTCCAAATCTGTAATTATATCAATTATGTTCATCCAGTGTAGATGAAGTAAGTAGATGGCAAGAAATATTGCATTGGATTGAAGGTAGCATAGGTTGGTCTTGCTTTTCAAATATGAATGTGTATTGTATTATCATATTATTTTATAAGTCATTTTCTGTTAGATTCTTTTTTAGCAGTTCTGTGAAAACTTCAGGTTGTAGCAAAGAGGTTTAAGGTGTTGGAAGTAATACTCTCTGGTTAAAGTTTACACAATTAGTAGCTGTGACCAAAAATGCTGACTAGCAAGTTTTCTGTGTCATGAAACCAAAAGTTAACTGTTAGCCAATTGACAGAACGGTTAAAAGGATAAATATTCATGATTCAGCGTTGGAATGCATATCCAGAGTTACTTATTCATATGTATGGTGGTTTCATAAATCAGCAAGCATATCATTTAATTTGGCAGCAATTTAGATGATTTTTCTTAGCTTGCTATGGACTTCACCTTTAGCTGAAGTAACCTTTCCCTTTCTACTTATGAATAATTCATTATAATGCAAATGAATATTTATAGTTACTCTCAATGCATTATTTTCGAACCACAACTATGTCTGTTCATCAGAGCAGACTGTTTTGTAGTAACCTCAGGTTCCTAAAGCTAATGTCCATGGCACCGAGAAAAAGAATTGAACTCATATATACAAGAAGTCTACACTAGATGTTCAGACACTATGATTATTTCAAGATGCCAAGTAATTTCAAGTATGCATGCATTAACAGCCTGCCTGCCTGCCTAGCCTGGCTAGCTGGCTGTTGGCAGCAATCCACTGTTGTGATGATGTCATCCTGTCTGAATATTTAATGCTACAGTTGTTTATGCATTGATTTGAGTGTCTGGCTTTTATAATCCCAGACCCACATTTTCTGTAATCTTAATGAACTGCTGGCTGACTCTCCTTTTGGGTTAAATTTCACTGAAAACTATCTACCTTGGACAAATAATGATTTCCATGCATGTGTATTGACAGGTCTCTCACATGTATATGTGTGTACAAATAGTGTGAAGGGCGTCTGGTTTGACGTCTCATATTATTTGCACTGAGTTACTGATGCATGAAGCCTTCTGTAATAGCATGGACTCTGTGCTGGAGTATAAACTGTGCAGATAAGCATATTATATTGTATCTTCATTGGATTCTTACTGATGTTGGAAACATAATTATTTGCTCTTAATTGAGGTAAGTGGCAAAGATTGAAACAAGCATCATGTACTTTGCTTTACTTAGATTATGTGTTGCTCTAGTGTAGGTATAAAGCTGCTGTGTATACTTAAACCATATGAGGTGTGTAAAATAAAACCTAAATTCATGAAGGTGAGGTGCAACTATACACACACAGCATCAGAAACTTGTATCAATCATTCGTTCAGAATGTGCAATCACATCATTGATTTTAAGGCCAAATCTTTTGAAACCTAAAGATAGTATCTAGAACATTCTATGTTTTATAGCAGTATTCCAGTGCATGAGTTCCATTTATTTGCAATGTAAAAGTCTGGGGGAAGAAGCCATGGTGTCTCCTTAAGCTTTTCATAATGTACATGCTGAACTTTCAGTGAGGAAATGTACATTACTCTGTGTGTGTTAATCTGTCTGTGTGTGTGTTCACAGGGTTGATTTGTAGCATTAAGGGTGAAGCAATGATCCCCAAATGCTTAGGAAAATCACCAAAATCTTGCTAATCTCTGGTTACATAGTTTATAGATTAGCTCTAAAAATATTTTTGAAGGTAAATATAACAAACAAATGGCAAGGGCAGATATTAATAGAAACAAAAATATTTTTACATGATTGTAAGTATATAGCCATGCCTAAATGAGCATAACAATGTACACGCCCAAAATTGAAAATG
The DNA here is from genome assembly GCA_037179385.1 of Holothuria scabra. NCBI lineage: Eukaryota > Metazoa > Echinodermata > Holothuroidea > Aspidochirotida > Holothuriidae > Holothuria > Holothuria scabra. The sequence goes on from CM074201.1 coordinate 29,756,023, forward strand.
GAAAAAGGGAGGTGGGGGGAATGGCATTTCCCTATATTAAAATGGAAAAGAAGTTTGTGTATAAAGTAAGACATTTCTCCTGATTTCAATACCTTCTGATTTATTACTGTTTTCATGGTAAGGTGTGACAGGGGTGGATTAATTGATCAAAAAGGTTTCCATAGAGTTTGCTAAGAATAGAAGCCAATACTATGTCTTTATGAATGTAAATATACATTTAGATCTATCACTCAGAATCCTTATTTCTATATGTGGTATTATAGCACTGAAGATTTGGGTAATTGGTACAAAGAGGTCTATGGAAACATAGGAGCATGTTATTACATTTTTTTTTGACGTGAGGAAAGACCTTTAGGAAATTATAGCACTGGACAGTGTCATTCAGGTTCATGTACTCTTATAGCTGTAGAAGACTTCAAAGGATTATGAAATACAGTGCTGGTTAAAAAGTGTTAATATTCATAGCCTGAACCCCTGGGATCAAGGTTAAGGGTGTACCATAATATTATAGGAATAAGACCCTTCATTTCAGACTACAACATAAGCTAGACAAGTATCAACATAGTCATCTCCACCAAGTACTACCCCCTCAGTGTAGACTGGGGGTTGTAGAATATGCCCACAGTATTTCCTGCCCATCTTCAGTGGTGACTATAAGTAAACCAGACTTGGAATTTGAACCAAACTTGAAAATAAATTTAAACTTTCAATTTTTTTATTGAGTTGACTGACACTAAACATTAGTGTTTGTGTGTCATTATATTTCATATCTATCAGCTAGTATATGATTGTATCATACATCATTCAAACAAGCATTTTTATGTGAAATCTCTATGTGTGTACCTAAAAGAATTGATAATGGAGGTAGATATACAAGAGGTAGGAAAACTCACAACATTTACAACATGTTCTGCAGAAGGGAAGGAAATTTCCCAGTGACCTTATTTCTAAAAGTGTACCTCAAGTGTCAAGTCAAACGATTCAAAAATATATATTACAGAGCATGCAAAGTGAATTCTAGCAGTGGAATTCCCATCTTCAGGGGACATTCTTGAGCGGAGATATAAAATGTTGAAGTTTAATCACTTAATAGAATAGTCCAGAGTCAAATTTATTTTTGGTATGTTAAAGAAGGGGAACATATGCTGAGCATTCTGGTGAAAATTGCATTCATTTTCCGTGTTCGGTTCTCGAGATATGAGCAATTTAAGTTGGCACATTTTCCAGAGAAAGTGAACTTGAAGCAAACAGGTGTGGTGTCATAGATTCTTATTCTTGGCCAGTGTTTTGTTTTTCCCTATTTTTCATCCTATTTGTTTGACCTTGAATTGATAAGACATGCCACTTTGCCCTAGGGCATATGAAGGTTTTAAAATTCCATTGTTAAGGATGCACCTACGGTATCAATGTATTAAAGTTTAGTTGCATAAAATTTGTGGTAAATTACGAAGAAAAAACAAAGCACTGGCTAAAAAAAGTGAATCCATGATATCATGCCTGCTTGCCCCAAGTTCATTCTATGTTGAAAATTTGCCATATTCAATTGCCAATATCTTAAGAACTGAACATGGGAAATGCATAAAAATTTGACCAGAATGCTTAGAATATGTCCCTCTTTAACATGTCGAAAATAGATTTGGCTGTAGACTATTCTTTTTAAATAAATTAGTCCATTGTGTAACAATTTGTGACTTTCTTGTTGTACAACTCACATTATCTGCTTAGTTTCCTTTTAAAAATAAAAATGTTTTTGTGACCTTGAACAATTCTTGTTTGCTGTCATAGTATGTTGCACAGAGAAGGAATAACTAATTGCATCACCCCATATGAGTAAGGGTGTTATCACACCTTGGTACTTAAGGTGCAGTGACATTCGGAAAAACAGATATACAAAGAGTGTAACTTGAATGGTACAACCATGACATCACAAATTATTGTGCAATGTACCATTTTAGTTTGAGTGAATAAACTTCAGTGTTTTACATCTTTGCCCAAGAATGTCCTATGAAGATGAGAGTTGGATTGTTAGAATTCATTTCTCATGCTTTTTAATATATTTTTGATTTTTTTTACTTTAGGTACTCTTTAATACCAGCATTCGACTGCTTTGTGTGTGCTTTCGTTATGCACCCAATCAGCTTATATAGTATACATTATGTGTGCATACTGTGGTGTGCTGGGATCTATTGGTCACGGGGGAAGGTTTTTGCCATCAAAACTGACTAAATGCAAAAATGGGGTTTCCTATAAATGACCAGTATAGAAAAACTAGCTGCAGTGTATTGGAAAATTGACTGCTGTTCTTATTTTGTGGAAACCAGTTAAAAGAAAAAGGAGTAAAGTAAGAAGATTCAATAGAGGGCTGCCATGGTTTGAGTATTTTTTCTTCTGGGTGAGCAGTCAAAGGGGATTGGTTCCTCCATACATTGTGTAAAATTTTGCTATTTTAGGAGGGCAGGGATTCAAAATAATGCTACTTTGCCATTGCATCTATACTTAATGACCAATTTCCCTTTGAATAGAGGGTTACAAGAAGGTGAAATGGTGATGATGGGTTATATCGAAACACCAAGAAGCAGAACAGGAAGTGATGTCACAAAGTCAGCAGGTACAATTTATTGTGTATGTGACTATAACACATGCTCCTTTAATTTAACTGTCATTGATTTAACCAAGGGTTTGGGAAATCAGTAGAGCCTCTATCACTTGAGTGGTGGAGACAGTACTGTGAAATATGAAGAAATATATTCCTTGCTACTGTTTTTTTGAGTAGAGAAGTCTTATGCAGGAATGCAATTGGTATGAAAGAATCACCAACCTAGCTCTTGACCTGCAGGCCCTAATGCTTAACCCTTTACGGGTCTAACGAGTCACTTTGGCCCCAGGCGGAGAGCATGGCTGTCACCCTTCTTCACTGTTTCACGTGGAGTTCGAAACTGTGAGTAGCTACCCGAAAATTCGGCCACAACAATAAGAGAGACAATAGTTTAAGATCACAGGGTCAATAGCCTACGGAAGCTGATGCAGGGCGTGCTATGTCCGCTTTTCCGCCCATTCCCGAGGCGTGCAAATATGCCCCGATTGGAGCCAGAGACAAAGGGTTAACCCAGCCTTGGCTCAAGTACAAGTTACTACCTCTGCTTATTCAACTGCTGTCATGTGGTGCATTTTACATCTTATTAAATTCACTCAAAGGACCTTGTGGCTTCAATTCCTTTTTAAAAAGCAAGATGACCACATTCAACTTTGTATTTGTAATGAATGTATAGAAAATTATGGAGCTGTTTAAAGTAAGTTAAGGACTCAGAAGGTAAAAACTGTCTCCCCACACATTATCAAAACAACAGCTTACAAATTTCATGTTATTTATCTCTCAAGAATCAATAATAATTCATTTTGCAGATGGTGCATATTCACAGTTATTCAAGCTCAGTAACTCCTCACAAATTTCACAGCACAGAGAGAAAATGAGTCTTAAGATGCATTTATGAAATAGAATTATAAGATAATAATTTAAAAAGGGATGGCTGGTGAGACACTAAACATATTTCAATACTTCTTTCATAAAGCATTTACTCCATAAATCAACCAATTATATTACATCCCTACTTCTCCTCTTCTCTAATCAAATCTGTCAAAAGGTGTTTGATGATGTGGCTGATAGGAAAGGTGGAGTATTAATCCGTAACCTTGACAACTCCCTCAGAATAAACATTGTTACCTAGAAACAGTCATCATTACTAACATCCAGGGCCGGCCGCACAGAAGCGTTGATAGCGCTACCAACACCACTATCAGTACTGATAGCAAATTATGACCGTACAGAAGCTTACTGATAAGGGGATTAGCCTATGGCGCTGATAGCCTATCAGCAGTAGGTTGCACTTTACAATCACTACTGGTAATGCTATATATCGACTCAGTAAAAGTGACCAAGGCATTGTTAGTGATGGTGATAGTAAAATTACTTTGTTCTCAGTAAGCATGAAGATGTGGCATATTACGTGCTGACATTTACTTGGCAAATGACGGAGCAAATTCAGCCAAAGGCAATGTTAGCCTAGAGTATTTTGGACTGTTGAAAATATAGCGAGAATGGTTTTAACTTTCAATTCAAATGAACGTTTTAATGAACTTCTGTATATTATAGGAGTGACAGAAAAACACCTTACTACATGCTCGGGGTGATTGGAGGGGGGGGGGGATGGTGTCACTTGAAGGCTCTTCACCCAGACTACCATACGTTGATGTGAGACATCGGGATCTGGCGAAGTTGAAGGGCCTTTCCTTCCACCAGGGACCCCACCAGAGTCTAATTATTGATTGGAGAGGAAAGGTAGGGCGAATATTGTCATATGTCTATGTAGGACGTTATCTACAAAGACGGGGATCTTTCCTGTGGTAGCTCACCGCATGGTTTAATTGGAGGACTGGGGAGGGGTGAAAGGAGAGGGGTATTCCCTCCCCCTTGGATTACTTTTTAAAAAATTAAAGTACCCTCGGATGAAACCTGGTGCAGAATGACACTTACGGGTCGCCGTCATGGGAGAGAAGTATGGGGGAGGGGTTTTCCCCTTCTCTTTGGGCATCCTTTGGAAACGTCTCCGTTTCCAATGGTGTCGACATGCAAAATCCTGCAATATTTGTTGCTTAAATCAGAGTTTCTTTAAGTCAAATCCTATAAAGTCCTAAAAAGGGAGACTCGGTACTTCAAATTTAACATGGATCTCAGTAGTCTGCACATCTTCGGACTTCGAGTCGTGAGGACATGAGTTGGAACCCCACCAAATCAAATTGTCCGTTATGCTGTTGGTACACAATGCCGGATTTACCATGGGGCTCTGGCCACATATGATTTGGGGCCTAGACTATTCCTCAAGACTTCAGTGGCATAAGTCAAGAAAGGAGGACGAAGTCTGAGGTCACCGTAAAAAACCCTGCCCACTCAAAATGAACTTGATAGACAGTGGGTCCAGAATTTGGACTAAGGTGGGGGATAAGAACTAAGGAAAGACTACCTTGACGGAGCGCCACCGGGCGCAGAAGCGTACCGGAAATGTTTGACCAAAAGCACATTCCAGATCACCGGAAGTCACGTGGCATTTCCGAACCCACCTGAATTCATTTTTCTGTTTCATTTACAGATCAACTCCCCCATCCCCTACTTTTAAATCTCACTTAAAAACGTTTTCAAGTTATTTTTATACGGTAAAAATATGGTAGGGGGATGGGTGATCGCACAGACGTGTTGATAGTGGAAGCTTTGATAGCGCTATCAACTGCCTATCAAACCTGCTACTATCAACAGGTGCAAAATGACCGCACACAGAAGATGTTGATAGAGCTGCTTACTGATAGAAAGCTTTTAGGCTCAATTAGCATGTTAATGACATCAAAGTCTGCTTACGAATGGGGTATTTCCCAGTGCTTTGCTCGGTAATCGCCACTTGAAGGGACATTATTGTGAACCGGGACTTCCTGGAACAAAGGATAAGCTGCTTGTCGCACACAGTAGTTGAGGCAGCTTTACAATGGCAGTTTTAGTGATACTTGACAACAAAAGGTCGAAGTTATTATTTTAAGAAGAAATTAGAACTTAGCAATCAAATTTACCTCCAAACAAGCCAAAACGATCCCGTGCTCCAGATTCTCTTAGGAAGGAACTAGTGTTATACGGGATAATTTCATTCGATTTAATAAGACGCTGCAGGCTAAGCACAGCAATGAAATTTTTCAAAAACTAAAGAAGAAATATTTAGAATAATAGAGTAGACGTTACTGCAGTTGGTGCAGCAGACAGGAGTCTGCAAAGTATCACGGACAAACGGCAGAGCCTTAAAAGGGTGTAAAGACAAGATTGCCTGCAGTATGCGGGAGAAGAGGGAAAAACCCTGCCCTCGACGAACCAATTCTACAGATGGACTGAAAGATTTGAAGGTAAATACTACAAGTGATACCCCCAGGCAGGCTCCTAGCCAGGATTGTGTCATGGGGAGGATTTTGGTGTCATGGGGGGTATTTGGGGCACGATATGAGGGAAAAGTCTGAGGATAGAAAAACCGCTATTTTAGGTGTTTTTTGCATCTGCAAGGTTGGGTCATGGGGGCGGGGGGTTTCTAACCCCCAAAACCCTCCCCGTGGCTACGCCACTTCCCCCAGAGCAAACAAATTGGTTGGTAAAATTTTATTTGGGATGAAGGCACTGAGTAGCCAAAAAAGCTATGGACCGTACCCAAAGGAATGCTCACTCTACCAAAAATTGGGAGAATTAGATCAGGGCAAAGATCAAACTACCAAGCCCCTGGCCAGAAAGGGATTCAGAGGCCGCCCCGCCATCCCGCAACTAAATGTACGTTTGGAAAACCACATAGATATAAAAAAATTTGTACCTGTGAACATTGATTTTTGCATCATGCTTCTAAGCAGTAAACAAAACTTTAAAACGATTCCAAAGTATTTTAATATGAAAATCAATAAATTGGCATCGTATATGAAAGGTGAAAATGGGGATGTGCCATTTTCTTGTTGTACCACACTAGATTCGCCTCTGGCATGCATGACTTACCATGATAAATAACTTTTATGCAGCTTTGACCAGGTTCCAGCAAAATCCTTGCAGGAATAAGATAACATTACCTCCAAATATTATCCAAATGTATCGCTAATTCCAAAAAAAAAAAAATACAGTTATTTGTAATGACCACTAGTATCAATCTTAAATGTGTCGATGGCCTCTTGATGTAATATGTTCATTGTTCCAAACTTATGTTGAAGCAACAGTTAATTATCATAAATTTCTTCATATTACTTTTTCCTTGTACCTTTCAAGAAATTTCAGGACTTAGATATGGCATATGAGCGGTAAAACATTGAGTAACCTTCCATAAATTGTAGAATTTAGCGAGAAAAATATTGTCTCAGGATCTTCAAGAGTTATTTATGAAATAGGATAAACTACTACACTTATTCAAATTGGGATGACTGCATTTTCCCTCTAAGTTCATGTATATAATTTGAAGTAAATTTACTCATACCAGAAAAAAGTTTGTTAAAAACCTTACAGTCTTAGGTAACTCTTCATTATTTTTAAACATTGACAGAAAATACTTATTCTACATCATATTCAGGAGCCCTTTTGAAAGAGGTTTTTCAAAAGGGCTTCGTTATGCTGATACATGTTTATGAATACTCCTCCATACCTATGTTTTGGAGTTGCCCTCAATTAAATTTGGGTTTTAGTTGTATAAGGGGTTCTCCTGAGCCCTTTGGGCCCCTCTGTCTGTATCTACGTTGAACCTGGTCATCATTTAATCACATTCCATTATGAATTTAACTTCTTGTCTCGTTACATTTCAAGTTGCATAAAAAAGGTTGTCGTTGAAAGTTTAATGTAGTAACAGTGAAGTGCCGTTTCTTGCCATTTATTGGAGAAAATGACATGATCATGGTTCCCACTCTTCAAATGCCCCATACATTGCGGGAATCCCCCCCCCCCCATGACATCAAATATATACTGGGACATCGGACATGTGTCTGCATGATCTCTACTTGATGCTTTATTCATGTCAACAAATATCATGCATTTACTGATATATCCACGGTTATTTCGCTAATATAGGCTAAATATAAGGTTTTCCATTTACCGAAACAGAATCAATATTTGCAATTCTTGCTACAGTTCCAAAATGTGATAGTGTGGGAACTTTCACACTTTGGCCCAGTTTTAATTCGATTGCGTGTTTTTTTTTTTTTTTTCATTTTGGCTTTTTTACAATTTTGAGTGACTTTTTTCTGTGCCAGTGCATACACTAAAATTCCATACTTGCAAGAAGTGTTTGTGAAGTTTTGTCTCAAACACATTTTCCCGATATTTTTACAATGTAAAAAGACTCAATATACTGTGGTTTTGAAAAGTGATATATTTTCGCAAAAACACTTTCACTTTCCTTTTGTAAAGGATCGTATCTTTTGTCTTTTCGCTCCTTCATCTCAAAGTTAAGGCTGCCTCTGCAACCCACATCTGTGTATAGGCAGCTTCTAACTGTGCTATCAACATCACTAACTGTGCCTTGGTCACAGTTAGTGAATTGGTAAAACTTTACCAATAGTGATAGTTTCTGTGCGGCCTTTCACTGATAGGCTATCAGCTCTGATAGCTAATCCCCTTACTTCAAAGTTTCTGCATTGTCAAAATTGGCTTTCAGTATTGTAAGTGGTGTAGGTAGAGGGATGAACGCTTCTGTGCGGCCGGTACTGTTAGGAGAAGGATTGATAGATGATTGATAGCGCTATCAAAGCTCTCACTATCAACGCTTCTGTGCGGCCGCCCCAGGACTTTTCTGCCCCACAGCTATATGTAAGCAGCAGAGAGGAGTTCTTTATTTTCTTTTTTTTTGTTGGTCTTCTCAGTTGCCGTTGCAGATTGATGCTAGTAGTCTCTGCTTTCCCTAAAAGCTGTCATAATTTATAGTGAACTGTTAAATGAAAACCTGCCTTAGAAAAATTTAGCACCAAACCCAGTGAAAATGTACCACTAGCATGTATACTCTGTAATAAATTCTCCCCAGGGGAAATCCTCACCATTTCAAACAAGCTTAATTGTGGTTGTCAAAGTAGGTATCAAATAGGTTCCTCTCTTGTGGCACACGCATGCTCTTGGTATTACATCTGCGGCCAAGAGTAAAATGTCTTCCAAGTGGATAAGATTGCTGTTTTACATTGTCTGGAAGAATGAAATGAAGGGGAGGGATGCCTCACGACTAAAAGAAAGATATTATTAGCCAGTGCTCATTTTGATCATGTGTCAATATTAATATTTCTGTTGTTGAATTGTTGTAGGACAAACTGCTCCCCTAACCTGTAGTTAGTCATAGTTATGTTTAGAAACATCTTCTGAGGTGAGAATTGAAATAAGTTATAATTTAATGGGGTCTTCATAAGAAGTTGCAAGAGTGAGCCAAGCTACAACTGGAAAAAATGTGATGACAGGCCTGACTTAAATCAATAGATTTCAGGAACAGCCATAAAATCTTTTCTAATTAAACTGACATTTAAAAGCAGTTTTTTGAGGAGTTCCTATCACTGCAACTGTCAAAGAGATATCTTATTGTATTTCATGTATGCACCCTGCATGTGGTACCTCTGGAGTTGTTAGCTTCCAATTTCTCATGCCCCCCACCCCCTCTACCCCCTTCACCCCCATGCTATTGGAAAAGGCTGGCCATAAAGGAAATTTTCTGATTTTGTCAAGAATCATTTGTCTGTAAAATAAATATTGCATACTTAAAGGTAAAGAGCAGTCCCACCAAACTTATTCTGAAGAAGAAGCTAAATAGCACAACTTTTGTCTTATTTCTCTTCAAAGTATCTTTCATTACATTTTATGATTTAACTATTGCATATGCAAGGTAAAGCAAGCAGTTATTTCTAGTAAATTTAACATGTAGAAAATGTCACGATTGACTCCCAACAGCCAATCATGAAACTTGACATTCTACTACACTACTTCAATTTGGAATGACTGCTCCTGCCCTCTAATTGCCAACCCTTGCGTTTCTGAGCTTTTTAAATGCATTCAAAGCATACATTTTACTTATTTTAAGTAACGAAAATACACTTAAAATGATTAGAAATATCTCAAAGCAGTAGCTTAAAAAAACAAGGGCATCACTTTTTGCCTACACCTGAATGGTTTCCGTAAACATATTGAGAACATTTAAATAGGAGAGGAGAAGTTAAGCTCGGCTCTTAAAGGGCCAAACCTCTTACCCCAAACTGCAATTTTGGTGCAGGGTTACCAAAATTCTCAATTGGCTTAGCTCTTTGATTGACAGCTAATTCAAACAATGCAGAGTACCAAAGCTTATATTACACAGCATGAACGGTACTGAGAGCACTTTGATTATATAAATAGAGTTTTTCTTTACCCACCTTGAAGCAATAAACTCAGATTGTATCTGGATGAGCATGAATTTCAGACAATTGTGGGAAAGGCTTAATTAGTAAGAAGGTTAGGAGAATTGGTACTGTTTGGGGTGAGAGAACTGGGCCTTTAAACCCCACCAAAAGGCTTCATGTTTCTGACACAACACTGTTGATAAGTATGCATTTGTAAAGACAGCCACTTTTAGTTGCTGCATTTCAGCTGATTTTCAGTTGTTGTAGCATGCAACCTCACTCCAAAGCTTACCAAGTCAGGGAGGTTAATAGTGGAAATAGGTTACCGCCCGCGAGACCGAAGGTCCGCAAGACCGAAGGTCCACGAGACCAAAGTACCAAAGTACCAAAGTACATTTTTTATCGGCGCCAAAGTACATTTTTAGATCGGCGCCAAAGTACATTTTTACATCGGCCCCAAAGTACATTTTTTACATTGACGCCAAAGTACATTTTTTTTACATCCGCGCCAAAGTATATTTTTTACATCGGCACCAAAGTACATTTTTAGTTGCGGTGCCTGCCTTGCAGGCAACCGCAACTAATGCAGTTACTATCGCGATGTCAATTTCTGACTTTTCCGGCACTTTATTTCTATCTCCTTCTAGATGCTTTGTGGTATCGAAATACGGTTAAGTGCAATTTGTAGGGATGGTACTTCTCTTTCGTGTTTTTAAGTTTTGGTAGAAATATGATTTTCGTGAGAGTGTTAAATTGGGGGTTTTTTTCACGTAAAATTTGCAAACGTGTTCTATTTTTAGTAACAATCTTGCGGAAAAACCAGGTCCGTGTGTACTCTGGAGAATAATACGTTGTTTAATTTAACACAGCGCCATCATTTTGGTTGTTTTTTTAATTCATCGAGGTATTTTGAGTATTTATATGAGGATTTCTTTGTAGAGATTTATTCTTTTCAAGTATCATGGTCGGGGTTGCTGTGGAGTAAAAAGTTTGATAGTTTAGAGGAGTTCTGTTCACTGTTTTTCATAAAGTAAGTTTCTGTTGGAGGGAAACATTGTTATTGGTAGGTAAATATTATTTGTAGGAGTTGGCTCGTATTAATATTTGTGTTATATCAAGGTGTCTGGTTATGGTAAATTTGTTATTTTGAAGTTTAAAATTATGTGGAGAATAAAACAATGCCCAAGAAGGGCCGTTCAAAGATTTTTTTTTTTTGTGGAAAGGAAAGGTTGGCAACAAAGAAAAAGAAAGTATGGGAGTTAATTTCAAGATAAAAGTTATGAAGGGGAGAAAAATGATGATGTCAGAGTTGGGATCAAACAAAAAAAGGCTCTAGAGGATATGAAAAGAGTCAGAGTTGTGATGATGGGGAAAGTAGGGAACATGACGATCGTGATGTATTATTATTTATACGTTCCGAAAGATCTACATGTACATTTTATTTTTTCGTTGTTGTGGGTGGTAATTGTTTTTTTCGGTGTTTGGCATTATTGGTTACAGGGAAGATGATCATCTTTATTTAAGACAAGTCATTGTAAGTTCATTATGTACCCCTCCACATATTTACACCACGAGTTGCCATTGCTCAGAAGCTCCACTAAAGAAGAATGCTTAAAAAACCAAATTCAGAGGGAATGTTCTTGGGGATATTTATACATTAAGGGAGAAGAGCACATCATAAGATGAAGAAGTGTTACCATGAACACATAGTTTAATGTAAAGAGTAGTCACGGTAGGGTTTTAACATGTTCATTCATATCTCGTTTTATATTTGTATGTGATGAGAGCAACCTTTTTTATTACGCTGGGCAATGATCTGTTTGATATATTGGGAAGAGGTCTGCATGAATGAAGGTTTTGCACAATCATTCAGGGACTGCTTTGGTTCTTCTGTTGGGGGAGAAGCCCTTGAAAACCAACTGATTTGGTCTTTTTAAAGGCCATGGATAGTTCATCTCTTGTCAAAAATGTGTTGATTTTGAAATGGTTATTTAAAATTTTGAGGGAGCCATATGACAGTTTGGCTTTCCTTTTTTACTTGGGGAAGCAGTAGAGGGTTTAGATTGTTAGCTTACACAACGAAGTTTTGAACAGGTACAAGAAAATTCGCAATTGTAAATTTTTAGCCAGGTGGTTCATATCGTAAATGGTAAAGTAGCAAGACACTTATTTATAAGCTAGTTATGCTCTTTTTTGTTATGTCACTGGCTGTGGTGTTATCAGCGAAACGTTTATTTTTCATGAAGTCCGTTTTTTCTTTGAAAGTGATTTGTTGAGCTATTGCATATGGGTGGTTGGAATGATGAAATTTTTCTTTTACGGAGTTTTTTACTGGACAGTGCAGTCTTATTCATAGACCTTGCTTTCTTATTGCTTTTACATGTTTTAGGTTATCGTTTGATCAGTTGCGAGTCGTGGCCATACATAAACTTGCTGTATTATTATTTTTATTAGAAAAAGAAATGCATGGAAATTATTAAAACAATTTTTATACAGTGCAATGGCAACAGTTTTGTTCCGTAGTAAGAAGTCACTGTCAGAAAGGCGACAACAAGTTCTTGATATAGAGTGTAGGAAGAAGCGAGACTGTTTAATGATGTGATGACAGACGAATCGCCGCTAATAGTTATAAACTAGGGACATCGATATTTTTGGTATTCGGGTTTCATGAAGTGACGTATAGATGTTGCAATTTATCTTTTATGATTTGTAAGTGATTGATTCGGTTCTCTGATTTGTGGAGGTCAACGTCGTTCAAGTGTCTGTACATTACTGAACTAAGAAGTTACTGGCGAAGGGTTAGTAGTGACGTATGTGTGCGGGATTAATATAAATTTGAGAAACAGTGACAATAGGCCTAAGGCTACAGTGTAATATCATCATATTAACATTTATGTTGAGAGAATGTAGGTGTAAGTAACGCTGACAAAGGAATTTTTACTCTGCTGTTTTATATTTTTTTTATTTTATTTCATCATTTGTAAAGATTACGGTAAATCTGAGATATCGACATTTCTTTTGATTCTCGATTAACTTGTTATTACATGTTACTTACAATTTTTATTAGGAAAGCTGAGAGTAAACTTGGTGCGGAGCGTACAGAAGTTTAAAAACCATTAATCTTTAAAAATTCTTTATGTTCAACATTGGAATTTTTCCTTTTGTTCATTAACATAAATCCATCTTCAACCAAGAGACTACAACGTTACTGTCATGTATATACAGACTCATTATCGCTTTCCAACATTACGTCATAACAGTGTACTCCACCTGTATTCACTAAACAGCTAAACAAATGGCATGTTTTCCTTATTAACTGCACTACTTAAAATACAATTTTGACTAACGTCTGTTTGGTCGAATGGTCTGTCTTGAGCCTTTGGCGCTTTACCATCTTTTATCAGAAACCCTCATGCTGTACAAGGAGTTACTAAGGGGCCGGGACATTAGGGATACCTTATATTGAATGCACAAGCAACAGCTTGTAAAGGACGTTTGAAATGTTATCTGATGTGACGTTTTGCTCTTTCTACAGTTCTAAATCAACTGCTGTATCATCTTTTCCTGATTTACTGTCAACTATGAGTTCAAAATGAGCAAACCTCATTATACCGGCAATCGAGTATTTCTTTGGTGTGTTACACGTTCCACCTCAACCACATTTCTAAAGTGAATGAACAATGTTCCTGGATTACAAGTGTGGAGCTTAACTTAGCTGCTATTGGGCAAAACACAATACAAAGTATTTTGGAATGGTATTTTTGTCCCCCTAAAATATAAAATCACCTTTAAAGTACAAGACGACTTGGTTTGTCGGCACCGCAACTCGTCTAGACGTTCGTCTTGTTACGTCTGCGCCAAAGTACATTTTTTTACATCGGCGCCAAAGTACTTTTTTAGATCGGCGCCAAAGTACATTTTTTACGTCGGCGCCAAAGTACATTTTTTACGTCGGCGCCAAAGTACATTTTTACGTCGGCGCCAATGTAAAAAAAAATGTACTTTGGCGCCGATGTAAAAAAAATGTACTTTGGCGCCGATGTAGAAAAAAATGTACTTTGGCGCCGACGAAAAAAAATGTACTTTGGCGCCGATGTAAAAAAAAATGTACTTTGGCGCTGATGTAAAAAAAAATGTACTTGGCGCCGATGTAAAAAAATGTACTTTGGCGCCGATGTAAAAAAAAGTACTTTGGCGCCGATGTAAAAAAAATGTACTTTGGCGCCGACAAAAAAAATGTACTTTGGCGCCGATGTAAAAAAAATGTACTTTGGCGCCGATGTAGAAAAAAATGTACTGTGGTACCGTCGGTCTCGCGGACCTTCGGTCTTGCGGGCCTTCGGTCTCGCGGGCCTTCGGTCTCGCGGGAAACCCCCGTGGCAATAGAAATACTGGCAAATGAAGGGATGGTTCCTTAAAAGTCCACAGTATTTTTTATATTAGTCTATCATGGGTAAATGAACAGAATAAAGTTGAAGCAGTTCATCAGGAAGGAATTCTAAGAGAGTCCTAAATATGGGTTTGACAGATTTGTGATTTATGTGTCTTATCAAACTGGTTACAAATAATACCCAAATTTCCCTTAAAAGTCAAAATTTTCAAGATTTTGTCCCCATAATATCCACAGTTTTTTCTGTAAACTTGAAATTTTCAACTTTTGCAAGAGAACCCCAAAACTGTTCATTGTACTTTGCACCCTATTTTGTGCCTGTACCCTCATCTAGACTTTGGGTTATTGGTCAACCCCCCTGCCTCTTCTCCTTGGGATGCTTGATCCTCCTATTGGGCAATTCTAGTGCCATTATGCTGCAGTGACTATACAACACAGTAGTTTCATCAGGAAGCTCCCTGGTTTCATTTCATATCAAGTCGTTTGCAAACAGTAATATAGCTCCCGTTCTAGTTATAGCACTGCCCTGTAGCAATTTTAGTAGATCTTAAAAGAAGCATTTTCTATTTGGACATCAGTCATTTCTCAGTTATTATCTTTGATGGTTGTAATATGGAATCTGGTATTTTTTGTGGTATAATTTTTTCTGTGAATCATTTGAAAAATGAAAGGAAATATCTGAACCACAGAACAGCTAGCATTCTTTCCATGAATACATTGAAAGACATTGTTCAATCTGTGTATGCTTTGTACTGTGGTAATAGTCAATTTATGGGACAAAACCTCAGGTACCAAAGAGCAGTATACTGTCCCCAGGTTAGTTGCATGGTCAACAGTACTTATGCAGTTATAATAGTTGTATTGTCCCTAGACAATGTAGTACTGTCCTTTACCAATTTGGTAATCCATTGTGGTGGAGCTTAAAAATTTACAAGGTGTTAGAGGTGGTTTAATATTGGATACCAAAGTTGCATCAGTAGTATTTTGGTTTTGGCTGTGAAGTGTTTCCATGAAGAATTTGATCAGATGCCAAGAGCATCATCTATTAATTCAATTGTAGTATTATCGTGTCTGTTCTGTAAATAAAAAACTATTTTTGTTTTTCTTGGACACATCCTCACATGGTCTTCTGGAAGGAACTATACACCTTTAATTGGCTTAGTCATGTCATATCTGCAAATATTTACATAACTGTAATCTTTATGGTGTGTATGCTTTGTTCACAAAGCATATACCTTGAAGACAAGGTGGGGTATCTTGTATATTATTTGAATTGGCAGACCCCCTTGAGTGAGTGTTTCATATGTCTATATACACTTGTTGCATTTATCAAACAGAAATAACTGCTAAGTGGGCTATACAATATACTTATATGATTGTGGATAAAAGTGGCAGCTACTCACAGGAAGGCATATGATTAATGCAGGTAAGACTTTCCCACATGTACTTATAAGCTTGTTGTGTTGTTCATATCAATGCTTAATTGTTTTTTAATGGCATGGTAGAAACATACATGTATGGTGCCTCCATAATAAAGGTATCTCACATTGGAAGGTATTTGGTAGCCTACATGAAATTCACTATCTAATTCACCCATTTTACTTGCTCAGTTTAAGTTAAAGGGCCAAACCTCTCACCCCAAACTACAATTTTGGCACCCGGGTACCGAAATTCTCAATTCGTTCAGCTCTTTGATTGACAGCTAATTCAAACAATGCAGAGTGCCAAAGCTTATGTTACACAGCATGAACGGTACTCAGAGTGTTTTGATTATAGAAATTGAGTTTTCTATACTCACCCTGAAGCAATAAACTGAGATTGTGTCTGGATGAGGATGAATATCAGACAATTGTGGGAGGGGTTTCAGTAAGAAGGTTAGGAGAATTGGTACTGTTTGGGGTAAGAGAACTGGGCCTTTAATATATGGGCCCCATCTGCAAATATTATTTACCAAAAAGATTGATGCTTTGCAAATGTATTTCCTGTAAAGTGTTATGCCTGATATTTTGTATTATCATCTCCACATCAAATAGATGGGCCCTGTCCTAGTACCACACCCCAAGATCCCCTTCCTTGGGGCCGCAGATTATATTTCACACATAAGGTGAACAGATTTTGCATCTTTTGTTTTTGTTGTCTTTCTTTTGATAAAATTATAATGTTGTGATTAGTAAATTCCAAAAATTCACAAAGGAGCAAGTTAATGTTCTTTTAATTAACAGTCATGTCTTCCCACTTGTACTGTAGTGATTAAGCCAGATTTCACTGAATTCTTGGGATAGTCCCCTTTTCATGTGACCCACCAATGCCCTTTAAAGAAAGATGTCACATTTTCTTGGAGTCACACTCATAGGGCTAAACTGCAGCGCAGAGGAAGGAAACTAAGTGGGTGATACACATCCGATGACAGCAGTTAATATTTCATGTCAAAACTGTCAGGTAAACTAGCTGGCATATAGCTAAATATGTGTTGGGGTTATGATTTTGTGGGTTGCAGTAGTTAGACATACTTAGCAAGTTCCTGGAATTTGTAATGGTTTACTACGATCTATCAGCTGGTTGGATGTATGTCCTATAAGACATGTGGTTCATAGAATCATAATTTGGTGCACTTTAGGAGGTGTGCAACATTATTACAAGATTTGCAAAGTACAAATTACTTCCAATACTGTGCAGTGTTCAGTAGCAACAGCCTGGTAGCTGTCAATGGAATAGTCCTTTTTTGAAAAACAGGAGAGCTGATTAATACAGTACATGTTGTTTGTTAATACCCAGTGAAGTGAGGTTGATATTAAGGTTTGTATTTTTTTATTTTTTAATTGTCATGTATTTAAAATTTAGTCCAGACTTTAGAATTTGTCACCCTGTCCTTATGATGCCTGCATCAATAGTACGAGTGAGGAGTTCTTGATTTTGTGGCTAAGTCAAAGGTGTAGGTGAAAGCCAACCGATGGTTAGTCTACACTTTCGACTTATGCCTCAAAATGAAGAAATTAGGCTGATTTTTTACCAATCCCATAGGTTCAATGATTGAGAGTATACTGAATGCATTAGTGATGAGTGCACTGTATTCATAATTTTTGACATTTTTTAGGTCACTGACAATAAGCATAAACCATACACCTCCAAAAGTGACAGAAATTATCTCAATTAGAAATGATCTCACTGTTTGAAATTTCTTTTAAGATAATTAAGTAAACTTGGAACCTAGGCTGCTTTACACTAGACCTGATCACCTGCATGGGGTCAGATCCCTGCACTGCTCAAGATCAAATTTGTAGTGTAAATGCAGATAAGATCTTGAACCGATCACCTGATTTTGATCCTAGTAAAGAGAGATGATCAGACTCCGTGCAGGTGATCAAATTTGTAGTGTAAATGCTGCCCGGATCAACAGTAACCTTTTATCGACTTCCTGTCCACACATACATGTGCCTTCTCATTTTTTTGTTTTATACATTTTGATGGTGCAATTACATGTACTTGTATTTCATAATTCATTTGGAGCCACTTCTGCTGAAGCACAGAGGAGGATCAGAGTACGAGACAAGTGTAAATGCACCAGGATCAAGCCATAAACATAATTTGATATGCTGACAACATCGGGCCATCAGGTCTGGATCACGTGTATAAAGCACCCCTACTTTCAATTACCTTAACTAGAACTATAGTTGATAACAGGAGCCATAAGAACTGCAGTTCCATGAAAAATGGTGGACATGGTTTACATTGAAAACAATTTGTGTGTGACACTTCTTTTGGGGGGAGGACCCTGTCACATCTGTCATATATTCACTTGTTGCAGAATAGACCAGAGTTATCATTAACTAGCCCTTTGTATTTTAAACTGTATCTTATTAGTGTAAGCTTTATTCCAGACAATAGGAGAAATTTAGTCCATGTCCTTTAGCCCACTGCTGCCCACTGTTGCACTAGCTGTTACAGGCGGAGAGCAGGATCGAGAAGTACACATCTTCACAGTGTCATGTGGAGCTCAAAACTGGTAGTATAGCTCTGGAAAATTTTGCCATAACAATGATGAAAAAAGCCATTGTTCACTATCACATGGCTTTGAGCAGATCAAGGGGGGGGGGGGGGCATTGGGTCATTTTCTCTACACTCCGCCCCAACCAATGGTGGCGCTCCCCTTAGATAGTCTTTATAGCAAAATGGCATTTTGTGGCCAAGAAAGAAAAAGCAGCCAACTGAATTGCTCCTATTGGCCTATGCCGATGGATGTTCTTTTATGTTGGCTCCTAGAATTATGCAAATTTTAAAACAAATTTTCCTTTGAAAGGTAGTGTTAATGGCATTAGATTGCATGTAAAAATGCAAAATTTTTAGTTTTATCCTTATGAAACAACACAATGCAACTTTCAACACTGTTGCTGTCAAAGTTGAAAATCTTGCACCTTTTTGCATCTAGGCTCCTTGAAAAGGATAAAAATTTTCAAAGGGGAGGGGACCCCTCTCCCAGGCCAGCAATCACTCAACATATTGCATGCCCCCCCCCCCCCCTTCAGAGAAATCCTGTGTATGCCACTGGCCACAAGCCTGATAATGCTGATTTTAAGTGTATTATCTATCCTCCAAACCTCAATATGGGCAAAAATCCTTAAATATGAGGAGGGCACTGGAGAATAAAAGGAAATTAGTCTCATGTACTCTCATTCTTACAAGGGAGACTGCATCGCCCCACCTAGACAGAAAGCATTTGATACTGAAAGTTTCCTTGACCAAAGACTCAGTTGGAAGAAAATTTAGTTTGGGCTCGGTTCTAAGAAAGTTAGGATTCAGTTAAATACATTGTCTACATGGCAAGATTAAGGATTATGCTTACAATCTTTAGACAGGATTAGGGATTGAGAAAATGTCAAGATTAAATTCTGAATTACAGTTAGGAACTGTAGTCTGATTAACCGTTTGATGTTTGTGGTTGTTATTAATCAATCTAGTAAGCCCTGTCTCCTTTACTACATTGTAATATTTTGATAATTGCATTAGACTCCATCCAGACTGCTCATATTATAATGATGGTCTTATAGCTTATCCTAGTTTGATTGTTCAAAATTTTTACTGTTAACTTTAAGTATATAATACCAACTTAGCAAAATAAATGATCTACAAGTTCTGCTTCTTAATTGTATATTTTTACAATTTTATCCCTGATGTTACAAGGTTTTCTTATTTTGTACTACTTTCTCCTTCTTTTCTCTCTTTCCTGCCCTTCTTCCTTTCCAATTTTGGGCATCAGGGGTAGCAAGCTGCCCCCTGGCCACCCGATTGGTTACTACCCTGATGATTGGTGCTTGAGAATTATGTGACAATATCTTACCTCAGTTATGAAATTCACTAAGGAGTTAACTGATTGCATTACCTTGAATAAATATTCTAAGTTTTTGCCCTGAAATATTAAGAGAGATATAAAGTACTTTGAAAAGAAATCAGAAGAAAATTGTCAGTTTATAATGTTTTTAAAATAAATTTTGTAGACTGCCCTTATAAGGCAGTTCTCTCATTTTTTGCAAAGAAATATTTTTTACATAAAACTATGACATTCACTTCATGTTGAAATGCTTTGCACCTAGCTAACACCGCATTGCCAAACAATCTTATTAAAGTATATGAACTTTGTGCTTTTAATGTCAACAACACATTAGGGAAATGATTGGCCAAGAACAAAAACAAATTAGACTTCATTGAAATGAGTGCATTGCTATTTAAATATTATTATAGTCGGAGTATATAATTGAGTGTGTCTGGATTATTGGACTAAAAAACCAAAGAAGGCCTCTGGAGTAGCAGTAGTATTTGCAATTAACTCAGTATGCATGGACATGTGATATTTGCTGGCACAGGCCTCAGCACTCTAAAGTAAACATTATTTCAAGGACTTTGATCTGAAAGAAGGAATCCTTTGGGTAGTAATTTTCTTTGTGTGCGTGCAATGCATTGAGCAACCTGCAATAGTCTGTTTTGAAATCATGTATTGAATTTTTGAATCCACGGTATCATATTTAAGTTTGTTCTGTGACTCAGAATACAAGGTATAGGCTGCTTATTTTTGAGAAAAATGGATACCACAGAAGCTGTAAGCACAGCTTTGTGGTAATTACTCAGTTTACCTATCTAATTGTGTGGTCCAATGGAGTTGGTTGATTATATGATGCTTGGGCTACCAAAAATGTGTTTTTTTTAACTATTTGGTGCACTTTTGAGAATTAATCAGGTAGTCTCTGCAAATATGTTAATTAGCAGCTGAAAGGTATGTGTTCTATCATTTTTGAATAATATTCAAGTTACTGGTCATTTTTATAGTCTAGTGGTTTACATCAGTAATGAGAAAGAAGGAAGGAATTACTCACTAAGAGTTATCAGAAATTCATCCTGCATTTACAGTGGTCATGCTGCTGATCTTTGCAGTAAATCTTAATCCATGATTAATGTGACTGTTACCATCAGTATATAGTACTTTTAACAGGTAAATTTATTAGTTCTGTTATTTAAGATTAATGGCATGGTTATGTTTTAGTAGATACTAGTGCATATAAAATTTCCAGACTACACATATATACTGAGAAATAGTAATGACTTATAATGTATAGGCTAATTATAGGTAAGCTTAGTTATCATGATGATTAGGCTGCATATTCAGGTACCTGTCACATGTTGGATAGGCTGCATATTCAGGTACCTGTCACATGTTGGATAGGCTGCAAGTGATGTGACTTGACCTTCAACTTGAACCATTTTGTGTTAAGTACATAACTGCTATATTGTTACCTGTCATTAGCAGTTAACATTACACCATAGGGTGCAGAGGTAGTGACAGCATGCATGCAGGCACAGTGAGTATAGCAGGTTTGAACTGTACATATGCCACTTACTAAAGGCAGGTGGATATCCTGCATTAAGGATTAATTCAACAGTTTTTTTTGTAAATGACAGAATTAATTAAAGAGACATAATTTATGATGATTTTCCAAACAGGATTAGTATACTTATGGAGAGCCAAGTATTAGGGTACAGGATGCATTTAAGCATGGTATTTGTAAGGAGAGGGAAAGAGGGAAATAAGGGATGAGTTACAGGCTAGTGGAGACAATGCTACTGTAGACTCTGAAACCAACTTTAAAATGGTTAACAAATTTTCCACAATTAATACTTTGAGCTATAACCAAGTATTTAAGTCAATTGAACGTGCTGCTGTATTACAGATCCAAGATTACCTCTCGCATAATAACCTTCACAGCAAGTATCAGTCTGCTTACAGAAGCCACCATTCTACAGAATCTGCCCTTCTAAGGGTTTACAATGACTTGCTGCTTTCAGCTGATAAAGGAAAGGAATCTGTTCTTGTATTATTGGACTATTCTGCTGCTTTTGATACCATTGATCATACTATCCTTTTACAACGCCTTTCTAATAGATTTGGATTTTGTGAAACTGCACTCCTCTGGTTTACATCATACTTTACCAACCGATTGCAACATATTAATATCAATGGTCACTTATCTGAGGCTCATGTACCTGAAGAGGGAGTCCCTCAAGGATCTGTTATTGGTCCTCTTGCTTTCACTTTGTACACATCTCCTATTGAAAACATAATAGAATCATATGGTCTGTCCAAAATGATTTATGCAGATGACACTCAAGTGTATGCTATAGTTGATAATAGAAACTGCCATTCAGTATTACCGCAACTGGAAACTTGTGTTAAAGACATCCTTTCGTGGTCAACCACCAACAGTTTAAAACTCAATCCTGAGAAAACTGAAGTACTACACCTTGTTTCTCGCTTCCGTGATACTATACCACTCACCAGTATTTCCATTGGAGACTCTTTAATCACGCCTGCCCAGAGTGCAAAAAATCTGGGTGTTATTTTCCAGAATGACCTTAGCTTATCTCAGCATATTAATAATGTGTGTCGCTCTGCCTCCTTTGCTTTGCACAAAATTGGTCAATTACGACATTATTTGGATGCCCAAACTACTGAAAAGCTTATTCATGCATTCGTTACCTGCCGTCTGGATTATGGAAATAGTCTTTTCTATGGTTTACCTAAACACCAAATTTCAAAACTCCAGCGAATTCAGAACTCAGCGGCTCGACTTGTTGCATTAACAAAATCATGTGACCACATCACCCCTGTTCTTCGTAATCTTCACTGGCTTCCTGTGCAGCATCGTATCAACTACAAAATCCTTCTTCTTACATACAAATGCATCCATGGTTTTGCTCCATTATATCTAAAGGATCTTATATCTAATTACAAGCCTTTACGTGAACTACGTTCCAGCTCTCAATCTCTTTTAAATGTGCCGTCATCTGTTACCCATTCTTATGGTGATCGTGCTTTTTCAACAGTATCTGCGAAACTGTGGAATGACCTTCCATCTTTTGTCAAGAACTCTTCTACTGTTGGACAATTTAAAACTAACTTGAAAACTCATTTGTTTACTTTGTCTTATTGACCGCATGTTGTATAGTTTTAGCGCTTTGAGACTTCTTGTGTAAGGCGCTATATAAGAACTGTTATATTATTATTATTATTATTATTATTTACTTTCATGACTTTAAGTAGTAGTGGAAAGGGGGGGGGGGGGGCAGTTAGTGCAAGTGCGCTTTATAATAAGAACCATATTATTATTATTATTAAGGTACATTTTCAGTCAAATTTGCTCAGCTGGCTATAAGCTTTTACAGGTGACTGTAAAGTAATAGATCTACAGTAGCATGGAAGTGCAGCCTGCTTGGCATATAGTCAGAGCATGTGCCCCCCATAGAATTCTAAAAAAAATATTTTATGATGGAATGTTTAGGACAGTTGACTTCCAGTAATGCAGGTTTCCATTGAGGGTACTTGAATATCTAAAAATATTTTCAATGGGGTAGGGAACTCCTCCTTAGCCCCCTGGCCAGGAATCAGGGCCTTGCAGTTGGTCATAAAGTTGGTCAAATTTAGGAGCTGAATGTTTTTATATAACAGTTTGTCATTAATAGTCAACTGAGAGAATGCTTCTAGACATTCAGATATTTTTGCACTGATGAAATATCTGCTCAATGCAAAATTCCCCTCCATTTTTCTTATCACTTATCCAGCCATGACTATAAAATATATTTTGTTGGGGAGTATATTCTTTGAACAAACGTTACATTTTATCAGTGTTTAATATCTATGGTTCCTTCAAGTGGATGAAATAGTTCAAATCTTTACACCTGAAGTTACCAGATTTCATTTTTCCCATAAAAAATTTCTGTATTGGTCATTGATACACTGTTAGGTGTTTGACTTGCCTTTTGTACAAGTTTGATTAACTCTTGTGTGATTCCATATCATTCTTCCTTCTGGAACAATGAATAAAATCTGAAGATCTACATTATTTTAATGTCTACATCTATCAAGTAGTTGTGTACCATATAAACAAGTTAATTTGTTTCTGTCCTCTTTTCACTCAGTTAAAGTATCCAAGTTATATTATTCATGAAGGCACACAGACACACTCTTGTATTAAATCGTACCAGGATACAAAGCTCATTAGTACTTCTAGCAAACGCAAGCCTTAGTCTTTTAAGAGTCCCCTTTCCATCCCTTACTAAATAACATTTGCTGAGAAAATTTGAAAATTCCCTGCTTTACAGGCCCCCAAACGCTGTCATCAATCTTACTGACAATTTTCTCTTAGGATTTATTGCAGGGTATGCCTGAACTCATGGCCATATGCTTCCTTCAAGTCAGACAAATCCTTGAAAATGTGTTTCGTCTTATCTCATTCCGGAAAATTTAGGGACAACAATTTTTCTACCCGTCTAGTGTGTGGAAAAGGTTTGAATGCAATGTGTCTCTTCAAACTTTTCCTCTTCCTCACCCATAAATCCCTCCAACTGAGTAATTTTCACCAGACTGAGTGATTTTCATCGGACTGACTTTGGAGGTAGGGGCTGTGCCCCCTGGCCCCTCCTTAAATTTGCTACTGCATGTTCTTGGACATTCTCTTGCCATTCCATTGCCAGCCTGAGTGATGCAGTGAACATGTAGGGAGATGTAGTATGCAATTTTGGTTACAAAAGTGACTTGTCTTAGCTCAGTTATTTTTGAATTATTTTTTGAAATAAGAAACTTGTTTTTGAGGCTATTTTTAAGTCCAATATGTGTATGGTCCTTCAGTTCACACTGAGTAAAGTATTTCTTTCATCTAGATGTTCACAAAATTTTCCTTTTTTTGTCTGGTTCTGAAGGGTCCAAAGCTCTCACCCCAAACTACAATTTAATTTGCAAGGGGGGTACTGAAATTCTCAATTGGCTCAGCTCTTTGATTGACAGCTAATTAAAACAATTCAGAGTACCAAAGCATATATTACATAGCATGAATGGTACTTAGAGTGTTTTGATTTTATAGACTGAGTTTTTCTTCACTCACCTTGGAGCAATAAACTGAGATTGTATCTGGATGAGCATGAATTTCAGACACTAGTGGGAGGGGCTTAAGTAAGAGGTTACGAGAATTGGTACTGTTTGTGGTGAGAAAACTGGGCCTTTAAAGGCCTAATTCGCTCATCTCATGCAGTACCATTTCTCCTAACCTTAAGCCCCTGCCATGTTCCTCATCCTGACTCAATCTCAGATTATTGCTTCAGGATAAGTACAGAAAACCCCAATGTGCGAACAAAACATTCTCAGTACAGTTCATGCTATGTTATATAAGCTTTGGTACTCTGCAGTGTTTGAACTAGCTGTCAGTCAAAGAGCTGAACCAATAGAGAATTTTTGTGGACTAGCTGTTACAAAAATTTTAATTTTCGGTGAGAGGACAAGCTTTTTAAATCTTCCTACAACTGTAATTTTCTTTTAATATCACAGCAGCATTTGCCCTGTAAGAAGTTGTCAGTGTTAGTCTGTTTTATCTTGTCAGTATTGTAATAATAATAATAATAAATTAGGCTTATATAGCGCCAATCAGTTGCAGATATTGCTCTAGGCGCTTTACAAAGAAGTATGAAAGACATTAAGTATAAGCAGTATTGAACAAATGAACTCTTAAAACAGAACGTTCTGAGCAAGTTGGTAATGTATTGCATAGAGATGATGCACAGTACACTGAAAACTTCAACAGTCAAACAAAGGGTCCAGAGTATGTGAAACTGAAAAAATAGTGGATATCACAATTATCCTGCAACTAAATGAATTAACCTACTTTACATGAAATGAAAATGTATGAGTTTTGTCTTCCAAAATGTTGGCAACCTTGAAGGTTAATTTACAGCAGGCACATTTGTTGGCTGTATGCTCTCTGATAACTCCTGCACAAAAAAATGTTCAAAATGTTCAGTGTGTCCTTGAAAGCTTTCTTTGCTCACTAGGGTTAAATGAGTGTGATGAATCAGTTGTGACTTCCTGCCAGTAACATTTATACCATACTTGTCAGTCACTAATGTAACTTGGATCAGCTCATTAAATAATATTTGTCTGTATCTTGCTGATCTGTGGCTTCCTTTTGCTTGCATACATGCCATTCTGTTGAAAACATTACAACATTTACTGATGGTTTTATTGTCCTGATCTCATGGATATGAATCTTTTGTCCATCTTTTTAATTTATGTTTTGCATCCCGCACTCATGTTTGTCCTTCTGTATATAAATGCTGAATTTGTCAGAGATAATGAAATACAGCCATGATGAAATGAAAGTCACCTGGGATCACATTTTATTATAAATATGTCTGTTGAGAGGACAGCTTAGGAATCCAGTAACATTATTTGTATTACAGAAAAGAAGTGTGTAATTGGTTCTAAGCAGAACGCAAAGTGACAAGAGTAATCCCTATAAATTTTGTTCTTTGTTGGCAAATATTTATGTGATGTAGTTGCCATGGTTTATTCTGGCACTTCCATGCTACAGAATTACCTTGTCTTAGTTGCTGCCATGTCTCTGTTTCATTTACTGTTAAGATTGCTATGGTCTGGCAGTATAAGTTATGCTGTAGATTTTTTTTTTATGAGTTAAGTTGGGTGTGGCTGCACTTGGGTAGTTGCGTTGCCAAGGAATCATGCATTCATTAAGCCTTATGCTCTTGAGTGCAAGGTAGAGGGATTTCTTCAGAAATTTGACAACTGTATTTTTTTTAGTACCATAGCCAGTAAGATATAAATAAATATAAATTTTAAGTGCAAGTCTTACTCATGATCTCTCTTGTTTACAAACAAAGCACAATGTCAAATATTTTATCAATCTAAGAAGGATTGCCAGCAAAGTCAGACTTGCCCTGACTGCAGACCTTGGCCATTGCAACTGCATGATCAATGTAAAAAAAAAAATGACCACACTATATCCAGTGACAAGTGGTCAAACTTAAGCAATCTCCATATCCTACATTCAAATACAGTAGCAGGTTTATGAGTAGCTCCGTAGGGGTTCAATTTGATTTTCAAAAATTTGTGACCATGGCACTTCTTCAAATTATGCACAAAACTGTTACAAGTCAGGATTGGCACAAAATTCAACATTTCAACTTTTTCCACAGCTATTGGATATGAAACTTGACTCAAAATGCTAACTGTAAGCATTGGCATATGCTAGTGACCCTTTAACACCCTTAAGTTATCATATCAACTCATTGATCCCCTTTAAGTTCCACAAGTGTTCAGAGAGCATTTGTTTCTTCCTGACACTGCCCGTGCAGTGAGGTGACAACTCTGCCTACATGTATCAGGTGATAAACCAAATAGTATCAGCTACCACAATTTACAGAGCTGTTTGGTCACTAAAAGTTGTATTTTACATCAAAAGAATTTAGCAAAAGGGCATAGATACCTACAGTTTAAACAAATGCATCATTAAGATATATTCCTAAAAAATTTAGTAAGTTCTGTATAGTTATAATTCCAATTTGTTATTATTTTTCTCTGACAGACAAAGAGATTCCAGCATCAGCGACCTCTAGTGGGCGAAATTTAAATCAAGACAAGTGTAGAGTAAGGTCAGTTGGGATATTTTATCGAAGTGTTTCCTGAGTTTTTGCTTATAGTTTCCCTTAGTTCCTGAATATATTCATCTTACATTTCATTTTCTCTGGGAAATCAGGAAATAGCTTGAATCTAGTTTCGGAATTTATCAACACTTTGATATGGGGAGAATTAAGTAGCCTTCGTAAAGACTCCACCTTTACATATCAATGTGCAACCTGAATGCTCATGTGAGTGGGTAACAAATATTTGCTTTTTAACTCCAACAATTCATGTACTTAGTATTTTTATAATTTCAAAAAGAACAGAAAAGGTCACGAAGGCCTAAATTTCCTAGTTTTGAAATTGTATAGCTACTTTAATACCTGTCGTTTAGTTTCTACAAGTAAACTAATGCTGTACTTTCCTAAGGTGTTAGTGCAGTATGTGTGTTTTTTCAATGTAGTATGTTGTTTCCCATCACCAGGAAGGAACACAGTTATGTAAATATTTTATCAGCTTAAAGTGCATAATATGAATGACCTTCAACTTTGAACACAATTGGCTGAAATGTTGATTGGGCCATCTCATGGAAATGATTGTCGGAAACAAATGAACTTACCGCAAATGGAGTCACGATCAGGATTCAGTGTGACTGATGATGTAATTGTCTGGTACCAATGTCTGGTGTGCAGTCAATCTAGAAAAGTATATAAAGTTTTCTTCAAAGGATGAGAGGGATAATGTTAGAATTCACTAAAATTGTTCCAAATCTATCATTACTAATCTGCAGCACTTTATTATTTTGTAATTATTGAATTGTGCCCTTGTAGTAACAACATGCTTTAATGCATATCAAAAATCTGTTCTCATGTGTTATATTGAAAATTGAAAGTGGCATGTTAACACTCAGTATATAGATATGTGTAGATGTTAATATCAATACCTGGGGCAATATTACCTTTTAAGTGAAATGCACTTTTGATTTTATGCATCCATCAGATTTTGTTACTGTATTGAGATATTGATCGAGTTATTATAGTAACAGTCCGACCTTTATCAAAGAAGCAAAGGTCCATTCAGAATAGACCTAGGGCATGTTATCAATTTAGATTTAAATATATAAACAGTATACATTTGTCACTTACAGGCAGCCATGTTATTGGGATGGATTGAAAGTGGTTTGTTATTGTGCAGGGGACAATAATAAACCCATTATCCTATACTGTGTAATATAAACCACAAAATTATGGTTTATACTGTAGAAACTGTCCCCCTTTGTGGCCAACAGGCAATACTAATGTCCTGTTTTACCTTACAATAAGCTCATACCAAATTGAAATTTCAAATCATCATCAACCCTTAAAGGGAGTTTACTTGAAATAAAAGTATTAACATTTTCGATGTCTTAACAGAGTGTTCATACATTCTTAGATTTTGTACTCAAATCAACTATTCATAAAGTGGAACCTCTGTAAAATCAAATGTTTCCATCCAGAAAAATTGTTCCCACATGATCCTCAATAGCCAATCATGAAACAGGACAGTGTACTACAGTGGCTACTTCAAGTTGGGGTGACTGCTCTTGTCCTTTAAAGCATTCTTGTTAGTGTTTGCACGGGTACTAAAAATTAGGACCCGGGTACCCGATCGCCATACCCGTCGGGTACCCGGGTTACCCGGTGTTACATACGGTGACTAAAAGATATGAGCATTTTGTAAGGCATACTCCATAAGACATGCATGGTAACATTAACATCTGCATTGGATAGGTATAGCGATCACAGTTCCCAAGTTCAAAAACATTTGACTTGTTAGAAGGTTTAATCGTCTCGTTTTGTTTTAGATCAAAATGACAAGTAAAAAAAAAATGTAACAGAAAACAGTCAAATAAGAAAATTATACTTCCCAAGGCCTATATCAATTTGATATTGAATTTTGGGACGCTTTCCTACTCGAAAAGCCAGCATAGTAAGAGCTTGAAGCTTCTCCTTTTAAACCACTGATTTAAAAATATTAACTAATCAGAGCCCTGTATTATCGTATTCTCTTGCACGTCAAAAATTACCGATTGTAAACAAACGACGTCATGTTTGTGAACTTCCCTCATACTACTTTGCAATGTGCATTGGAATTATCGCTAATGGGGTATGTATGTTCTTACGTAGCTAGCCTCGTGTCGACATCCAGGCACGGTAACATAACTTTCACACATAAACTTCGTAGTCTGCTCGAGCGCCATTTTGGGGCAAAATAACGTAATATATACTGGCCTATTTTAAAAAAAGAAATTTGTGAAAGTTTACGGTGTTATTAGATTGATTTCGTTTTACTTTGCAGATAGCGGCAAAGTGTTGATTTGCGTAAAACTGACACCTTCAACCATTAAGAAATATTCGAAGATTATACTCGAGGTGGCATACCGTATTGATAATAAGATCGTATATGCATGTAAGGCTCAGTTTACCTAGCATGCTGAACGTTACGGACACTGTCTTTGTGACCTGGGTGGGGGTGATACAGTATGTCTTGCTATGTCTGCGTGAAACAGTACGATGTGATTTTGAATCGGCCGTCAGATAGCTTGCCTGCGAGTAAGTTTATAAGCGATATACATGTGATGTGTGAGAAGTAACCCACTACGTGACGATAGCGCGATCGGGCCACACGCTGATAAAAATTTCAACTTCAGAAACGAAGTACAGACAACTATCAAACTTACACATAATTTCTAGGGGCTCTCTTCATTCTCAGTCTCGGAGAATGTTTACCAAATTTGCAAAATATTTTAGTCCATTACCGTGGGCAATGGCATAAATGGGATGATCCTTTTGCATGCATTTTTTTTTAAGATTGGGGTAGTAGATTTGGAACCGGGTGATACGATGGCGGGTGGGTACCCGGGTACCCCGGTTACCCGTGCAAACACTAATTCTTGTTCAAATGTGGTGCAAGCAGTCTTAGTGTTAACTCAATATAGTATGAAGACTTCATTTTTTAAAACATTTTAGTTCTGACATTAACCAGTAATACACACAAATTCTTGTCTTTCAAATTTCAGTGTAATAGTATTAACTGTTTTCCTTTGGACAGGCGGGACTGCAGAGGAAAACCCAGCCTTGAGGATCTTCCTGAAGAAGGCAGTATGACATCTCGAAGTAGTAGTTTGGGAGGTAAGCTAATTGGCATTGTAAGTTGAGGTAGGAACTTAACACAGAATTGTAATTTGCCTATTAAATGTTGTTAGTGGTTGGTAGCTTGTCATTCTGTGTGTGTGGTGGCACACTGAATATTCTCATTGTGCATTAGTTAGATCTCAAAATCATGTGAGAAATATTTGGTGCCATAATATCAGTGGCATAGCTAGAAAGAGTTGGGGGGCGGGGGGAATTGGCAGTGGCGGCACCAAGGGGGCAAGGGGGCATTTTCCCTCTATTCAGAACCTTTGCCTCCCCCAGTCAGCTCCGGAATAATAGTGACCTAACAAGATTTTGCAGTTTTTTTCCCCCAGCATTTTTTTCTCTCCATTTGCCCCCCCTCACTTTTTTGATCCTGGTGCCACCACTGAGGAGTGGAGAACATGATCCTCCTCCCCACATGTATGTTACATGCAACTTAAATAAACCATGGTATTTCCCTGCCTGCCTAACAACTAACAAGACGACTGAAGTGGAGGACTTTAACCTATTTGCAACCAAATATTTACACTAGAACAGTATTTGAAACTGTTTTTTCACCTTAATGTTTTTATCTAGCTGACTCATACATTGGTGTTGATGTTTTTAAACCCCATCTAGGTAATGGAGTAACCCTTACCCCAGTCAAAAGGTCTAAGACATGAAATATGTGTAATAGTATATGGTGCGTCCACATTTCATTCCATAAGATGATGGAGTCCATACAGGAACATCTTCTTGAATAAGGTGGAACAAACTCCACCATTCTTTGCACTAAGGCACTTGATTTGGCAATTCCTCCTGGCACTCAATTTACAATTGAAACAAAATAAAATGAAAATAAGTGATTTGCTATGTTTCTAAAATGCTTGGAAGAGTTGGGGAGATCACATGCCCTCCACTTCTGAGTCCTAATGCCAACAGCAATCATCATGCTATTCTTTCCTTGGTATGCATGCCCACCCCCCCCCCCCCCCCCCAAGTTGCATACTGTATACAGTTAAATGTGCTTTGTTGGCTGGTATACCTGCAAATGAGGAATTTCCAAGTTGATGGTGTATTGGTGGGCTAATTCCTTGGGCTTTTTTTTCTTGGTTGCATTTTTTTTTTTGTTCATTTTATAATTAACATGGACTTAGGTCAAAGAAGTATGAAGTCAGTGTTGCAAAATTTAAATCTGAATGTATTGTACAAAAAGAAATTTAATTTATCCAGCCTTTAATCCTTTTTCAGTTTGATTAATGATTGACTATCTGTTATATCTTAGGTTTTACATGATATTCCTTCTATTAGATGCAGTTTTTATTATATCGTACTGTTGCTAATGAAAAATTTAACATATTGAAATGGTGTGCCAGTTCTGATTTAGCACCAAGGAGACTGCTTCATTTGTTTCTTTTCAGTGTCCAAATTGAGTGACTTTGATTTATTTTTTTCTATACAGTTTGCAAATTGAGAGACATTGTTTATCTTTTTTTTCTATTCAGTGTCCAAGTTAAGGGACAGGTATAGCTCTGAGCGCCCAGCATCTTTTGATTCTCCAAGATACAGCACCTCTCGTACCACCAGCAGCAAAAGTGTGGGAGCGTTACAAAGCCGCTTTGCTGATAAGACGGATTCTTCTCCCTCAACACGTCTCTCATCCACAGGTACCCAACAAAGGTCTTCCTCAATAGACTTATCTCATTCTTCAAAGCCAAAGGACATCATTGAGGAGAAGAAGCGATATGGGACACCCGAGAAGAGATTAAGTTCAGAGAGTGGTTATGGCAGTCTTGAAAGGGACAAAGGTAAAGAATTGACCTCTCTTAAAGGAAAAGGTAAAAATGGAAAAAATGGAAGTATTGGTAAAATTAGTGAGAATGGCAGCTTATCAGTTCATCCTGACTTTGAAGTGGCCTGTACTCTTACAAAAACCCTTGCTCAAAGAAGTGGTTCTGAATCTGATAGTAGCGAATCCAGAAAAACTAGGATGGAGATGTATAAAGAGAAGAGGAGGCGGGAGTTAGCTGAAAAACATGGAGGTGCTGTATCTACAGGTCCACAAGATGCTCCCTCAAAGTCAAAAAAACTTCCAAAAGAACCCTCCGCAGTACCTTCACTTTTACAAAAGAAAAGTGAGGTGTCATCTGTAACAGAGCAGACTCAGAAAGGAGCAACCAAGAAAAATCGACGTAGCTTTACTGAAACTGTAAAAGAGGAAGATACATTACAAGCAAGGTGAGATATCAGTTCAATGGTTTGTAATTCTTTTATGATAGAGTAATTTTTCTAATTTACTAGCTTTAAAGGTTTTTGGTGAAAAATTGATGATTAAAGTACTTTTACCTTATTCACTAGTATTAGAAGAGTCAAACTTTATTTGGAGCTGTTAACAATGAAATAGAAAGTAAAAGTACACATAGAGTAGTAGCAATTGGTACTCCATAATTGATGCTCTTCTTCTATGGTTTGCCATTCTGTCAGTTTGCCATTCTGTTTTAACTTTTGATAGGTTTTGTTTTTCCTAATGTTAAAAGATCAGGTGAAAATCTTGATCTTGTCTCGGGATGCAAAGGTCAATGCTATGCATGAAATCATATATTTTGTAAAAGCTTAATCTAGCTGCCTTGTTCAAAATATCCTGCCCATATTTGTGTCTCTTCTGCCTGTAGCAAGACTAAATGTCTGCCATTTTATGTTGAAAGGGTTATCACAAAATTTCACTGACAGATCAGCTGAGATAAAATGCCCTTGTCCAAACAGACTATGGTTGGACAAAATGACTTTGTTCATGAATTATATCTTACATACTGAAGAGTCACTAGCAGCAGCCATCTTTTTCATGTTCTCATTGATGTCTGTCTGCTCACATTTAAAACAACATACTTTCAAAATACAGTTGCTGACAAGCTTTTGCTTAGATTCTTTCTCTGTTTGCTATCTTTCACTTCTAATGATTGGCTTGGTTGGTCAAGAAAATAGATTAGTATATATAATCATGTCAGGCAGTAGCATAGCCAGGATTGCATCATGGGGGGAGGGGGGTTTGGTGTCATGGGGGATTTTGGGGCACAACATGAGGGAAAAGTGTAAGGATAGAGAGAAAAAAACCACAATTTTAGGTGTTTTTTGCATTGCAAGGTTGGTCATGGGGTCGGTTCTGTCAGTCTGTCAGTCTCAACAATTAGTCTCAAATTTGATTTCCCATTTAACTGTCATGTATGATGAACTTAGATCAGGGGTCAGCAACAAATTATCCACAGCCTGTATGTTAAATGTGGAAATGTGTCCTGGCCCCACTGGTGCCCTCCAGACCATCAAAGTAGAGCTTCGCCATTGGGTGGCACGATTTTTCAAGAGAAGTTTTGTCAAAGGCACCTCCAGATCACTCAAAAACACACCTTCTGGGCTTTTCAACAGTTAAAGATGGCAAGATCACAGAGAAATTGGTTCATTTCTTGATCCTACTTTCTTTGTATTTATACTAAACTTCACCTCACCCCATTCCCTGAAAATAAATGTATAAATTTTTTCGTTCAAAATATAATTTTGGGCACATCAATTTTGATCAAGAGTGGCCAACTTGCAACACTTTAAACATTGCAATGAAATTTGCTTTGAAGTGTTTTCACAATCATTGTGGCCTACCAAAATCTCTGCAACCACAAATGGACCCAGTCCATGGATTGATGACCCCTGACTTAGACTGTCTAGGATAGAGCAAAAGTTGGAATAGATTTCATGACTTAACTGTGAGTTCAAGTACAAGATCATTGTAAACTGTTGCCTTGATGATAATGGAATCCATCTAAAGATCCCATAGGAATGTTTTTGATCAGAGACAGATTCATCAATAGCTTGTCAGAGGAGACAACATGACTGCATCAATCAGTTTGCAGATGTAGTCTGTGTGTTGGTAACATGATATTAGAGTTTAGATTTTGGTGAAGAGGTAAAGTCACAGTTCTGTATTTGTCATGTAGATAGGTGGACACAGGAAGTAATGAACGTACTTAGATGAGGCTTGAAGAGAACATGTGGAGAGGGCATGACACATATTACAGTACTAATTACAGCAGCACTCTCTGAAAGAATTCACAGATGACATGATGATATGTGTGTACAAAAGGAGGCATGTGTCTACAAAGAAAGCTGAAGTATATGTTAAAAGGTATGGCAACCCAAAATAACTGGTGTCTGTGATCTATGGAAACTGAAAGTGTTTATTCTTTTTCAAATCACTTGGATGAGGAATGTTTCATCGATCCATCTCGAAGCCTTCTGGTAACTAGGCTCTAATGGTGTAATATCGAAATGAAAGTGCATTTGAAATGTACCCAAGTTTGATCTGCTCCTTACTATTTCTGCTTAAAAAACATAGAATTGTGACACTACTGTGATATGAAGCAATCTTACTTTCTTCCAGGATCGGATATTCTACTATCACCAAGTGTTCATGTGTTGAAGTAGGGTGAATTGTAGGTGCATCATGAAATTTTGATGTAGGCAATATTTGTTTAGCGCCATCTATATTAAGGTCTGATGCAGAGGAATGATGCTGATTAATAGGCAGCTGGTAGTTCACAAATGATGGTAGGAACTTACGGATTCAGATACTGGCAAATTGAATGTGCATCACACATCAGTGAGCAAAGGAAGTCTTTAGACTGGAGTGCTAGATCATGAGATGTTTGATAATATTGGCTGCTGGCCATGAGCAACTGCATCTATCTCTTGCTGTTTGTTATTGTAGTGGACACACTTTGTACTATTCATGCTAAAGGAAGGGGTGATGAAGTTGGCTCTGGTGATGCAAAGCATCTCCAAGTCATGTGACCCTGTGATCCCCCCCCCCCCACTTTACCCATGTTTATTTTCTTCTTCTTGAACAAAAAATATCATACATGAATAGTACGAAGCAATGTGCACAACAATAAGTTCCCCTAATTTTTGCTTGCACATGCACCATTCCTCCAGTACCCTGCTTCTAAAATTGTGTTGAGGTGGCAGTGCTGGATGCATGAAATTAGTTTGAGTGTTCCAATTGGTTGCCATTCATTAACTCTTATAACTACACCTTGCAAAAAAATAAAGTTGTCTGTGCCCTATGGCAATACATAACCCAATTCATTGTTTCATTCACCTCACTTGGCTAATATTCATGATTCAATTTTCCACATGATGTGATCCAGTTCTTTCATAGAACACAAGTCATGTTGGGGAAAGGTTGCACTAACTGTCTTTTAGGCTAGAAAGTATCTAATGGCTTATTTCTTTATAGAAATAGATTAATTCAATTTTATTGTGACACATTATAATGAGACAAATGTTAAATTCTGTTTTGACTGTTTGTTCAAATTTTATTGAACAATTTAAAGGGTCAATCCTCTCACCCCAAACTACACTTCCTGTAGGAGGGTACAGAAACTCTCCATTGGCCCAGCTTTTTGATTGACTGTTAATTCAAACAATGCAGATTACCAAAGCTTATATTACACAGCATGAACTGTGTTGAGAGTGTTTTGGTTATACACATAGAGCTTCTCTATACTCACTCTGAAGCAATAAGCTGAGATTGTGACTCGATATTAGGGATGAATTTCAGACAATTGTGGGAGGGGCTTAAGTAAGAAGGTTAGGAGAATTGGCACTGTTTGGGGTGAGAGAACTGGGCCTTTAAGCACTGTACTTGGCACAAAGTTGGGAGCACCTTTATATGTACTTTACAACCCTGGATGTTTAGGTTGATTTGGTAATTCCCCTTTTGAAGCAGTTTGCAGAAAACAGGAAAAGGCGTTAAATATGAACTTGCGTCCTGACTCATGTGTCGTTGAGTTCTTGAGTTCCTTCTGAAATCTGAAATATAAGTTGACATAAGTCCTGGAAGTGGGCAAGGCCCAATGGTCTTTTAACAGGTAAAATATAGGATGTCACGCAATGCCTAGCAAAATAAAATTCAAGAGGAAAACTTGGAAATGACATGAATACTAACTAGAAATAGTACTTAAGGGCATTAAGGCCTTTATAGGCTGTGAATAAAAACAATATTTAGGGGCATCAGCCCATGGTTTCTGGTTTGTTTGAATATAGCAAACCTTTGTTGAATTTTAATTTTCTTCGTTGTTGTTACAAACCAATAGGAAGAAATGTAGCAATTTGAATTTTGTTAGTGTTCCACTGGGAAGGGGGTGTGTTGCATAAGGGGCAAATTTGCTCATGAGGAGGTTTGCACTAAAAGATGAAAGAAAACATAAGCCAGTGCAACCATCACAATGTCTACAGAATGTCTACTTGTGGCATTTAAAAAGGGCAAAAATTTCCCAAAGGACCACCTTAGACCCCGTCTCATAAGTTGGAAAAAAACTTCTACAGTGATGTCTCCCTCCCATTCCCTACCCCTTAAAAACAAAAACAAAAAGCAGTAACTGTGGCTCCAGGTCTCACCATTGCAGGGAATTATTTACCTGGCATTGCACTTAATTTTGCTTCACAAGCTGGTCAAATTACTTCCCAAATAAAATTTTGAAGCAGTTTTAAGTTTTTGTACTCACAGCCACTTGAGATTTCTAATAATTTTGTGGTAAAGAACACAGGAAATTACAAAGCTGCAATTCAGATTTTTCACTTTAAATTATTCTTTATACTTTGAGTCACTTTGGATTCAACTTTCCCTGATTCATCATAAAAGATATTTGTTAGGGAAATAAAATAAGATTTGAAGTATAAAGCTTACTGTGAATTTTGCAATATTATTTCCCTACAGTAGTATAGGCCAGCAATAGTATGGTATTTGTAAGCTATTGAAACAACTGCATTATGTCTTCGATATATACATGTCCTTTGCCTATCACTTAGACCTGGAAGGCATTTGTCTTCAGCTGTTTTGTTGGTGACAAAGACCTAAGTGAAGTTAACACCTTTATACCTTGAGTGTCAAAATTTATTCAGAAATCTTTATTTATCAAACAGTTATGCACAAGCGTCAGAGCGAAGTTCAGTAATTAGCAGGACTTTAGAGTGTATGACTACATATAGGAAGAAATTGAAAGAGTTGTGGCGTTTTATAGAGATTAGCACATATAATTTATTTAAGTTTGATTGGTTAGTTAAGGCACAGCTGTCTGATCATCTGCCAGGCTGGAGTATAGGAGGAGCTGATGTAGCTGTGCACATACTTTGTGGGAATATCATAAAACTCTGCTTGAGCACACAAAATATGTCAGATAAAGAGAAGTAATATCTTTGGAATAAAATTTGTGCAGAAGATCTTAATGATTTGAATATTTTTGGAAGGAGATTTGGGTGTCAGGGAGTGATTTTGCCATCAGGTAGGTGACTGTGATGGCTTTAATTATAACCTCAAGTAAGAATGATATTTTAGCAGTGACAATGGTGCTTTCAATTGAGCATAATGGTGTGGTGGGCATTAACTGTAGCTCAGAGTAATGTTTGCATTTCTTAAAATAAAATGCATGTTTGGTTGGAAAGAATGTTTTTTAATTTTTCACCAGACCATTTGGTTGTAAGTTGTAAACCTAAAAGCATTGCCATGTGATAACAGTAACCTCACAAAGCAATGACATATATTTTTGCACCTGTTGGTTTTCTTTTGCAATGAAAGAAATATAAGTCGAAAATAAACTGCTAGAAGTTAGGAGAAAAATGAGACTGTGTTAATAGATATAAACATAATGCTGCTTCAAAATGTTATGCCTTAGACTCAAGTTCATCACATAAAAACATAATACTTAGATGTAATGGTAATAGTAAAAATAAATTAATATATCAACCAGGCAATGGTAAAGTGCTCAACCCTGTGAAGGGAGCTGTAATATTGAAAAGGTTGCAATAAGTTCCTACAACGTAGCTTTACAGAACTGTTTCGTAAGGGCCAATAATGTAGGTCCTCACTCCTCAGAAGCCTGAAGTAGAATACTTACAGTAAATGTAGCTTGAAATGTCAGCAAGTGATAAACATGACTACATTAATACATTAATCAGGATGCTGTCATTTGGTGAATGTGTACATGTAGTTGTATGAGCAGTATCAGGTAAGTTTACCATCACTAATAGTGATTTTTCATTCCAGTCACAGAATTTCTATGTTTCTGAGGTAGAAGAAAAAAATCATGTAAACATTCATGCTTTCACATAACCATGTCTTTCATATATTGCACTTCTGTAGTCTGAGTGATGGTTTCAATTAAAATATCTTTGCTTCTCATTAACATGATTGCTGTTTTTAAATTCCTCATTAACATTCTTTGCACTTGACTTCTGTGCCATTCTTCTTCCCTCTTCCAACACATGCATGCTTGGCAGGAGAAATCGTAGAGTTTCAAACCTATCCATGGAAACACAACAGTTATTAGATGCACTGGAATCATCAAGGGCTGCTCGTCGTGAAAGGTAAAAGGTCTACTTACTTTATGAACAATGGCACAATTTGTACCTTTATTGTAAAGTGTGATCTATGTATTTTAGTGGCATAATTAAGAAGGCTGAGGATAGGGAGGGGCCTTGGTCCTTTTTGAAACATAAATCAATGAATCTGGTTGGAACATATTGTGTACAAAAATATTTTATACCAGATGTTTTCTAGAGATTCAGAGGTCTTTGCCCCTCCTTCCTAATCTAATGTCACCCTCAAAAATTGTGTGCTTGGAAAACATAAAACTTGTCTAATTTGCATGAGGTATATAATGACCTTACATGTTGCATGATCAACATGGAAAACATTAATTCATATAAATTTATCTACTGGATTTGTGCCTTGGGCAATCAGATCCAGATCTAATCTGCATTCACACTACAAGTTTGATCCTGAGCAGTGGATCTGATCCTGCCTGCACAGGGGATCGGATCTGAATCTAGTGTAAATGCATCTTATGATTTGTTTGCATTTGTTTGATATTTTCAACTTCCTTGCTTCCATAAAAGATATTTGATCTTGATTTTACCTGACAGTCATTCCCTGCTGCATCATGTATGTGTGAGTGTATTACATGAAGTAGAAGTGTAGGTTTCCATTGTTCACAGTATAAGCTGCATGCAGCAAGAGTCAAATTTTGTATGTTGTATGCTGTGTGTATTTCCATGATTTTACAACCTGACTCATCTCTGTGCTGTAATATATGGCTTAATACTAACTAATTCTCTCTAGGGAGAGGAAGAGAAATCTGATAGTTTGAATATTAAACTTTGGAGTCATTGCAATGTGCAATGAACTTTACAGTGGGCCTTCACTACTGAAAGTTAAAATTTACAACTGTAGGTTTACTTGCAGACATATCACAGAAACATATAGTACCACATGCAATGGTTTCTTGAATTTGTAAGAACTATTTAAAGAGGCAGGTACATTACTCTAAAGATTATGTGTAATCTCATGTTAAGGTGAGTGTGTAGTACATTACTGAAACCTACATATTAATACCTTTTTTAAAGGGGATGGCAGCCCCCTTCCCTTTGAACTTTAAAGTAAACCTCATTATCCTAATTCAGGAATATATGCCTCTCATCAATCATATATTATGTTTCATATTTGTTATATTGGGGAAGAATAACACAATGTTTTATACAGGAACAAAATGGAAAAACTAAGAAAAATCAGTTGAGATCTTTAAGATTTAGCAGAATCTGATAATTAAGTTGAGGGCAGCTGCATTCTCCTTTACAGTCTGTAGATACCTTTCCTTTGACAAGGTTTCTAATTCTATGTAGGTGGGAATTTACTGGAGAATGTAGCTTGCAAACTATATTGGGTGCACTGAGCAATCTACCCTAAAACTGCCTTCTTGTGAATATTAACACGAAAGGGCTGGAAATAAGATAAGAGATAGTTAGTTTTTAAACTGTGGAATAGGAGGCAGTTGAACATGGAGTTAGTGTAGGTAACAAAAACAAGTTTCTTATGGATAGGGATTTGTGCTCTCTAACTAATAAATAACTTATTTGCTTAAAAACTTGAAAATTTGGAAAAGACAGTGGTCACAATTCTTGTTACATATTATTTTGGGGTTTGAAAGCCTCATTTACTGTTTATGTAAGGGAGAATTGGTTATTAGTTATCACAATATTTTTTACAGACTGGTGTAAAACTTCAAGGCAGTCACTCATCACCCCAAGCTACAACTTGAACATTGGTATACCAGAATTCTCAAATTGTACAGGTTGTTGCTCTTTAATTAATATCAAATTTAAACAATGAAGAGTAGCTCATATTACACAGCATGCACTGAAAGTGTTCTGATTACACATGATATAAGGCCTTCCATGCGTACCTGGCAGTGGCTGCACCAGGATCAAAAATGTGGGGGGGGTGGGGGAGGGGTAAATGGAGGGCAAAAGAAAATGCTGGGGGGGGGCAGAAAAGTGCAAAATCTTGGGTTGTGTCTGGATGAGGATGGCCTTTTGACCTGTTTGAAAGGGACAAAAAGTATGTAAGTTGGGAGAATTAAAACTGTCTGGAGTGAGGAATATCAGTCTTTATATACATTTATTGTTCATTCTGAGGGCTGATCAATTACTGTATATGAAAAACTAGGTGGAGAATGTATAATAATAATAAGGTAATATCCTTTACTTCCATAGAAGATGTAGTTATAACAGCATGAATTAAAAGTTCATCTTAATCTTTGAAATATTATTTCAGTGTCGGGCATACTAGGATAATCCAAGTATGGCATTTCTTGCTGTTATTATACTGTCATGTAGGAGAATGTGTTCTCACTTCATGTTTGTATGAAAATCATTGGTTTGGGAATGCTTGGTATTGCAACAACTTATTTGAAGGGAGATGAACACAGTATAAAACCTGAAATGGATAACAAGTAGTAGTCTACCATATTGCATGAATGGCTCTTGAGAATCAATTGACAATATATTTTTTTAACTTAATTGGGAAATGGAAATTTGCTAGAAAAAAATCATGAACTAACTTGAATATGCAATATTTAAATACTTAAAAATCAAGAAAGATGCTTGGAAGGAAAAGAAAAAGTTGTGAGTTAAAGCTGTTGTTTCAAAATGAGTGTCCGCTTATTGTTTAATGTTCAAAATGGAAGAACCCTGTTTATGTAGTAGGCTACGGTTTCATAGACTCAGAGCGATGGATACCATTGCCTTTTGAGATAAGTTTGTTTCTTGTTCCTGCTTGACCTTTATGGCACTCCCATCGCACTCTCTGTTACTTATCTCAATGATGGATGGGGCTTCATTGATAAGATTCTTTAAATAGCAACTACAAGTTTGAATTGTTTTGTAATTAAAAACTATATTTACAAACTTTGAATAATAAAGGTCATATGATGTCAGTATTGACAGCTTTGTAAGAATTGGTCAACACTGGAGTTCTTGCAAACAATTAAATTATCCACAAAGGAAGTGTAAACTGATTGGGGCACTTAAATTTATGAGGTTCACATCTCAGTATATTCCATATATATGACAATGATTTAATGCATTTAAGGTTTACTTTTAAAATGAAATTAGGAAGAGGGATAAAGGTTTAAGATTACCTTGTTATTGATTGGTATGGATATGTGAGTTGGTTTTAAAGGCTGTTGTTCATCACTCCAGACAATTCCAATTCTCCCACCCTGCTTACTTCAAGCCTTCCACACAACTGTCTTTAACTCATTTTTATCATCATTACAGAAACATTCCTATAAAAGATCTGTATAACCCTCAATTCCCTTCAGCAATCAGCAGCCGATACACTCAATTGACAGGGTCCATTCTAAAGTCCCCCATCTCATTGGTCTCCATTTAGCTTGATTCCTCATACTATTCCATCTTATTAGTCTCCCATTTCAATAGTGCCCCTTCTAATTAGTTTAGGGATTAGGGTTAGGTCAGGGTTATGAAATAGGGGACCAGTGACATGGGGGAACAAACAATGAGACAGGGGACCAGTGAAATGGGTCACTATAGATATTACCTCCAATTGCCTTCAATAGGGCAAATGTACTGACTGTAGGTTAACAGAAGAATATTAAGGTACAAGCTGTGTCAAAGCATTGGTGCTGAAAGATAACATTACAGTAATTATCATACATGATAGCATGAGTGTTTTGCTGCTGTTAAATAGCCTGAAAAGACAGGTTGCACACACCTGTATTGGATATGGAACAAATCGGGTGTTTGGCTATGAATTCTTAAAGGGAAAATTCATGTCATGCAGACACATTCCTAGTTCATTGCATCAGCTAGGGCACAACTAGGCACACAAGACCATACATTTGCAATCAAAAGATTCTCAGTACATGGTATGTAATATGAGCTACTTTAATTTTTTGAACTTAACGTCAATCAAAAAGCTGTGCCAGTTGAGTATATTTGAAAACCTACTGCTAAAATTGTGGTGTAGGGTGACAAAATTGAGATTTAGATAAAAAAAAGTCACCCTTCTGAGTAGCACACATGCTGAGCTACATATTTGCACTTTGATGATACTATTAAGTTAGCGTCTTAATCCTGAAGGTGACAGCTCATTTACAAGGGCTTTAAAGAATGATTAAACAGTGTTTGATATCACGATCAATAGCAACAGGTCAGAGAGGTGGAGAACATGGGAATGATGGGTGATGATCCTTTGGGAAAGTTTCTAATCGTTTAGCTTTTTGTGTAAAAGAACAGAAATGACATACACATGCTGAGGTGAAAAATGAGTAGGAAATATTGCATTATTTCTTTGATTGGAAAGGTTAGATGTTTCTCAAATTATGTAGTGTTAATGGCAAACATGCATCATAATACTGTACCCTTTTGCTATGTTGAAAACTTTGAATAGCTCTTAAACCT
Organism: Holothuria scabra; assembly: GCA_037179385.1. Taxonomy (NCBI): domain Eukaryota; kingdom Metazoa; phylum Echinodermata; class Holothuroidea; order Aspidochirotida; family Holothuriidae; genus Holothuria; species Holothuria scabra. The sequence continues at coordinate 29,799,218 of CM074201.1, forward strand.
GATTCATACATTGCTACCTGACCCCCTTCCCAAACTCCCCCCCCCCCCAAAAAAAAAAAAAAAAAAAAAAGAAGATATACTCATAATGAAGGAGGGATATCAATTTGGTAAGTGTAAGCCATAAATTTCCCAAGTATTGATAGTTGTCAGAAAGGAGCTGCTGTGGATCTGGATCCCTGGATTCTGCCTACCAGCAGACTTCCATAACGCCCTTCATTTGTTGAACACTCTGTACAATGAATTATGTAGCTTCTGCATTCCAGTCAGTCTCCCACTGCAGTGTGTTGATTAGATGCACTGTGTGACAGGTCAGTTTTACTTAGTAGAGCTGGAATTTTATTTTATTTACCCTCTATACACTGAGTAGAACCTTATTTGCTGACTAAATCCTGTTATTAGTCTATAAAAATCCTAAGAAATTCTGAAGGATGTCTTTAGTCTCTTTCATTTGGAGCATTAGGAACTTTTAGTAGTGCTATTGTTAGAGTGGACCTACCATGCAGAGACATTGCCAATTTTATCAGCCATTAACTTTATTAGCTCAGAGACCTTGTCTTTATTTATTCATGACACAAACATTGGAGACCAAGAAAATTTCTTTTTATGTGTAATTCAAACCGTGAATAATACTTGTTTGTGTGGAAAGTTTGGATGTGATTTTGTTGTTCTTAACCTGAAATGTGACACATTGGCTCTGTTTTATATTTATACATAATTGTAATTGTGTCTAAAACTGATTGACATCAGTCTCTTCTATCTTTCATGTTTGCCAAGTGTTTTAATGGAGTAAATTGACAGTCAGCTGTCAAAATTGGAAATGGGCAAATATGTCTCCTTTGCCAGGTTTCCATATCAAGTATTATACTTGCCACGTCAAGTTTAAGATTCTTACCATTTTTTAGTTTTTAGTGATGGTAGGCCACTGACTTGCTGATAGTTACAAAACTTATCCATTGGAGCATATCCACATGTCTCAGAGACATTGAAAGAAGAAAGGAATTGGACTGTTTTGGTGCAGCAAAATAAAACAGTATTTTAATTTGGATACTTTTTGTGGGAAACTTTAAAGCTGGATGAAGAACTTCATTTCACTGGTTCAAAAATGTGTGAATTAAGTGATAAATAGAGGGAACTTCATGTAGACCTTTCCTTTGACATATTTGACTCATCAATATTTTCTGTCTAAAATCAAAGACAGAACGGTGGTAGTAATTTATTGCAGTAATATTTCCCTCAGGGTGATGTAGGGAGTTACTAATATCTGAAGGAACTAACTTTTGGAAAATATAGCTCATAGTTACCAGGCACCAGGGAAGAGAAGTGGGTTTTGTAAAGTTGTTGTTCAAACTGGATCCTTTCCTTATTTTAGTCTATAAGATATGGCTGTAGTATTGTTTGGATGTCCTGTGTGGTAATTTTAATATGGATGATATAGATTGCAGCATTTTATGGAGTTACTTTCTTAACTGGTTTCGCAGACTCAGAAGATCTGAGACAGAGGATGGGTCTAACACGTACAAAATCTTGGCTAGGCACCGAGAGCGTCAGTCCAGTGTATCCTCTGATGTCTTTTCACCTACAGAGAAAGGTAATACATACCTAATTGTAGAAAGTAAGCGTAACATTGCAGGGGTAAATGCAGGCACCCCAGTCACTTTGAAAATAGGAAATCTGTCACATCAAATTATTTCATCCACAATGAACTTGATTTTAATAATAACAGCTTTAATATTCATGTCTGTTTGCTTTAATTGATAAACAAATATTCATTGATAAAATATTTTAAGGGCCTGTCATTCAGATTCGTTGGAGGAGGGAAATGACAAGACTAACATCAAAGTGTGCCTAGGTTTTCTGCATGTGCCCTTAATAGCCTAGAGGAAAGTATTTCATAACTATGATGGTACAGCAGGCTGTTGTTACAAAACGTATTTACAAGATACACACTCTATCAGCAACAGATGTTTACCGTATTGCAGATGTTTACCAATTGTCCTGCTGTGCTGCAGTTTATAAACACCAGGGGCTTTGGCCAGTATTTTGGCATGAGAAGGGTTTTAATGAAGTACATTGGGGAGGGGTCTGAAGAGGTTAGTATCCCCTCCTCCTTTGGAAAAAATGACATTCTTGATCTTCTGATAAAAAATTGTTCAGTTTGTTTGTGTCTCAAGCAAGCATTTTAATTGTTTTCCAGCTTGGCTCTTAACCCCTAACTGTTGTCATATGTAACCCTCAGCTGTTGTCATATATGGTTGACAGTTTGGAGTTTTGAGCCTAGATGTTGAGTTATATGATATCACTATAATAAATATAATAATTTTGGTCTCAAATTTGGCAAAGAATTTACTTATTATCCATGAGAAAATAAATGGTCAAATATTGTAATGATTCTTTTTTTCTTTGTTGGACTAAAATGGACTGTAAAACAGTCACATAACAGTAGGAGGGTAGTTATTTGGATAATATTCTATCCTAAAGGCAAAGTGATGGAATTACATATGTTTTATGATGTGTATTGTTCAGTAACTGCATTAGAAGTGACACAATTCAGTTGCATTGGATAACACTGTGTTAGAGCATAACGCTTGTCAAATTGAATTACTGTTTTAGTCTTCGGTCGAAGGCATAGATCTGAATAGTGACATGCTGGTAGGATGGATATTGTATCAGCATTGTGTGATTAGAACTTTTTCGATTATAGCTTGTTCTATTCTGTGACAGTGGAGTAAGTTTCTTGCCATTCCCATTTATCAATTTCAAGTTTGGTGAACTCATGCACTTTACAAAATATACCATTTACGATCAAAAAACGGGCAAAGGAGCATCAGGTAATGTTGTTAACTACCACAGTAAATTGTGTATTTTAGGGAACTGTCATGATATCTTTATTGTAGGTGAATAATAAGAGCATTTTATGGAGTTTTTGTGCTGGTTTGGACTTTACCATAATGATAGTCTTACATAAAATTCACATAACAGACAAATCCAATCCTTATTAACATCATTGATACAGTTCCACACTCCCTAGCTAATATCTTTACAGGTTTTGAAATGATATTCTGAAATAGTGATATTTCACCTAGCAAATTTTCATGTGAAAAATATGCATTGGGGTCACACAAAGCATAAATGAAGAAGATCTATAAATGAGCAATATGTATCATGACATTTTAGCCTGATTGAAGGTAATATCTTATTCACCCAAGCATTTGTGTGGTGCGTACTTTTGAATATAAGTCCCAAATTGTAAGAATATGGATCCATTTGTATTAGTTGTGGGAAGGGATAAAATTTTCCCCTATTCCCCCTCCTTTTACTTCTTACAAAAGGAAACAATATGGTTAGTTAGTTAGATGGAGTTTTATGACCCAGTTTCCATCCTATTGGTTCAGGTCAAGCCAGCCAATAGGTGAGAATGTTGCATCATAAGATTGTTCGTCAACAGAAATACTCATGGACAGCAAAGAATTTGCATTTATTAGATAAGAACCTTGTTTCATCAGAACAAAATTACCACACTGTCTTTCATACTTTGAAATGCTATCATTTCTATAGTTTGACAGGTGTGAAGATATTCTCTGCCATAAATCCAAGTACTTCCTTTAGAAGAAGAATCTGAAGGTATTCTTTTTAGGTATTGCCACCTCTTAAATGTTGGTATAACAAGGGGTCATGCCATGGATAGAAATTTTTATGTCAGAAAGAAGGTCAACATAATATCACTTACACACTTGAGAGCTGATCTTGTAGATCCTCCCCATGAAATCAAATGCGTTCCATTCATACTTGATACTCCATGGTGAATTAAAGTCTTGATGAAACAATCAACAAACATGAAGTTATGTAATGAACCTGTGGACATTATAGCTAGTACACTGTGATCTCACATACCCCGCACTCAAGCTTGGGTAACATTGTATGAAGGAACGCGGGGTAACCCAGGTCCGTGTTTAAATTGCGATCCACCTCAAATTGCAGGGTTATGCAGTTGTATTAAAACACCATGTTGTTTTAATTGAGCAAGGTCACAGGTGTTTATGGTGCTGATGACAGGTATTTTCTAACATATTACAGTAATTGGTAAGTGAAATATATGACCTCGTTTCTATGGTAGGACTACCAATCAATGAAACGCAGGTTTGTGAGAACACAGACTGGAAAACATGGGGTTAACCTGCGGTTATGCCTTGTTGTAAACACGAGGTAACATCGTGTGTTGCAGCCTCGCAGTGTACATGAGACCAAGCCTTGTACCTCTCTGCACTCATAGTTTGTTTGTATTACAAGAAAGTAAAGGGATGTGCATCATGGTTCATCTTGATCTGCCAAGTTTACACACAAACACTTCTTGGATCCACCAATCTAGATTTAATCTGCTATGGGTGGATCAAAACCTTTGGATCTGATTATGAGAGTGAGCGCTTTCACACTTCTGTAAATTTTAGATCACCTGGAGGGGTGGATCCCCTGCTTGAGATGGAACAAGTATGATTGCACTCTAAGCATTCCTATTGAGATCTGGTGAGGATGCACTCTAAGCATTCCTATTGAGATCTGGTGAGTGTGCTATTACCAGGAGTTGTAGATTGGCTGAACTATTGACATCCTTATTCAATGATGGTGCTAGATTTGAAATTGCACCCTCAGCAAGTATGGCACCTTGTTTGTATACAACTTTACCTTATTTATAAAAATCCTGGCTGATAAGGATAAAATGAAATTCATTTTACCTGCTTCTACAGGATATGTGATGATCCAATGTAATATGAGCTGATTTCTTCAGTACTAGGTATAAAATGGAAGGAAGAGGTATGGGTGGAATATCAGATAGTCAGGAAATGATCTGTACCAATTAATTATGGTGATGAAGACTGCATTTCAAGAGGGTTGCTGCCCTTTAAAAATAAAACCAAAATACCCTAGTAATATGGATCTTTGTCTGATGTGGTTACTTACAACATTGCTAGTGGAATTCAACTTGAAAATTAAATGAAGGGAACTGAGGTTACAGTTGCTAAAGATGAAAGTATGTATGGGTTACTGGATAATTTATGGAGTGATACACAGGCATGTTAATATAATGAAAACAATATAACATGCAATATGCTTGTTGCAGAAATTAAGTCAAGCAATCCAAATCAAAGTATCACACAAATGACTTTTAAATTACAGTATTCAAATAAAAAATGGGAAAGGCATATTCGAGCTCTCAATTCATGTTATTTGTACACTAGAATATTGATCAATACACTAGGTCTCATTGTGTTCCATTCTGCAAGACCACATTAAACAAGAAGAAAGGTAAAGTGAAGTCTGCCCTCACCCCTGTTACATCCTAAAAAAATTTAAAATTGAATGCTTTGAGTTTATGTTGTCCCCCTTGAACCACATTTTTGGCCCCTTTGAACTAAGCTTACTCCTTTCATTAGTTTGTGTGAACTGACCTGACCCTTAACTTTTGTGGAGGTCACTTCTTCAAAGATACTGAATTAAGTTTAGCATGATGGTGTATTCCAGTTTTTAAAGGTAAAGAGCAGTCCCCCCAAACTTATTTCGAAGAAAAAGCTTAATAACTCAATTTTCATCTAATTTTTTTTCAGAGTATCTTTTATTATATTTTATGACTTTCCTATTGCATATTCAAGGTAAACCAAGCAATTATTTCTGGTAAATTTCACATTTGAAGCAAAAAAACAATGTCACATAACTTCCAACAGCCAATCATATGAAACTGGACAATCTCCTACACTTCCTCAATTTGGGATGACTGCTCCTGCCCTTTAAGGTGTTATATGTGGGGATCAAACTTAGCCAGCTGATCACCTATCCCTTTAAGTATAGCTGTGACACCTGTATAGTGTGAGTCTCAGGTGCGTAACAATCAGTAAGTAATTAATGATGGGTAAATGATTTCCTGCTTCAGCTGTTGTACTATATTAACTCATGTAGCTCCCTACTTTCAAACTAAGCAGCTTTTATGGCACAGACTGGATCAATCATCCATTCTAAAAATTTTAAGAAAATTGATTTTAAGTCCCATTTTGATTTGTTTAGAAGACTTTGCAAAGTCTAAGCAAAGACATGATTCATTTGTATTCTGGAAATTGTAAGGGATGCAGTTTCCCTCCTGCTCCTCCCTCCCTGAAATCCATCAGCATGTGGTTTATAGATGAATTCCATTAATACTTGTTTTTAGTGACTGTAGGCAGCCATTGGTAGGGTCCATCAGCCTTTAATTGTCTTCATTTATTGTCTACATGAATTTCAAATCCTCATATTCGGTGAAATTGAGAAAATGAAGATACATTTCAGTGTACAACTATCCATGGAACCGGTAAGGAAGGAAATTTAAAGATTAAAGGTGATGGACCCCAGTAATGGCCGACTAAAATGATACCATCACAATCTGTCCAAATTTGTCTATAGCTTAATTTGCTAGAGAAGGCAAGCTGTTTTCAGGTCTCTCAATTTTCATTCATTTAGTTTGTCAAGGTCATGCATTTCCAGAAAAATTTAAAGCTTGTAAAATTACATGCCCTGATGTATGTACTAGTCAAGAAATTCTACTTATAACACATAATGAACCTACTGCCATTGTGCTAGATGCCCAGCATAGACAATGTGGTAGGGAAAACAAGCCAGTGAGCCAAAAAAGATTGTGTCTGTGGCCATTGCCAGGTGGATTTAAACCAATTGGTTAGAACTAACTAACCTCTTAAAACATAAATTCAACCCTCCTGGCTCCCCATCCTCCCCCAGTATAAAAAAATGATCCCATGATATTAATTGATTTTAACTATTGTAAAGCTTTTTAAGAGGTTATAATGATCGTGAACTATTAAAGAATTCATCATAATTACTAATTAGTAACTGTTATCCTAACCCTCAATCAGTTGAAAATGTTGTACTTCAAAACTTCAGTCTTCAAACTTCAAACTTCAAACTAGTATTCCATTCTAGAGTGGGGCAATGTGCACTGTTTAAAAAGAAATTTCCTTACTGGCTAATGATAGCCCTTATCCCTAACCTAATCACTAACCCTACAGTAACAAAGAATACAATTGATACAATACAATGGCAACAACCACCTTGTTAAACAGTGCACATCTACCCTCTAGACTTGCAATCTAGTGAGACTTCAATCTAGTGAATCTGGTGGACCCTCTCTCCTGTCCGCATTTCAAAATGTTTGATCCAGTGAACCCTCTCAATTGTCAGAAAGAATTCCCTTTAAGAAACCATTAACAATGGATAGCTTACTTTCCTGCAGTATACAATTCTATATTGTATGTTTGTTATCTATTTATATGGTACTGCATGAGGCCTGGCTATAGTCTAGTGACTCATTCTTTCCATCACCTGTCAATTTCTTGATTAAATCTAAATATTGCAATATATGTTTAACCTAGTCTTTATGAGTATTGTAAAGGTTTTAATTAATCTGTCATATCTACTTTATTGTGTACAAAATGACATTTCACTAACTTTAGCATGGAAGACTTTACATAGAGTACACTGTACAACAAACAGTTCAGATGGCAAATAATTGTCTTTTCCTATTTTAATCGGGTCACTGCCCATAATTAGCAAAGCAGTCATGGTTGGTATGGTTTAGAAGGCACTATCTGAGGAGAATGACTGACCCTTTAATTGTCAGTGTATGGTGTATGTATGACTTTTCATGGATAACAATACTTGTGAGACAGAGATTCAGTATCAAGCTTTTGTCACAAGGCTACCAGCATTCTTGATGGTTAGCAAGTGTTACATGTAGTAGCAGTAATGGAATTTATATTTGAAACTATAGCATTGTTCAAAGGGACCTGAAATGCTTTAATTCCTGCAATCTGTTTGGTCTACTTCAAGTTTAGATTGGAATTGTTATACTGTGATCATTTATACTTACACAAACAGTTGAGGAGGACTTATTGATTAGAAACAATGAATCGTTTTAAAAAACTGTTCATTCAATTTAAATTTGATAACTCCAAAAAGCTCGGTAAGTGTCACATAGTTTGTTTTTTTGTGTGTGTGTGTGTGTGTGTATGTGTGCTTTGTACTATGACATTTCTTATCAAAAGGCTAGATGACAGATTTTATGAGAAAATCCAGTCCCCCCAAATTGTAGTAGTCTGGTGGTGAGTCCTGTTTCATGAATGACTCTTCAGAATGTGACAATATTTTTCTCCCTGAAATGTGATATTTATGGGTTAATTGTAACTTGTTGCTGTCCCTTGGAATGTGTAATTGGTAGGACCTACAATATGATGAAAGGTACTTTGAGAAAGAGAACTAAACAGAACTTAGTGAAAATTAGCAGTTGCTTCAAAATATGTTAGGGGTGGCTGCTCTTGTCCTTTGAGGTTGAATTTTTAAAAACATCATTTCCTTTTTAAGGAGCTACATGTTACTGGGGTTCATGTCTAAATGTCCACTTCTTGTTTGTGCTCTGTGCAAAGTGGTAGTGAGGAAATTTTGTAAAATATTTATCTTTAAATTTCCTCCTTCTCCCCTGAACCCCACCATTAAAGTAAAGTGGTTAAAACTAAGATTTCAGGTTTTGGAATGCAACAATACTTCTATAACAAATTTTCCCTACCAAGAATCCCTTCCCCTAGGGTTTTTTCATGTCTCTCGGTCTCTTTGAGTGAAGTACTACCTCTTCCTTTACTAAATTGTCGCAAGTATTTTCATTGCCTATTAAACCTGATATATAGCTTTTGTATCTTTTAAAGGGCACTGAAGAGCAATCACTCCAAACTAATTTTTAAGCAACAGCCTAGTCCAACAATTTTCTCTTCAAATTATGTACTATAATAGGAAATAGGGACAACAAGCAGGTAACCCACAACTAGAAAAAAAAAAAGCTGTGACTGGCCTGATTAAACCATTTTGTAAAAAACCTGATCTATCTAACACCATGATATTTAAAGGGAAGGTTTGAGCAAAAGTTTAATTTTCATATGTGAAAGAATAACCAAATCTATACAGTGTGGTGAAAATTTCATTCAAATCAGACATAAATTTCTTGAGATATTGGAAAATGAAGTCTGCAGATTTGTGTTCAAAAGTGAGTTTGAGGGCAGCAGAGCTTTTATGACTTCCTCACATTGACAAGGAATGCTTGTTTCCCTCTGTTTTATCAGACGTTGTGTTGACCTTGAAGTTAATAGGAATAGGACTTCCCTGTGGGGGATGCATTGTTTGTAGTTCTCATGCCACTTATGCAATTACATTTTAATAATGTGTGATTATTGAGGAGAAAATCAAGTCTGAAGTTTAAACAAAAACAAAACACTGTGCTCTGATGTGGGGATGTGATGTCATATGTGCTTGCTTCAAGTTCACCTTTTGTTGAAAATGTGACAACTTTACATGCTCATATCTTGAGAACTACACATCAGATTTCAATGCAAATTTCACCAAAATGCTTAGAATGAGTACCCCTCTAACATACCAAATCCTGTTGTGACCTTAAACCCTTCTTTTCAGCACTTCAGTATTGCATATTCAAGGTAAATCAAGCAGCTACTCATTTTTAATTTCTCAGTTAAAGAGAAAAATGTTGTCACATGATTCTCAAGAGCCAATCATGAAACAGGAGAGTCTAGTATACTAGTTCACTAGTTGTATACTAGTTGTATTCAGTGTTATGTGCATACATACAAGGAGTGGGACTTCGGTATTTATATAGACTGCTCCAGATCTAACTAGCTATATATATGCAAAAGTTTGTCAATCCATTCTGATTGACTCTAGCCAAACTTACTCAGGAAGTCATGGGTTTAGACTGAAAAGATACATTAATTGGGGGAAATGCTTCTGCCAGATTTGATGTCTACTAACTGCCAAGAACTCCCTCACTATCATAGAAATTGTGTAATGCTCAGATTTACATGGTGTGATCAAGGTCACATGCAGCATTGAATACTGTGCTGTAACTGACATACAAACCCCACTATCCAATTGTCTGAAGTGGAGTGCATCACTTTACCACTTGGCTTCCTTTGGCTAATTGAAGGTTGATGGATATAACAGTATAATGCTTAATGTTTATACTGGCAAAATTGCAAAGTCAGTTAAGATATCAAAACAGAGTTTCAGATGAAACATTGCTTAAGCAAATGGGATTATATCGTATCCTTTAGGCTTAAAGAAAAATGCCTTTTTGCCTCATTTATAGTGTGCACTATACAATTTTCTGAAGACACAAATAATTTTGAACTGGCTGGCATTTTTTGTACCAGCATGTAGATCAAAATTTCAAGTGGGGATTGAATGGAAAGTAGCTCTACAGTATGAAGTAGGGTTGTAATAAACACTGATGAGACTTAAAATTATTGACATAATGTTATGAAGAAATCATTACCATGGAATGCTCACTGGTCAGATCAAACATTCATCCATCTTTCTAATGAGATCATCGTTATATATTTCTCAATGTAAGAGGAAAACATTTACTTTACAGACCAAATCCTCTCATTCCAGATGATTCCAATTCTCCTAACCTGCTTACGTAAGCCCCCCCACCACTGTTTAAAAATAATTCTCATCTAGGCACAATCTTAGTTTATTGTTTTAGGGTGAGTATCAAAACACTCTCAGTACAGTGCATGCTGTGTGAAATGAGCTACAGTACTTCACATATTTTTTATCTTCTTGTCAATCAAATAGCTGTGCCAACTGAGAATTGGGGTGGACAACTACAAAAGTTGAAGTTTGTTGTGTGAGTTGACTGCATTTAATAGATATTTTTATGTTATACCTGGAGATCTTCAACCTTTCATTTTTGGCAGATGCAGATCATAGTGATAAATTGCTGGATGCTGGAGGAAAAGAGAAAGAAGGGCCAGAAGAGGAGAGCCAGCCAGCAGTATCCTCAAAAGTAGTAAAGGATGAAGATGGGAAGTCCAGCAGCAAAACAGCATCACTTAGTTCACAAGGTAAAGATATGTGATATGAAGACAAGATTCAAGGAAAGTGTTAAATTTATCTTCAAAAAGGAATTCCAACTCAAAATCCTTACAAAGCTTGTAAAGTATATACATGAAGATTTATGGCACTATGACAGGTTTTTCACCAGGAATCTAAAAGGGGGTGGGGGGGGGGGTGGAATGTTGTGGTTCAAGAGCACTGCAATAACAGTTGTCTCATAAAGAGAGAACACACATGTTTTTTTAATTTGACTTCATTTTATATAATAATATGAGTAAGTTGGCACAATATGGGATTCAATTGAACTTATTTGGAGTAATAACCATCAAAAAGGATGTCACCCCAGAAAAAAGTCTCCTTAGCAAAACAAGGTAATTAATTAATCTTCTCTCATTCCATCTTTACTACTCTGGTGAAAACCTTGTAGGAGCACTGTGGGAGGAGATAAATCTTCTTCAAAGCATTTGTTCACTTTAATTTGGTTGATGGTATAGGTTTTAAATAAGGATAATATTTTTCCCAATAGGAATTAAGTCTCTGGAACATCCCAACATTTATGTACAAATAGTTTCTGCATTTCAAAAACAGAATCAATACTACCATTTAGAAGAGTTTACTGTGTGCATACAATAACATTTTAGAATTTCATTCCAAATTGCTAAAATCAGAAATGTTATCATGATAAGTAACACCTTTTGAAAGATTGTCAGCTGAGCACAACTAATAGAAAGTATAGAATTAAAGGGTTACCTTGTGTTTGCATGTTTAATGATACCACTATTATCCCTCATGGCAACCAGTTTTAAAACACCCACTGACAAAAGCTTTCACCAAAATGAAAATAAGCTGTTCACATACAAACAATATCCTACACCTGCTGTGTTGAAAGTTTTTGCAAAGTATATGAAATTTATTAAAGATGTCAAGAACCTGATTGTGGCTTATGTAGCTTGTGTGGTGTAATGTTAATATTTTGTTCTTACCTGGCTATAAATTTGTTGATAATAAAGCCGTTTTGATTTTTCCCAGTACTACCATTAATTTTGTGTCAATTTTATTGTCAGAATTAGTGAGATAAAAATGTGACAAGTGCGTAATTGTTTTGTCGGAGAACTTGGATCCTTTTCAGCTTTTTCTGAAGACCTTGACCTTGTTCTTTACATGAAAAATCAATTTGTTATGCGTAATTTAACAAATGTTAAGATAAACCCTGTTCCAGAAAATTCTGAAGAAGTCAGTTTAAAGTCCATTGGAACCAGTTTAAATTAAATTTTTAAATTTGGCATGAAAAACTGTAAACTAATGACATTCCTTCAATTTAAGCAACCCCTTACAAACTAATAATATCTTTGAGAAGAAGTGGAATAGGAAACCTGAAAGCACAAGGTGCAATAGAAAGTGTGTAAGTTTTAGCCTTCCTTGTATATACATGCATCACTTAGTTGAAGTTAGTATATATACTATGGGAAAGGGCAACAGAAGGCACTTCAAATTTACTTTGAAGCCTCAGCTAAATCTTACAATTTTCTTTTCAATGTGTTTTTTACAGTACTTTAAAACATCAATATCACATATTCAAGGTAAACAAAGATTGCATATTCAAGGTAAATCAAGCAATTGCTCTTGGTTAAATTTACAATTGAGGGGAGAAATTGTTTTACATGATTTTCAATTAGAGCCGATCATGAAACATGATGGTCTATTATACAGATTTAAGTTTGGGTGACTGCATTTTAAATTTAAATATTACTCCCACTTTTACTTCTGTTCACTGAACTTGAACCATGGAACTCTAAATTAGACAATAATTTCTGTCCATTCTTACAAGTAAATTACAGCTGGGTCTGGTATCTACTATAAATTATTGACCAATTTTAGCAGTTTCCACAATCGCCCAGCTGGTCTAGAGTTTTTCTTAATAGAAGAATATCTTTGAACTAAGTTAATAGAATTTGATATAAGACAGAAAAAAAAAGTCATTGTGTTTACTTCTTTTGTAACATTTTCACAAGCTGGTGAAATTGCAAATGGGACACAATAGAACAAAAAAAGAATCACTTGAATTAAGACTCACTCACAAGTTTGTGTGATGAAACGTGTTTGCAGAGTATTGTAAGTATATGTCATAAAAGTCTATAAACACTGATTCTGGTTGTGTAATTCTTTTTGTTGATCAATTGGTCTTTCATTCAGGTTGAGACAAATTTTTGTTTGTTTGTGAAAATAGGAACAGCTGAAGGAGAAAGCAAAGACAGCACGGCATCTCGTGGTAGTCAAAGTACAAAGCAGTCAAGGGACAGACGCCGTAGACAGAATGTAACAATCACAGCAGAAGATGTGAAGGAGGCAAGAAGGATGGGAACACAGCTCCAGGTAATTAACAGATTATGACACATTGTCTTCAGAATCATACATTTGTTCTTGTGCATTGTCATAAAACATTGTTGGAAAATGAAACATGCAGCTAAAAGTGGGAAGACCTTCAAAGTGGACTTTCAGATTTGTTGGAAAAGCATTGCACATGATCATACTATTGTTCGTTACCATTGGCTTAATAATATACGGTTATCTTTTTAATGAATGCTGGATAATGCATGAAAAAATGTATGATTTTAAGATGGGATGTAGACTGATGGGGTGGGGGGCATGGTATCTGGAATTCTAGAAATGTTGCATCTGGTACCAACAAAAGAAAGTAGTAATGAGAGCTTTTAATTCGTACATGAAGTTTTACTAGTACATTTTAATTTGATTAGAACATCTGTTAGTGGTTTTCAGTGAGAGAATTCATTGTGATGATAAAATGCAAATAACTTTTAAGGCCCAATCCTCTCACTCCAACTAGTTCCAATTTACCTAAACTACTTTCTTAAGCCCTTCCCACAACTGTCTAAAATTCATCCTCATCCAGTCACAATTTCAGTTTATTGCTTCAGGGTGAGTACACAAAACCCCATTGTGTAACTGTAATCAAACTTGCACTCTGAGAAGTGCATGCTGTGTAATACAAGCTTGGTTACTCTGCAATTTTAAGTTGTCAATGAAAGAGCTGTGCCAACTGAAAGAATTTCTGTGAACTAAAATAAAATTTGCAGTTTGGGGTGAGAGGATTAGGTGTTTTGGAATAGACCATTATTTAATTACTAATATTGGATGATTTTTCAAAAGGTGAAAGCTCTACAAAAGAATGAATGCGAGATTATGAATATGAAAAAAAAGTTTAGTGGGAGAAAGAAGGATTGTGTCATATTGTGTCATCCAGCTTGGTTAACTTTCGTTCCTTATTTACCACAGCCAATAATTATTCTATGTGCTCCGATTAACTTCAGCTTTTTGCTGGAGGAATGCTCTTTGCATGTTTCTGCCTCTAGCGCCTATGTGCAGGTGGTATACCCAAGACTGATTGATGTAGTTGATGTTGATTTAGGTAATTGAATAAATACAATGGAATTTAGTTGAAAATGAGGTCTAGAAACAGAAACCAGTTACACATCAGCTAAAGGGGGAAATACGAAATACTTTTATCATTTAACCAAAAGACTTGAGCAATCAAAAAAAAAACAAACAAACAAACAAAAATATTCATTGTATGATTTTGGCCTCATTTTTAATTTTTAGTTCTGCAGACCTACCTCTGAAGAAGTCAGCTCTTATTTAAACTGAGATTGCTTAGGCAGATGCAAGCTGTGTCTGTTTTAATTTCTTCATTAAGATTAAAATTATCCTCTATTTATGTTATTACTATATTGGTGTGTGACTGATTAAATAGATTTATAAGGTTATGTCATGTTTGACTTAACTTATAGGTTATGATAGCAGCAAGTAGTACATGCATCATCACACATACCATGGCAGATATATAAATGATATACCTGACAGAAGTTGAGACCATCTGTACTTTAATTTTGACTGATAATGAGAACAATACAGGACTTGAGTTTTAGAATTTTTGGGGTGTTACAAATCACACTTATGAGGAAATTAGGTAGCGTGCATGGTTGGTGTGTTGTTTCCCATTTTTATCAACATTTCTTGTAGCTCTGTTGGTATAATTTGTAGGAGTCAGAGTTTGAACTTGATTATCAGATAAGCTGATAACTTATGGTGTGTTCCCACTTAAGAACGGCCAGGCAATCAGATCTGGATCAGACACCTACCACACAGGAAATCAGTTGGCAAGTGGCAATGTTCTTGTTCCCCAGATCAGATATCGAGTGCTTGATCCCCCCTTTTGGGGAGAATCAGATCATGTGCAGGTGATCAAGAAGAGTGGAAACACAATGGGGATCAAGGTGACTGGAGATTAATAATATACTTCTGCAGCAAAGCTTATCAAGACACACAAACTTGTGTAAACAAACCTGACCTGCACACATAAGCCGTGTTCCCATTTGATCCAGGGAGGTGGATCTTGATCTACCGAGGTGGATCAACATCAGTTACCTTGATCGAGATCCGCGTTCCCATTTGAGTGAGCGCGGTAGATCAAACGTGTTTTATGAACACATTGCGGGTCACCAGTGTTTACAAGTCGGCCTGCCATGCATTTCGTAGCGATGTATCACAAAAACATACATGAGTGTAACCGGAGATCAAATGGGTCACATGCTACCGATGTGGTTCCCATTACAAATTTTGATCCAGTTGATTGAGCTTGGAGCAATCAGCATAGGGTCGATCAAAATCGGTGGATCTTGATCTTGAGTGAGTGTTGTTGATCTGCGTTCCCATTAGTGTTTGATCCACCTCGGTAGATCAAGATCCACCTCCCTGGATCAAATGGGAACACGGCTATAGTTTCAATGAAAAACTTCCTGTTACTTGAGCTGGAGGTGGTTGGTCACAAATTTTTCCAGTTGATTGAGCTTGGAGCAATCAGCATAGGGGGATCAAGTGGGAACATCCTTAGTTATTTTTTTCTGAAAAGTGGTCAAACAGATGTGCAAAAGGAAAAATGGTCATTGCAGCCCTTTGCTTACACTCCTTTTTCCCCCATAATGCAATATTGTGTGTATTTATTCTGCTATTTTGTCTAAAGCTACATACCTCTGCTTAATCAAACATAAAGTAAAACTAACTGTTAAATTATCTTGTCTGGTCTAACCAAATTGTTTGCCCATCCATTGTCTTGTGAATTTCATTTACAGTTGATTGAGTTTCTTAACAGGAAGTTAGCTCTACACCTTTAAAAATTGTGTCCATCACTAACAGGTTTCAATGAGATAATAAGGGATTAGGTAGGGTGGTGCTGAACAAAGAGAGTGAAAGGCAGTAGGAAAACAAGTTTTGTTGGAACTGGTTAAAACAGCTTTTGCCTATAGGACTGATCTCCATCTAGCTGGATAATTGCTTGTTTGTTTATTTAATATTTGGTAACAAATTCAATTTTTCATCACAAAATGTACAGTTTGAGGACATTATAAATCTCTGCTGTAAATATTTGAATGACCGCACTACAACAGCTTAACCAACTTGCACTATAGGTGATATGGGAAGTTTATTTCATATTCCCTTTATGCAAGATACTGTACCTGATCACCAAAAGGATGTTTTTCTCTTTTCTGTTGTATCATTAAAAACTTAAATGCATAGTTCCTCAAGATTACCATTGATCATACATAAAAGTATTGAGATTATCTGCAGCATAGCTGCTCTAGTTTTATTAACTTCAATAGAGTTCATTTATGTTTGTGTAAAACCACACCCCTAACAGTGATTTGAGTGATGGTGTCATTGGCAAGGACAATGATTGCACTAACATGCCTCAAAATTCAAGGCCCACAAGTATATCTAAATTTAGAAACATCTTTATGAAGAGAATTGGTTGCACATGTAAGTGCTTACTGTGGGAAGTAGGACTATGCAAAAGTCATGTTGAACTTCACTTCATCAATAAAAATATTTTTACTGGAGTAATGTAAGGTACTTTTATCTTCTATTTTGATTCAGCAGTTATTATCCGTTGGCAGATATTAACTGGAGAAAATAGGCAGTTTTGGTCCCAAATATTGTTCAAGATTGGGAATTTCTCTATGAGGTTCTTCCTAACTTCAAAGACAATTTTTAGGGTTGACTTCAATGTTAATAACATTGTGTGTAAAGCTGTGTTTTACGTGGTTCTTGTCATGATGATTGCATACATGGAAAATGTACAAGGAAAGTTTAGACTCTCATTCTCTTGTGTCTTTCATCAAATATGTAGCACTAAGTAAGTTTTCCACTTACTTTTCCAGTCTGTGACACAATTTTACCAAGTTCTACCTGAATCTCTCAATGCTGTACTGTTACTATAATTGTTAAACAGAGTCCTGTTTCATTTTCCAACAGACTGAATCTCCAAGCAAGCCTAGTTCTGAGGCTGCAACTCGTAAAACTCCATTTAAGTGGGAGGCAAAGGTTGAAACTACAAGGAGACCCTCTCTTGAGAATGTGTCTACTGACTCCGAAGTGAGCCGTTCCTCACCTCTACCCAGGAGAAAGGTTTTAGCATCACCTGCCAAAGTGGAAACAGTGACTATTTCAAAACCAAAGGCTAGCTCTCCAAAATCTGATAGATACAAAATAAATGGCTCATCTCTTGCTGAAAGAAAGAAGTTTCTGCCAAAGCAGGCATCATTGTCAAGTACAGAAGATGACAGCTCATCTTCTACTTTTGAAATTAGGAGGCAAACTAAACCTCGCAGTGACAGTGCCTCATCTGTCACTGAAGGGTCTCCCAAGCGGAAAGCAAGGGTACTCCCTCATACTCCTGTTAGTGAAACTGTGTCAAAGGTCAAACAATCTGAATCATCTAAAGTTAACAAACAAGCTGAAGTTAAACCATCAGAGGACACTAAGGCAGGGCTTCATGCCAGAGAGGAATTGTTAAAAAATAAGAAAGGTGACAAAAAGACCCCCTCTAGCTCTCTTAAAACAATGTCTCCCAGTCGGAAACTTCCTTCTGTTCCTCAAGTTACTGGTAAAACACAAATTACAGAACCAACAAAATCAAGAAAGTCAGAAAGAGAGGAAAGGAAATCTATTGAGATTGAAGAAGAAGTAATATCAAGGCAAGTCATTATACAAGAAAGGGAGAGCAGAGAGATCATACAGGAAAAGTCAGAATTCAGGAAAGAAGAAGACATTTTAGAAAAGCATACTGATGAGATAGAAAAGAAAAATCAGGAAACAGAGGGAACCAAGTTGGGTGTGAGTAAGGATGCTGAAGAAATGTCAATTCCTCAAAAGGAGGAAATGAAAGAGGCTACTACCACCAAGGATGAAGAGAAAAGAAAAGATTTTATGGATAAGTCACAAGTAAAGGGAGATGGTGAAAGTAAGATTGAGAAAAAAGAGGAAAAGAAGTTAGAATCTGCCATTCAAAGGAAGTCTAAAACCAGTAAAACTCTGCAAGAGAAGAGGTTACGTAGTAGAACAACTGAAATACCCATGAGTCAAACAGAGTCACCGCCTGCATCACCATCAGTGAAGAGAGTACAGTGGAGGGACCGTCAAGGATCCTTTGACTCATCCCTCCCTGGGGAGGATGTGAAGAAGCAAGCTTTAAAAACAAAGGATGATGAACTGTTTGAAATGATGAAGTTGAGGGCCAAGCTGATAAAAGAACATGAAATGGAAGAAAGAGCAGAAAAAGGAGTTGAAATAGATGACTCTACAGAAGATGAGGAGAAATCAGTTAAAGATATTCCTCCACAAGATGTTATTAAAGTATCTGTCACTGATAGGATGTCAGCCTTTAAACAAGGTGATTCAGCTCCGCTCCCAAAGATGTTGATTCCAAAGACAATATTGAAGAAACCAACCACATCTGATGTCAAGCCTTCATCAGAGATGAAGACTACCAGGTAAGTGTTGAATGCTTTGAGCATAGGACACTAAAAAGGGTCATCCCAATCTGGATCAGTAAGGTAGACTTTCCTGTTTTATCAATGACTCTCAAGAATCATACGACAATATATTTTTCCCTCTCAATTGTGAAATTTACAAGGTTTAAATTGAATTACCCTGAATGCAATACCTATGTTGTGAAATATCTTGAAAGATACTTGGAAGAGTAATGGGAGAGACTTTTTGCGATTCTGCTGCTGTGTTGAAATATGTCTTTGGGACTGCTTTTGCTTTTTTGGAACATAAGCAAGTCACCCTCAAATATATTTTGAAACAAGAGTTAAGCTTAATCTTTCAAGTTTTCTCTTAAGGTAAATAGAAAGTTATTCCTCATAAATTTCACAAGAGAATGAGAAAATATTTTCACATAGTTCTTGAAACGCCATTTATGAATAATAGGTTAGTCTAGCTGCTACACCATCCGTGTTTGGGGCGAAGGCATTTACCCTTTAAACAGGGTCACAAGAGGTCAGAGTCCGTAGGATTTTACATTTGCCGTAATTTAATTTGGTACATTGTTGAGGTGCACTCTAGACATCAGTTGACATATTCAACAAATTTATATGATGTATTCTCAGGGCTATAGCTTGATCACTTTTAGTGCTGGGTAGGGTAGTATGATATTTTAGGACTTCAATATTGTATATTGAAGGTAAACCAAGCAGTGAATCTTAGTAAATTTCACATTAGTGGAGGAAAAATATTGTCATATGACTCTCAAGAGCCAATCATGAAACAGGACAATCAACTGTTCTCTTCTTCAAGTTGGGGGACTTCTCATGACCTTTAAGTGCACTAATGTTCTGAACAATTACTGCAAAGACTAAATTTGCCAAATGATGTTAGGTACTAGCAGATGGGATGTACTGGTAGCGACAGCAACACAAGTATGTAATATAGTGTCAAATGATGTTGGGATATAAAAAAGTGACTCAGTGATTATGTAAGTTATTAATGAAAAATATGACCAAAAGGGGAAAGTTGTTGCTGGTGGGAAGGAACTTTTGAGTCCCCTCCCCAGTTGAGGATAGCTTTTATACACCTGTGTGTCATATTGGTGTGGAATGTAGGTTGGCCTCAGTATGCATTTGTGGAGTGTGTTGATGTTGATGTCAGCTGGGTCTTTGCAGAGCACACCTGCTTCAAAACATCTGCTTTTGCTGTAGTTTTTAAATCAAAAGGAGGGACTTTTTTTCAATTATTATAAATGAATAACTCATTTGAAACTTTTTAAATTTAACTTAATTAAAAGCAGACATATATAATCACATACAAGCTTCTCATAGAATATTTGTTGATGTGCATATGTGTTAGCTCAAGGTAAGTTTTAATATATAATGTATGTAACCCATTAGTCCCTTTGGAACTGTGCAGATGGTTTTGTATGGGACAAGATAAGATCTATATTTACTGTGATAACATACAGCTGTTTAAGTTGGTGGAAACTGAGGTTTTGTTTAATATGCAAATCAATTGCCGATGAGTCACCAGTACTGAGAGCAAAGGTGATTCTGCAAAAACAAACGGGATATAGGAAAATGCTTCACACACAATGAAATGTTTGCAGAAGTTCACAATTTGTGTATATATTATGTGGTCAAAGAGCAGTTTGCTACTCTAATTATTGAAGCTTAATTGTGTTCTTATTTCATGTGGTAAAAGAACAGTAAGCATGCTTTGGGTTTTATTTATTATGGTTAGAAATATAGAAGACTAGTCATAGACAATGGCAGAATTCTTTGGAACAGTCTGGTGTATACAGTAGCCACGACATTGGGTTATTCTTGAAAAGTTGAGTTGCATCAGCATGTCGTTTAAGTGAGTTGTAATATTTGAACATTATCCTTATTGATTGATTGTGTTGGGTTCTGTATCCTGTTAAGTTTCTTTTACAAGGAACCCTTGAAGTTATTGTAGTAATCATGCACGGTGTCCAGCATATTAGATCTCTTGATCGCAGTAGATGGGCCATTACACTATCAAGTGGTGACATAATTTTAATTTGATATCAGAGGAAATTTTTTTGAAGGACATCAAAGAATTTGCAGCATAGAAAAAGTGTATCAAGTCATTGAAGATGAAGTTTTGTCATTAACTTAAAGGCTCAGTTCTCTCACCCCAAACAGTACCAATTCTCCTAACCTTCTTACTGAGGCCCCTCCCACAATTGTCAGAAATTCATCCTCATCCAGATACAATCTCAGTTTATTGCTTCAAGGTGAGTGTATAAAAGCTCAATTTATATAATCAAAACACTCTCAGTACCGTACACGTTGTGAAATATAAGCCTTGGTATTCTGCATTGTTTAAATTAGCTGCCAATCAAAGAGCTGAGCCAATTGAGAATTTTGGTACCCCCGTGCCAAAATTGTAATTTGGGGTGAGAGGTTTGGACCTTTAAATCTTTACAGTCAAGCTGATATTTGTAGGGAATAGATAATGCATCATGCAACTTTCATAATACTATATTATCTGTATGCACCCTTGACATGTAAGACCCTAATGCTGGTACAAAGTCAACTCATCAGTTTTTTAGTCATTGAGGACATCTTGACTGTACTTGGATGGTTTCCAGTACCTTCCTTCGACGGCACAATTCCAACTAAACCAATTCAGTCTGAGGATCTAAACATGACTTAGGACACTTTCATGTGACTTTCTGCAGAGTTACACTTACCTAGCATATTTATTCTGCATTAGTGTCAGAGGTCCAAAGGTTTCTAAATAATTAGTATGGTAACTCTGTGAGTCCTGTGTTAAAATGGCCTTGCCGTGACATTTCAGATTTGGAGGGGGGAAAGGATATGAAGCTATATCGTGCTAGTTGATATACCTTTGGCTTGCTTACTTCAATTCACTTCCTGGAGGGTATTATACAGGAAACTTTCAGTTTTTAAATGCAGTCATCATTTCAGCCGTTGCAGTTTGATCATGACAATCAGCTGATTCAATATCAGTCATTGTTTTGTTAATGATTGAACAAAAAAGCTAATAGACAACGTACACGTGAAGTATAGCCTAACATATAACAGTTCGTGGGAAACAGACTTTGGGTGTTTGTGAAAGTGATAGCGTGATCGTTTCTAAAACTGTGTAAAGACTATTTGAGCTAATATTGCCCAGTCCAGGAAATTTGCTTTGTCCATAAACAGTGTGTCTATGATATGCTGCATATGCCAACAGCCGGCTGACATTCAGTTAGGGGCATTGAGTGATAATTTTTTGTCATTCTGCTGGAATTTCATCATGGATCATACTTTTATAACAGGATAGTCATTTTGTTCAGTAACATGCTCGTAACTGTGCACATTGCCAAAGTATCTTACAACAGAATATTAACTGCATCATTTTAGAATGTATTAGTATAGTGAGGAAGAGTTATACATCTCTGCTACTAATAGTGTCAGACCTGTAACATTCTTTTGTGTGAATTGTGTTGCTGTGAAGTATTTTGAGCTTGTATCTGTGAGAAGTACCAACCTTTTCTTTCTACCATCTTTGGAAAGACAGTATTAGTGCATGTATGCTATTCTCATTTTAAAATTGAACTTCATGTCTGGATAGTGATAGCTGAATGAAGTTTCTTTGAGGTGTACACAGTTGTACTACTTACTAACTGTTGTTACAGAATTACAAACAACTTTGAGACCTAAAAAACTCTTTTTCATATCTGTAAATGTTGCTGCAGATTTCTATAATTGAAGTTATATAATTCAATCTTACTTGAGAATGTTTTGTACTGTCCTGGGCACATCAAACTTCATCAAAGTGTAGAATATTGTGTTTTTCAGTCTGGAATGAATTTACCAAGGATCAACTAGTTGCACCTTGTGGGGCCCACAGGGGGACAATTGAACTAAAGTGAAGTACTTGCATCAGTGACTTGAAGGAAAGAACTGTGTTTGTTCAATGGTCCTTTTATGGATAGCACTTGTTGATTTAAAACGGTTTGACCAAAGAAATCAGTGTATTTTGGTATTTGTGCATAGATTCCATGACATACATGGTTTTAGTTTGAAAAGTACAAAGCTATAAAATGTGCAAAGTTGAGACTGGAATAGTTGACATTATCATTCCAAAATTTACCCTTATCACATGCTTGATGTCTAGCAGGTTACTGTTCTAGTTTTATTGATGTTCTTAAAGGCTGAAATAAAACCATTTTAGGTGAAACAAATTTATCTCTGAGTTTATTGATGGACATGTAAATGTTGTTTTTTGGATACAAGTGTCTTGCATTCAGAACTGTACAAAAGGATTACCCTCTGACTGAGAAATGTCAAATGGATTATACTTGTAGCAGATTACTACAAACTTTTAACATTGGTTAGCATTTTTGGATGAGATTCCAGGTCATAAACAGAGTACTTGTGCATTTTTAACATTGGATAATGCCACACTTCATCAGCAAGTTATTTTGCATTTCTATTCTATGGTGTTTTATTGGAATTGGAATTGCTGGAACTGCTGATGAAATGACCACCATCAGTGACTATGTACCTCATCTTTAATATATAGTACATGGTACAACTTGTGTTTACTTCGTGTCTGCTCTAAAATTAATGGTTCATCTTGACTGCTGCCACTGTGTTGAACACAAAATGGAGAAACATACAGTAATAAAAGTGACTGCAGCAAGTTTAAGACTTGGTTGGCAAATCTCATGGATTCTATTTAAACTCTTAACTAGGCTGTTGTTGTTTATTTGTAGAAACTTTATTGCATTAATTTATTTTGTTTTCTTTAGTGGTGAGATTGGCTCTGAACAAGGGAAAAATGAGGAAGAAGAAAAAGAAGCAGAAAGCCCTGATCAACTGGCAAGTTTAAGTATGTCAGATAAAATGAAATTGTTTGCAAGTTTGTCCCAGCAAGCAAAAGAAAGTGTTCCCTCACCAAAGATGAGGCAGAGGCATCTACGACAAAGGTCAGATGACAGGTCAAAAACGCAACCTGTGACCCCAGAGGAGCTTCATGATATTGCAAGAAATGCCCGAGAGAGGGAAGAAGAGGAGAGGAACAAAATGGCAGGGGAAACAAGAAGGGTGATGGAAGTTGTAACTGAGGAACCAGAGGTTGAGGCAAAAGAGGATGAGCTAACAAAGATGAGTCTTGCTGAGAAAATGAAACTTTTTCATGAAAAAGCAAAATGTGCAGATGCTCCACCTCCACCTAAAATTACACGACAAAAGAAAAAGAGGAGGACAGGTTCTAGGTACACCACTCAACCAATTACTTTGGATGAGGTAAAAAAGGCTAGTGGACCTTCACCATTGCTGCTAAGCTTTGGCAAAACAGTGGATCCAGAGGTAGCATCAGGCCTCTCCATGGCTGACCAGATTTCCTTAGTTTATCAACCAGAAGATGTGGCAACAGCTAAATCAGCAGATATGGTGCCATCTTTGGCCATTCAACCTCAGAAACAAAGTAAAACACCAGCACAGGATGAAAAAGTGCGTAGTAAAATGGCAGAGAAACTTACATTAAATCTAGACAGCCAACAGAAGGCCCAGTCTCCACCCTCACCATCATTTCCAAAGTCTGATGCAGTTGACAAGAGCATCAAAAGGGCACGCTCATTAGACCAAAAGGAACTAGAAAAGATTAGACCTGATCAGGGAAGCCCATTGAAGAAACAGACAACACAGAAGGAAATCAGAGCAGCTGCTGAAAAATCTAGGGTGAGTCAAGACTTAAGTAGCCATAAAAACAATGAATCTAAGGTATTTATTTATGTAGATTAGGAATTTGTATGTTTAGAAGAAAATTTTGCAAGAAAAATTTGGCATTTTGTGCAGGAGAAGGAAAGTTTTGCATCATTAAAATATCCTTCAGAGTCAACATAGGATTTTCTTGTGAATGTGACATGAGTTAAAAACGTGGTGAAATATTTACCTTTAAGGTTATCTGTCATGCCTACTGCAGTTTTGGGGGAAAAACTGTGGTTCCCAATTATAGTATCCGACCTCTGGTTCATTACACAGATTAGATGCTTCATTGAATAACAGCTTTGATAACCATTCTTGTTCAATAGAAGCCCAACAGTCAGGAGTTCAAATAAGTGATGGCCAAAATAAGTGCTGGCCAAAATGGGATCAAATTACTCATGGTGCATTGAAGGATTAGATCCCTTTTAAGTTTGATCTGAGATGAACTACTATCAGATGTCAACCTTCAGGGCTATTGTCAAATGCTTCAATGTGCATCTTATTGGTATCAATAACAGTTCTTGACAAGATTAAGTAAGGGATAAATTTTCAGAGATGACATTGTTGAAGAGCAGTGCTTGTGGTTTGGCAAGAAAGTTTTGTACTTCAACTTGAATTGGGTTCCTGAAAGGAAATTCTGTAACATGTGTTTGTTTGTAGTTGGAACAAATTGATATCATATTGCATTTCATTTTCTCAGTGTATCAAACTAGATATTTTTTTTCGTCTAGTTTTTCATTCAATCATGTTTCTCTGGAATCTGACAAATTTGATGTACATCATACCTTCAATCAATTCACTGAATACTTCACAGAATCAGACATTCATGTAATTCTGTTTATGTAGCATTTGTTGTGTGTTTGTTTACAGAATGAGAAGCTTGCAGACGTATCTAGTTCAGAATCTGAAGTTGACTCCAGGATGTTATCAACCATGGACCAGCGATCAGATAAAACTATCATCAAACGACATGCCAGACAACATGGCTTTGGGAATAGAGAATCAGAAAGGTATGTTTAACATTATTATTTACTCCTGTCTTGTGGTTCAGATTAAAATTATTAAATCATGATCAACTTGTCTTTTTAGATTTGATAAGTTGAAAATTAAAGAATTGAACATTTTGCTAGAAATTTTAACCTTTTTGACATCCAATCTTTTCTTCCTCTTGTCACTTTTTGAGAAAAGATCTGGGAATATTCATCAAATACCGAAAAAAAAAAAAATAACCACACAGACACAAAAATAAAAAAATTAAAACAAAAGAAAAATAAACCATGTGAAATAGGATTCCATAGAAGTTAATGAAAACTTTTAGAAAAGTTGTTACAGTGTTTTCACTGTGTGTCTCAACTTAAAGAACTTTGTTGAGAGCACCACCTCTCCTGATATTTATTCGCCTGTCTGAAAACCTACTGCCTCATCTTGTATGGATCAGTTGCCATTATGATGTATCCATTACAGTTGGTTTATGTATAGTAACATGCCTGCTTTGTTGCAGTTTACATTGTGTGTACTTTGACATTTTACTCTTAAGTTTGACATTTGTTGCGGGTATATCTATAACGAAGACTTCGAAAACGAAGACCGAAGACAGAAAACCTCGAAAAGGAAGACCTGGAAAAGGAAGACCTCGAAAACGAAGACTAATTGTAGCTTACGGACCTTGTAGTGTGTTGGGAACATAAGAGCTCAATGAATTCCGTAGGCTTATCGCGTAACATACATACTTTTCATATACGGTAAATGACATGTAATTTAAAAACGATGCGGATAAAGTATGAATTCCTACTCGATTTCAGACTAAAACGCTCCTCAAACACCGTTCTTGAGTGCCTATAACAGTTTCATCACTCAATCCGACCATTAGAACAGTGAGAGAGTTCATTTTCTTCGAGTCTTCGTTTTCGAAAATGGCATAATAGGTCAAACTCGAAAACGAAGACCGAAAAACGAAGACCTTGCCAATTCAATTAGTTTTTCCTTTCAAATCGCTAAAACTGTATCCTAGCTACCAAAAAATCATATTTCCAGCCTTGTTTTAATTATTCAAGGGGTATTCCAATGGGACAAAAGAAAAATTGCGATCTGCATATACTGATAGTATCTTGAATGTACGTCAGTGGCTTCCGTAGGCTAATACCGTAACGTTTTTATGCTGGAAATAGGATAAATTGGGAATTCCTACTCAATGAAGTACTCTAAACCACTTCTCAAACACCGTTCTTGAGTGCCTATAACAGTTTCATCAATCAATCCGACGATTAGAACAGTGAGAGAGTTCCTTTTCTTCGAGTCTTCGTTTTCCAGTTTTCGTTTTCGAAAATTGCATAATAGGTCAAACTCGAAAACG
Source organism: Holothuria scabra (assembly GCA_037179385.1). Classification (NCBI taxonomy): domain Eukaryota; kingdom Metazoa; phylum Echinodermata; class Holothuroidea; order Aspidochirotida; family Holothuriidae; genus Holothuria; species Holothuria scabra. Next base: position 29,826,098 of record CM074201.1, read on the forward strand.
AAGACCGAAAAATGAAGACCTTGCCAATTCAATTAGTTTTTCCTTTCAAATCGCTAAAATTGTATCCTAGCTGCAAAAAAAAAAATCAAATTTCCAGCCTTGTTTTAATTATTCAAGGGGTATTCCAATGCGACAAAAGAAAAATTGCGATCTGCGTATACTGATAGTATCTTGAATGTACGTCAGTGGCTTCCGTAGGCTAATACCAAAACGTTTTTATGCTGGAAATAGGATAAATTGGGAATTCCTACTCAATGAAGTACTCTAAACCACTTCTCAAACAACGTTCTTGAGTGCCTATAACAGTTTTATCACTCAATCCGACGATTAGAACAGTGAGAGAGTTCATTTTCTTCGAGTCTTCCTTTTCCAGGTCTTCCTTTTCGAGGTCTTCTGTCTTCGGTCTTCGTTTTCGAAGTCTTCGTTATAGACATACCCATTTGTTGCAACACAATTTGCCCTGCCATGCTACAGTATGATGGTGGTGATTAAACAGGAAATAGAAAGAATCTAAGAATTCAAGAAAGAGGGGGAGGGGGTTACTGCATCATTTAACTTTAAAATTTATGACTCTGCTCCCTTTACCTACAGTATGTATATCCCTAAGATTAAGTTTTGTAAATTTTTACATGATTTGGGATATTTGATGACAATAACCTGCAAAGTAAAAGTTATTGAATAGGGTAGGTGCAGCCCCCAAGCCCTAGCTTCGTCATGGGGCACCAGACCTTTGCTTTTCAGTACAATGTGTGCATATTGTGCCCAGCTTTACAAAATCTGCCAGGTAATATTGAAACAGAATACACAGTTTGTAATCACTGTGGGTCACTGACCAACATACAAAGATCTGAGGCAGTCTGTAGGTCAAATTGCCTTCAGACATGCACTTGTTACTGAGATGCTAATTGTGGGAAAATTTACAAGTAGACTTAAAGAGTTAATTTCTTCCTGATTGAGAAAGGAAATGAGTGTCTGTTATTATGAAGGAGATATCCTCCATTTCATGGCCATGATGCATCATTAAATGGTGTCAAAGACAGCAGTCAAAAAAATATCAGGGATATAACAGTATATATAGTGGATGATGTGTTTCAAGATTGGGAAAATGTGACTTATTTATGCAGTATTCATGAAATTAGCAACCTTAAGTGAATTGCATACATACTCTACTTCTACTGACATACAAGATAAACTGTAAGGTGATGAACTAGTTGGTATGGAATATAAAAATGTGTGATATCATTTGACACAAAAAGTGTGAAGAAGGAAATGTGGATGTAGCACCGACTTTGAAAGATTCATCATTGTCTCCCACAATCAATACTGGCCCTTCTCTGAAATAAAGCTAAAGGGAGAGGTAAAGTTTTGTAAACACTTGGTAGTAGGGAAAAGAAATTAGGGAAGGAAGGGACAGATGTTAGTAGTGAAGAAATCAAGATATGTTTTCAGAACTTTTGACTTTTTGGTGAATGACATGTCAATATATTTTATGCACAAAATGAGAATGAGAACGCTACATTGTATTGAAAATTAGTAACTTATTTCCCGAATTAACATAGAAAGTCCTCTCTGCAATGCCACAGTTACAACACAGGGGCAGATTTATGTACAAAAGCTTATTAGAATGAGTAGGGAGGCTTTTTGACTTTTAAGGTGTTGAGTTCAATTCAAGGAATGTGCCTATTAGGCATTTGTATGGGTCCATAATCTCAATTGCCTCTCTCCACCAAGGTTAAATGGATACCTTTGAGGTAAATTGTTATTGTGTGGACTGCTGCCACATACACTGGAGGGATTTTTATCTTTTGGTGATTCATCATTTATCAGCAATAGAATGCTGTACGGTTACCTCTTTGTGTAACATTTCATGCTATTGAGGCATTTCAAATCTGAACCGATTTCCAGAATTCAAAATTCCTTTGATAACTAATTTCATCCATTGCATGAAAATTGAAAATTCTAGTCACATTGTACTTGGGAAAAACAAGTTCCTTGAAAGTGGATTGCTAAGTATCATACTATAAGTTTAATTGTAAAAACTATGTTACTGAATTTGCTGCTGGATTCAGAAATCAAAGTCGAAGTATAAATGTCCAGTATTCAAGGGACAGAGTTTTCTAATGTAATTTATGTGAATTAACTTACACATATGATATCTCAGCACAGGGTGTATGGTGGAAATGGGAGTTGAAGTTCTGAATAAATTTTTGTAGCACTAAAGTACTATACATTTTTGAAAGTTCAGACTTTACTAGGTTCACTTTATTTTGGCCCCCTTACAAATTGGAAAAACCCCCGACTGATGGCTAGTCTACCCTAAGGTTGGGGTCAGGGGTTCTCCCTGCTACGTTGTCCAAGTAGCAGTGCCCTTGCTTGTAGTGTGAATTTCTTCAACAAAATAGGTAAAATGAGGGCAGTACTCAACTTTGATAAAATGCCTTGACTAATGTTACAAATGTTAAATCATGTAGTAGCAGAGACCTTTAGGGTAAATTCTCATCCTTATATACAGTACCAAATGTTTCTGTGTTGCATTATGGACATTTTCCTTCCAAGGAAAGGCCAGCCTTTCCCAAAGGGAAGGGGGGGGGGGGAGGAGGGCATAGCCTCATTGCTTCCCCTGCTGGCTTTGCTATTTTTATCAGACATCCAGATTTTACCACACATATTCTCCTTTAACCAGTTGAAGGGGCATTTGGGTTGGATTTTCAACCAATATGTAATAGCACTCTTACTCATCTGGGGTGATGTAATTAATTAAGCCCACCTTGTACAACATGCTATATGCAAGCAAATTATTGTGCAGTACACTACTTATCTAAATTTAAGCTGAATAATTTTCAACCATTGAACAAACTATGACAATGGGAGTTAGATGAATAAGATTCATTTCGCAAACTTTAAAATATACATTTACAAAATTCTGTCTTGAAATGCACTTTAAAGGGCCAAACCTCTTACCCAAATTACAATTTTGGTACACGGGTATTGAAACTCTCAGTTGGCCCAGCTCTTTGATTGACAACTAATTCAAACAATGCAAAGTACTAAAGGCTATATTACACAGCATGAATGGTACTGAGAGTGTTATGATTATATAAATTCAGTTTTTCTATACTCTGCTTGAAGCAATAAACTGAGATTGTATCTGGTTGAGGATGAATTTCAGATAAATTGGGAGGGGCTTAAGAAAAAGGTTAGGAGGATTGATACTGTGTGGGATGAGAGAATTGGGCCTGTATCTATAAGTTGGGATTTAGATGAAATATCCTATGCAAAAACATGACTGTTGGGGGAAGTCCACCTTCAGGTGAGAAAATGAGAATTTGTTCAATTTGCAGAAAAGGTCCCCTTCCACATTAATTAAATGCCCAGTTCTCTCACCCCAAACAGTACCAATTCTCCTAATCTTCTTATTTAAGCTCTTCCCACAATTGTCTGAAATTCATGCTCATGCATACAATCTCAGCTTATTGCTTCAAGGTGAGTGAAGAAAAAAATTATAAAATCAAAACACTCCCAGTACCGTTCATGCTGTGTAATATAAGCTTTGGTACTCCTCATTGTTTGAATTGGCTGTCAGTCAAAGAGCTGAGCCAACTGAGAATTTCGGTAGCCCCATACCAAAATTGTAGTTTGGGGTGAGAGGTTTGGCCCTTTAAAGTAATAATACTTGAGCAGTGAAGACATTTTGTCAAAGTTACATGCTGCCCTCATTTTTATCCTGTTTAATAACTTATGCTGTTTAAGCCCACAGTGCAAGCAGGGCATTGTTAATTGGACAAGGCAGTACCCTTGGAGCCATTTAGCTCACACAGGTGAAGGTTTATCTAGAAATGCACAGTAAAGCCTGCAGTTTTCTCTGCCCTTTCATTTGCCATTGTTACTACACTTTGGTAAGACAAATTTGCTTCTTGAATATCTCGGTATCCAGTTTTACTTGAGCCTTCCTGGAAACCCTGAAAATTCTTGCTCTGATGAAATTAAGTTTGATGGCTCATATAATTTTTCTACTGTTTTTCTTGAAAATTTTTCCCCTGAATAAAACTCCAAGTGTCCAAGATGCATAGGATTGACCTGCTTGAAAAATTTCCACATGTACCATACCTTTACTTTTCCCCTCCTTTTTGGCTCCAATTTCTGTTTTTTTTTTCCTTTTTTGTTTTTGTTTGTTTCTTTTTATTCTATTAATAATAATAACTAGAACCCCTTTGTTCACTAATTCTACGTACATGTCAGGGCTCGATTTTCGCAGTTGTCCGATTGTCTGGGACAACTAAAATTCCACATGGACAACCAAAAGTTAAAGGTTGGTTGTCTGATGGACAACCATTTTTCTCTCGAATTTAAAGCAGTATACTGCTGACTGATCAAGCTACTTCAACTTTTTCCATCATAGAATATTTCTGACCTCAAGTGTTTCTGTCTCTCAAACATCACTTGTTTTTGTTCTTTAAGACATGAACACAATAGCAATTTTCTAATTGTGCCAAAAATGTTTTGGACAACCAAATTTCCATGAGGACAACTAAAATTAATGAAATAATTGCCCGAAGGAAAACCATAGATTTTTCTCAAAATCGAGGCCTGCATGCAGGCAGTACCTTAATTTCAAAACAGTTGCCTTTATGTTATCCATTTTCACCCCTCTTGACCTAAATTGCTGCCTATGTCTACTTCTTGGGAGTATTTCTCTGGCAACTTCAGTTACCATGAATGAAATAGTACTCCCCCTGCTGTACAGTATGTACAACATTACCAGCATCATCCTCCCCTATGCCATATCTTTCAGCTTCATTTGATACACTTACTCTCACTATTGATTTCTGTTGATGTATTGTCACTTCTTGTAACTGACTTATTCTGTCCCTGTAAGCTGTCTTTATTTCACACCAACTGTCATACATCCATCAAACATTACATGAGTCACACATTTGCCACACCTCTTGCAGAAATGGGTAATTCCGTGGAAAAGTACATTTTTGAGCAAATTGTACCTGTGAATAAATACACTGGGTAGTCTCTGTGCATGCAATTTCTGGATTTTGTTTTGTTTATAATTATTTGGTCGTCGTCATAATTTAAGTTTTCAGTTTTAATACTGGCAAATTGTATAATGAAAGAGAGGTTCATGAATATTCATATCTGGTATGAATAGGCAAGAGTAAACACACCACTGCACACATACACTCCAGTTTGTCAATAGAAGAGAATTAATAAAATTGGCTGCTGTAGTACAACAGAGACTGCACTTGCACAAGGACATTTAGCATACCAGTGTTATATGCTTTGGATTTTGTACCTGGAGAATTTATATATTGGATTTCCTCTGTGTACAATGGTGTACTTAAGGCATACTCTTTAAGCTGTCTATAAAATCTATGAGCTGCATGTCTCACTGATCAGAAAGGACTAACACAGGAAGGTTAACTTACACATCCCTGAAATGCCCTATGTTGATGCCAGGGTAACTTAACTATTCAGAAGCTTAGCATGCATAAACCTTTGTCAGTTCACAAGTGAATTGAGCTGTGAAAGCAACAGGTGTCTATTGGTCCATACCTCAGTAATCAGGAACTTCACATTTCCCTCAAACTGAGATTTTCACTTTAGTCAAGGTAAGACACATATAGAATGGTTGTTACAAACCTACTCCTGCAAAGTTGCATTATCACATTTTTCTTGCTTGTATGTTAAAGTGAGTTAGTTTATCTAGTAGAATTATTCACTTCATCTAACTACTGTACTATAATTCTACTGTCATGTTTAAGCATAAATTGGTCACCTATATGCCAACATTTTAACTTGAATAAGTGTAAGGTTTCAGCAAAGTTGCAACAGTCTCTGATTATATTACTGTGCATTGTATGTTGAAAATGATTTTCATGGAACTTATTTTCTATCAAGTTTGTGCAATGAAAGCTCAAATTCCCAGCTGAAAAAAAAACCATGGTACATTTTTTACCCTGGGGTTATAAAAACATTACATGGTAGGCCTTATGTGACCATTGCAAGATAACTTAGGCAAATTCTTTATGTTTTCACCAGGAATCACTTTTGTCTCAGTTTTGAAATGAAATATATAAGTTTGCTGTAACTGTATTTGAGTACCTTACCTACAGTAGTTTTATCAGTGTATTCTTAGTTAAAACAAAGGCCAGGAAAGCAACCCCATCCTTTAGCAACCAATTCTTTAATTTTTTGTAACATAAAATAGTTTCCATGGTGATAATTTCCCACAGACATCATTCCCATTTTGGTGCCATTTAAAGCATCCATTTTCCCCTTCCACTATATTTCAAGACCAAACCCTCTCACTCTAAACAGTTCCAATTCTTGCAGTTAATCCCCTCCCACAACTATCTGAAACTTATCCTCATCCAGACAATCTCAGTTAACTGCTTCAGGGTGAGTGTAAAGACCCCAGTGTGTAATCAAAACACTCAGTATGGTGCATGCTATTTAATATGAGCTATAGCACTCTGCTTTTTTTGTAATCATAATTAATGTAACGTGTCCTAAGACGGCGTATTTAGTAGGGTCCTTTATATAATATTCCTTATTCGGCGGAGGGGTGAGGCGTTGCCGGAACTTAGGGTAAAACAGTAAATAAGAGAATTACACGATGTCTTGCGTGCATGACGAGTGCATATATTTCTCGGCTGTGTCTTGGTGGAAGCCCGGCACCAGAATGCCAGCTCGTGATCACTATGACAAAACGATCAACTAACTACAACTCATTTACATAAATAACAGAAACATCATACACATACACAGGTGTCTAAACAAACATAACATGCAAATTGGGTAACTTAGAATAACTGTACATACGTCACACACATTCTTACATTAATTTTGATGAAAAAATACCTCCATTTCAGGATGTTATGTAAAGAGGGCCCCATTCTCGCAGATTCCTTTTGTTTTTCTACATATTTTAACTCGTCCTGCTTGTAATATTGCGTTCTTGGAGTGTTGGGATGTCTTTTCCTATATATTTAACATAACCCTACACTGTATAGGGCAAATAATTTTGCTACGTATTCCTAGCTGCAGTGACAGTGTTAATATTGTAAATAAATTGGAAGGCATGATGTGCCACCATGACATCACAGATTTCCCACAATGCACTAACTGTAACCTGAAGAAAAAGTATTCTTTGAAAATGAGGATCTTCTTGAAGGGCCATTCCTCTCACCCCAAACTATAATTTCTGTGGTAGCCTACAGAAATTCTCACTTGGCTCAGCTCTTTGATTGGCAGATAGTTCAGGGAATGCAGATTACATCTCATATTACACAGCATGTATTTTATTGAGAGTGTTTTGATTACACATTGGGGTCTTGTTTACTCACCCTGAAGCAACAATAAAATGAGACTGTATCTGGGTGGGAATGAATTTTAGACAGTTGGGGGAAGGGACTTAAGTAAGTATAGGTTAAGGAGAATTGGAACTGTTTGGGGTGAAGAGATCAAGCCTTTAATACTATAGACGAATCTGATTGATTAGCGCTTGTTTTTAGTGACTGTAGGCAGCCATTAGTGGGGTCCACCAGCCTTTAATCGTCTTCATCTATTGTCTACGTGAATTTCAAACCCTCATATTCAGTGAAGTTGAAAAAATCAAGATACACTTTTAGTGTACAACCATCCATGGAACAGGTAGGGAAGGAAATTTAAAGATTAAAGGTGATGGACCCCCGTAATGGCAGACTAAAATCAGACCATCACAATCTGTCCAGATTCATCTATATATGCTATTGACATGTACAGTAGTTTTCACCTCTTGGTTGAAATAGAAAAGTTTTCTGCCCATTTTGAAGTCATAAATTTTGCCTCTGACATATATGTATGCCTAATATTGGGGTTAAAATGCTTCACTGTGGCATGAAAAGAAAATAGCTATCCATTGTCCTTATCGAACCAGGGAGCTGCCACTACAGCAACTCCCTGATCAAGCCACCCCAGTCTCAATGATAAACCCTGACAAAAGCTTCATCTCCTCAAAAGTTTTTTGCACAGGAAGAGTCATGGAAGTTGCATCATTTAAAAGTCTGTTCTGTGTGAACAAATTTCCTTTATGCCCTACCAGTACTTTTATTAGTCTACCACTCTGTGTCAACAAATACGAGTTTAAAAAGGATGAATTTTTCATGTAAAACAAGTGCACTGTTTTCAGTAGTGCCCTCTCATCATTTCCTCTCATGCATGCACAGGCATATAAAGTAGGGAGGGGTTGGGGAACAGGTACAGTACTTGGAAGTTGTTAAGGACATACCACTCTCCTTAGAGGAGTAAAAGGAAAAAGGTAAAAAAAAAAAGAGTGTCATAAAAAAAGAGAGGTAAAAGAAAAGTCATTCTAGGATGAAATATTTCAGCCAACTTCAGGAAAAATTACTGAAAATATTGACAATTTTCATACGGAGCAAATGAGGATGAATTGAGGAGGAAAGGGGAGGGGAGGGGTACAACATGTACCACAGCCTTGTGCTCTCTACAGTATACCCTTGTTCTCATATAATGCAGGTGCATCTGCTTGTTTGTACATGAAAACATCACAGGAATGATGTAAGATGGGGCTATCTGACTATAAGAAGCTCTGACCACTCCAGTACAGTAACAGTAATTGTACTAATTAAAGTGCAGTACATCAACAGGTGCCCCATGTGAGCACTAGTGTCTAAGTTCTGCAAATAATTGTAGATAATCTAATGTGTCTACTTTAATTCCTTGCAAATTGATTTGATATTGTCCCAACTTGTTATATATATATCCCATCCCTGGCCTTGCTCTTTGCATTTTCCTTCTACAGTATTATGTGGGGATGTGAGTGTTACTGTTTAGTGTACATGTACTGTATGCCATCACTGTCAGATAAATGTTTAGTTCTAGAGTTTGATGTGTCATAAAGTATCCTTTATTACAGTACCTTGACTCGAAGATAACAATCTTTTAGTCAACTAGCCCTTTCATTGTAAAATAACTTCATTAGTCATGATATTCTTTCATTTAAAGGGGAAGTGCAGTCACCCCAATAAGAAGTAGACTAGATGCTTCATGATTGGCTCTTCAGAGTCATGTGACAGTATTTCTTCTCTTAAGATGTGGAAATTACAAAGAGTAACTGCTTGGTTCACCTCTAATATGCACCAATGAAGTCATAAAACATTATAAAGATACTTTGAGTACAAATTTTTGAGATTTAGCTGTTGCTTAAAAGTTTAGGGTGACTGCTCTTGCCCTTTAAATATTTCTTTGGATATAGTTGTCATACCAGTGACTACTGAACCATAGAAGTAAAGCTATTGTATTTATTTCAATCTATTATACTTTAAGAATTCAGTACTATTTGTATACCAGGACACAGAAAGGAAACAATGTACCTATGGCACAGGTTGTTCCAATATCTTCTATCAGCTCACATTAGCACTCTGCAAGTTTGAGTACATAAACCCACTCTGTCTTAAGCTGATATCTATCTTTTAATTCTAAATGCAGTCAAAGATTTAATCTTGTAAATGGAATGAAACAAACAACCCTCCTGGTTACGTAGTTGTTATGTTTACAAAGTTACATGTAGTCCTCCTAAATTTGTTAACATCAGAAGGAAGGAAACAGTTGGGGGAAATCACACTGTCGTACTGTAGTAATACATTTTTCATTTGCAGTAACTCCTTGTAAGCTAATGGAACTGTAATTATTCAATGAAATGAAACCAGGTTGGTTGTTACAGTACAAAGTCTGTTGATTATCATTGACAACTTACTGCATACTTTTATAATCACTGCCATCCCATTTTTATTGTTACACAACCCTTGGGGGCTATGTCAGCTTGGTCAATGACATATTGGGTACTAGGGGTATGCTACAGGGGAGTTCTATACTGTTCCTGTGCTGTATGGAAGCACCACTGTGCACCCACTGTTGTATACATTTGTACATAATTAAAGGCTAAATCTTGTCACCCCAGACAGTTCTATTTTCTTAACATACATATTTAAGTCCCCCCACAAGTGTCTATCAAGTGGTTAGAGTACCCAACCTGCAGTCAGGAGACCTGGAGTTAGAGTCCTGAAAGGGTCATACTGAAGAATTTAAAAATGGAACCTACAGTACTGCTTTTGTGCTTGGTGCTCAGCAAAAGCAATGGGGTATGGAGAAAAAGCCAGTGAGTCACAACTGGACTAAAGTCCATGGCTGGCACAATGTAAACCTATTGGTCAGAAAGAGGGCCATAAATCCTGATCTAGACACAATATCAGTTTGCTGCTTGCAAATTTTATTATTTTTTTTTAAGGGTGTCAATGTAGGTAAGAGATATGTGGCACTTGGCAGTCTATGCTATCTCCTTGCAATTGGCAATGTATGGTGTAAAATGTACAGTTTTTGACAGACCTATTCCTGTCCCCTTCTGGGCACTGTTACAACAAATACTATACTGTACAGAGAGGTGACAAACTTGCTAAAATTTATCCCCAAATGTCCCTGCTACAGTAATCATAACTACATTAATGCAGTGTTTATGTGCTGGTCCACCTAACATGAGGTTGTGTTTGTACTTTGTATGGATCATGTTTGCTTTAAAAGCTAGTTGGACAGTTCTTTAAAACACACAAAGTTTGAGTGACTGCAGCAATGCTGCCATACGTTTTTAAATCTCAGCTGGTCAGGATCAGTATACCCTGTATATTGCTAGCTATCAGTTTGATCAGGTAGGCTATGAATTATGGAAATGTTAATAAATTGGTCCATATTTGAAAGAGTCGCTGGTGATGGAAGATATAGTAGCATGTTTGGAAAAATGGTAAGTCATGTGCTGTAAATCTTTTTTTTTTTTTGTCAATGGTGAGACTTGAGAAGTCGACCTCTATAACTCAGAAAGAGAAAGAGGAATCATTTCTGAATGATACATAGCTGCGAACATTTTGATGTCATCACCTCAAGGTTATCTGACACTTCAGATGCTTATTGTTTCCTGAATATGCAAGGTGCTGTAATGTTAATTATTAATTAATTGTCAGTTTTTAAGTAGATTCCGTTTAATGTTGATGTTTTGAACCATGTCAAACCTGTAATTTTGAATTAGTTGACCTCAGTCAGTGTTCCCCCCAAACCTCCTGACCATTCCAAGCTCTAGATTGCTGTCCCTAGAAGAAGCATCATATGTCTGTTGAGGATAAGTGGCATATGCCTATCATATTCATCATCGTATGAAACTATTCTTGACGTGTAAGGGACATTACATACTGTACCCTCAGTGATTTCATTTCCTGACAAATTTGTGGCCAAAAAAACTGATGACAAAGAAATCCAGGAATCTTGGTAATTGGTAGTGACAGAAATTATATCTAGAATATAAAAGGTACAATTATTTTTAGCTTGTAAGTGATGAGATTAAGATTCTAGCAGGATCAACTTTTTGCTGAAAGTAGTGACTATCAGATACCAGCAGCTGTTGAACACTCTAAAACTTGAGCAGCAGCTGGTTGGGGGTGATGGACAGCCAAGGTTCTGTAATTTCGAAACAGAAGGAAGTGGCTCTAGGGTAAGGGGAAATGACAACTGAGGACCTTCGCTGACTTTGGAAATGATGTGGGAAAGAAAGGAATGTATTAATTGCATCACAGGTACCGTATCACTTGCATGGCTTACTAAGTACTGCATAATGAACATGCCAGATGCATTCAGCTGTCTTTCCAGCAGTGGCATTGGCAATTATTTTTGATACTACTGTATAAAAGTTTCACACTAAATAGAAACTGGGTGCAAAGGAGCAGTTGTGGTAAAAGTTATACTGTTGTTAGCACTGTTTTCTCTAAGGAAACATTGGGTCAATACATTGGGTCAATACACTCAGTATGAGAAAATTTGACTGGAATTTTCAGTTTTGTGGAACTGTATACACATCAAATGTGAGAAAAAATTAAGCCCTCACATCTCTTTTCATTTTTCACACAAACATCAGTTTGACAAATTGACAAGCCATTACATCAAAATTGCATCATAAACAGCCAATTAGCATAAACACTGGTTGCGGGCATTTGATTGTGCTACATGAGTGGTCATTGACTAATTTACATTATGACAATTGTGTGCAGGTAAGATTTAAAGGCAGGTTAATTCTCACCCCAAAATTTTCAACTGGCACAGCTCTTTGATTGACAGCAAATTCAAAAATTGTAATGTTGCTCATATTACATAGCATGTACTATTCTGCAAATGTAATGATTACACATTGTGTAATCACAAGGAGGCAATAAACTGATACTCACTGTCTGGATACATGAATGGGGATGACTATTAGACAGCTGTGAGAGGTATAGTACTGTACCATTGGAGAACTAGAACTCTCAGATGGGAGAAGATTTGACATGTAGCTGGAACCTAACATTGAAAAGTTTGGAGATGTGGGGTGTTATTGGGGAGGGGAAGGGATCGGATAGGATGGGATTGGCTGAAGCATAGTCTGTCAGAACTTTGTTGCATTATCAATTTGAGGATGTATACTTCAGGAAGTTCACGTTACGTTACAATACAAATAATGACCAGCCACTGGAACTGAAATACTGCCGCGAAAACAATTTAGTGGGTACAATACATATAGTGCTTATTAGTTATTAAACATACCATGAGACAGGGTGTATCCATTTGGAATTCTTCCAGTGTGGTGCATTTTTTAGGTGCAGAATTGCAGAGTAACATTCTTCAAAAGTTTAAGGTATTTCCTCTGAAAATCAGCCAGTTTTCTTAATACTTAAATTCCTCAGTTAGGAAAACACTATACTTTAAGCACTAGTTTAGAGAAAGTACAATATGGTTAGGTTAGCAACAAATACAACACTTGTATCTGAGCAGTGATCTTCACAATAGCTGTGTAAAAGATTCTCTTAACAACAATAGCTCTGGTTTCATCTCTTGACTACAGAATTTTGTGAAAGGCTTGCATTTAGCAAATAAATACCAGTTGGAGGCAGCAATAATGGTCAATAGGGTAAATGTATAAAGAGCCATATTGTTAATCTACAGTACTACTTTTACTGTATTCTACTTTGATGTACAAAAGTGTACTCTCTGCAGGCCTACTGTACATCCACTGAAGTTGGATGTCCACATTTTAAGGATAGTACAGTATTTGTGATATTTTAGGGTCAGGTAAATCTAGAAAATCTAAGTACACAAATCACTTTTTACTTCTGAGAAATTTCACAATTTTGTGAGAAAAAAATTTTGTCACATGATTTTCAAGAGCCATTCATAAAAACTAATGTAAACATTGTGTTGCTACAAGCCTACATAGGCCTATACCATGCAAACTGGGTTGACTGCAGTTCTCTTTCAATACCTCCATTGTAAAGGAAGTTTTTAAATTGTGCACTTATTTAAAACAGTAATTGTCAGTTAGACTTGATAATGGAAACATATTAGAATTTTTCACAGATACAGAAGGTATTTTATAGCATTGTTTAGTAGGAGATGAGGGGAAATAAATTTTGTAACTCTGACTTCCTTGTCTTGGAGCATCATTATTCAATCAAGTTTGCTTAGAGTGTTAGTTACAGTGGTACAAGAAATTGCACTATTAAGACAGTGTTTGACAAACTCAAATTATAACTGCAACAGTATTGTTAATTGAAGAATTGGCCTAGATTTTCAAACCTGGGCCCAGGATTGTTGATTAGGAATTGTAGCAATCCCAGAGGTTTGTTAATTGTGTAGTACATAACATTTTTTTTCTGCAAACTGGGCTCTCAGGTTCCAAGAAGCAAAATTTAAAAGAAGTAAAGCATCACCCTAAACTACAGTTTAATGGTCTACTTATTCACATTGGGTCTTGTATACTTACCCTGAAACAGTAAACTGAGTTTGTCTGAATGAGGAAGAGTTTTAGACAGTTGTGCCCGGATGGACCTGAGGGTAAATATAAGTAGGTTGGGAGAATTGGAGCTGTCTGCTGTTTACAAGTCTATGAATAACTGTCCTTAAAGGCCTACTGTAGTTCTCTCACCCCAAACAGTACCAATTCTCCTAACTTTCTTACTGAAGCCCCACCCACAATTGTCTGAAATCCATCCTCATCCAGATACAATCTCAGTTTATTGCTTCAAGGTGAGTATAGAAAAACTCAATTTATATAATCAAAACACTCCCAGTACTGTTCATGCTGTGCAATATAAGCTGTGGTACTCTGCATTGTTTGAATTATCTGTCAGTCAAAGAGCTGAGCCCCTTGAGAATTTTGGTAACCCCATACCAAAATTGTAGTTTGGGGTGAGAGGTTTGGCCCTTTAATCATTTCATGCAGGAAAGTGAAATACCATAGTTATGGTTACATTACATATCTAACCCTTGATTGAACACCATTCTTATACAGTATTTCTCAAATCTTGATTTATCATCAAGACTCCAGGTTGACCTTCTAGAAATGTATAGCCAGGCTAGTTGATACTATCTGTAAATTTATTGAAAAAAGGCTTTTACCTTTGACCTTTCTATCATCAGGAGAGTCCATCTCTAACACAAACTCCTCCTCACAACAGTTGGTCAAATGGTCAGATGATTGTCTTCACTTGGAAATGACACTGTCATCAACATAAAGAACAGATTTCATAAGATATTCAGATTTTTTTTCATACTGTACAATATTTCCTTAAAAGCAATTTTTTCAAATTTTTGGTACCAGCAGTAAGGTATAAATGTACATAGCCTTTAGCAGATGCTCTCCTTTTTGATGAGAGGGAAGAGGGGAGGGGGGGCTGAGAGGGGAGAGGGGGCATTATTATATTGAGAGCCTTACAGTATTAATCGTTTTCATTCAATGTGACTGCTGTGAGTCTGTATAAAGTGCAGGCCTACTGTACAGTACTGTACGGTAAAGTATGTAACATGCTACAATCCATGCAGGTTTTGTCTTTCAGACTTGCTTTCATTTGAAATGGCATCCAATATTTATATAACAAAAATACCAAAGGTGCTCCATAAGAAATTGTGAAACTCAAGGTCTGAAGCCAGATCAAAATCCCTAACTGAGAATGATAATTCTTTGAATGTGCCATTATCAGACTTTGTTTGTTACTGGAAAGTTGATCAAAACTGACTTTTCCAATAATCCAGCAAAAAGTCACTCCTGTTTCACTCAAAGTCTCACTGTAAATTTTCCCTTTATTTCTTCATGAATGCTGCTGTCTTACATTAGTCTCTTTTGATTCCTACAAAAGTTTAAAATTTGAATATCAATTACTCTTTGAAGCAACCAGAGTGCATGCATGGGAAGCAATCTAGTGTGCAGGTATCATATTTGATGATTTTCATTAAGAACTCCCAGTACTATTTACACTATACTGTAGTTAATGAGTGTAGTCAATAATGTACAGTACAGTATATATTATACAAATAATGAATGTTTATGAGAGCGATAGCGTTGAATTATTTCTTGAGTTGAAAGATTGCCTGACCTTCTAGTCAAAGAGGTGAAGTGGAGTTGAATAGAAGCAGGCAATCTTTCAACGAAAGAAATAATTTAAAGCTATTGCACGAATTAAAACATTCATCAGTTGTTTTGTAGAACACCTAACTTCCTAAAAATTCCTTGGCTAAAATTTGATTTTGTCAAACACTAGTATATTTGCATGTATGTATTACGGTACGTACGATATAAATGCTGCAGTGATCTTGCGTACATCGTACTGTTCATTATTTTCCTTAGCCTCGGCTTAGGCCACAGTATTTACTGTACGTAATTCTCAGTCACTGCAAGCCCGCCCACTCATGACTTATATTCTGATACAGTAGTAACTTAACAGGCCTAGCCTATATTTCATTAATATTAGGATTCATTGTTACTTGTTTTTTCTCTGACGCCTAGGCTTAACACCTAACATCCGAAATAGATTTTGGTCAAAATTTGATAAGAGGGCTACCTTCAAAGGGCCAAACCTGTCACCCCAAACTACAGTTTTGGTACAGGGGTACCGAAATTCTCAGTTGGCTCAGCTATTTGATTGACAGCTAATTCAAACAATGCGGAGTACTAAAGCTTGCTGTATGTCGAACAGCATGAAGGGTATTGAGAGTGTTTTGATTATATAAATTGAGTCTTTCTGTACTCACCTTGAAGCATTAAACTGAGATATTATCTGAATGAGGATGAATTTCATGCAACTGTGGGAGGGTTTCAGTAAGAAGGTTAGGAGAAATTGGTACTGTTTGGGGTGAGAGAAATGGGCCTTTAAGTATGGCAACTCCACAGCTATAGTACTGTAGTTGCTGAATCAACAGAGAACTTTTACTGAACTCGAGAGGACTACATGGACAAAACTCAAAACATGAAGGATTCTAAAAATCACAGAGATGCACTAACTTTTCAGTGAGCCTACCTGTAGTTTAAAGCCTTGAACTGCAGGTTGGAATTAAGTCACTCTCAAGGTTTTGTGAAACTTATTGTTTTTGATGACTTTGCAGGGAATGGCACCTTGACACTACATGCATCAAACTTTACCTGCAGGTGGTTAAGTTTTGTGTAATTACAAAAATATGTGTTTCTATGTAAATTATTTGGCTTGAAACTAGACAGTCACTGCGTGGATCCAGTTGCACATTTCCTGGGGTCCTGAAATCGCTGCCATGACCAATATATCTGGGGTTTCAGTTGTGTTGCCCGTAGGTGATAATTGTACAAAGAATGTAAGAAACTCTTCAGTCTAGGAATTTGTTGGGGTTTGTGTGTGTGTGTGTGTGTGTGTGTTTTGTACAAAGCAAAATCCTACATTTTGAAACGGTGATCAAATTTTTCCCGGGTGACTACAGTGCCAAATAAGGACACCTGTAGAAAAGGGTGCTGTAGCATTGATATTATAAAGGTATGACTCAGAAATGTACTTTGGTAATAACAGCATGCAGGTTCATTACTGGACAATTGTCAGGAAGTTTGTTACATCTACTGTTGGTATAAACTTTCAGAGATCATGTTGTACAGCACATTTATGAGTCATCCTGGTCTACTGTTGTGTTCTGTGGTCTCCATATGTTATAATGTTCTCTGTTTTTGTGGAAAATATAATGTCCAGTTTGTCACTGCCTTCCTGGTTGGTTGGTAACAGAATCCACGTAATTCCAACAACACCTCTGTAGCATATTCCTGGTATCACTTAATATAGTCCATGCAGTTTTTTTGTGATCTGAATCTAAATTCAATTTTTCCAATCAAATCAGGTATTTGGGGTCATTTTCTGACTGTTTGCAATTTTCACTATTGTTGCGCATTCTTTGCTATACCAGCAAGATTGTGTCAACAAAGGACTAAAGATACAGTATTTTTTTAAAACCTGATCCTGCACTTTGTAATTGGGACCATTTGACCAGGTTTTGAAAGTCAACAGTATATCCCCATGCTGGTATGCTTCATACAATATGTAGTGTATTATTCTATAGCCCAAACAGACCCCTTGAAACCAGGAAGTAAAAGACTGTCAAAAGATAATTGTCAATATCTCCAATATTCTTGTTAACTTGTCTGAACATGAAGCAGCTGGTATACAGCTAAGTCTCATCAAATATATTCTTGGACATGTTCATCAATTGGAGCTCAGCCTCATCATTTTATTTCTTGAGTCCTTACAAAAAAATAATTGAAAAAGTGGATGCATGTGAAGTGCTGTTTAACTCTGAGGCTCTTTACCTGTTCCAAGGGATTTTTATACTGCAGTAATATGCATCTTAGACAACCATACCTGTAACTTTACTAGCCAGTTATATGAAATCATTTGTGGATGGCCAAAGGAAACGTGGTAAGTAGCTGGGGGAATTTATGTAACCAAAGTATCAATAAGTGACCAATAGTCAAATGATTTTGTGGTGGGAAGAGGGGGAGGGGGGGGGGGGCAAGCACCAACATTTTCCAACTTTTTTGAAAGCATAAACACCACTTTACTAGGAAGGTAATTTGTGGTGTACAAAGTACGCCTGAAGTGTCTGTTCCTTTTAAAACAAATACTTGAAAATATGGAGCTTGTATTGCAGAGAATTTTGAGATTCTGTGTTTCCTGAAATGAAATTAAAAGTTTGACGATTACTGAAGAACCCACAACTTCCCTAATTGGCAAATCTGAGATTGAGTGGTGACCAAATGTTGTACCTAATGTTATTAAGGCCTATGATTTGAGGCTCTCAGACTACATTTTAAAAAAAGGGGAGAGCTTACATTGAACAAAATTTGGAATTTTATGAGAGAAAAATTTTGAAAATAGCTGCACTGTAGGTGCCATGTGTTACTGTATCATATGTGTCACTCATATGGCAATTATCCAATTTCTGAATTTTCAGAGCCCAGGAAAGTTTACCAAACTGAAGTTATAAACGGAACACTACTGCATTAGTAATTGCAATTGTGTGGAAAAATTTTCCAAATTTTGAAACAAATAATTACAAATATGGACCTTTGTATTGAAGAGAATCTGAAATTTCATGCAAGAAGAGTGATAAAACCACACTAGTGTTGACTGCTATTACAAATGCAAATTTCCAGATTCGGAAAAGTTTACCAAACTGAAGGTATCTCAGTGAGAACTACTGCATTAGGAACTGCAGTTTGCGGCATGAAAAGTGCATGGACAATTTTGATTTTTTTGAAACTATAATAATGACAAATTTATAATGGAGCTTTTATTGGAGAGAATTCAGAAATTCATGAATGAAGAGTAATTGGGAAAATTGCACTATGTAGTTGACTTGTGTCACAAATGGCAAATTTCCAAATTTTTTGTTTTTCAGAGCTAGGGGAATTTCCCCCTCCTGCCCCTTCTGTAACTACACCACTGGCTATAACTGAAATCAGTTTCCCACAAAACTTAACAAAAAATTGCCACATGACCATTGAATGCATGATCAAACAGAAGGTATGTCAATTACCCGGAAGTATACTGTACATGCTTTTCAGTAAAAAGTTCAGTACCTGTGTGTTCTCATTGTCCCAGTCTGCAGGACGAGATTCATATATTGTGTGCTTTTAATCTTTTATTAATTTTAGTAGTTTTGTGAGCTACCTGCCATTGTTTGGTAATTTATTAGTGATTTGAGGTATTGAAGTACAGTATATTGTTCAACCATGTATTTTTGCACAGTATAACCTGTAATATCGACAGAAATATTGCCTGTACTGTACATATTTCAAAAGACATTTTCACAGTCCTTCCTTTCTATTGGACATATTTGACTAATGTGAGAGACACTGTGCATCCATTCTTTAGTTTCTCAAAAGGGAATACTGTATACATATGTAGTCATGGAGATGTGATCTTTGCAAAACTATTGTAGAATCGTGCATCTTAGTGTTGGCACATACTGTGGTTGGTTGACTTCCTTAACATTGGCACAGGTGCTTAAGTGCCAGCTAGAACTGGTGCAGAAGTACAGTACATACCATAACTTCATTGAAGAATATACTGTTTACAGTCTGAAGCCATGTACCCTCTTTTATTGAAATTGGTTTGATGACTCAGCCAGACAAGATCATTTTAATGTAGACAATTGTGTCCTCTGTTTTTACAAAAATCATTATTGTTTGGAGTTAATAGAAAAAGGAACACTATTCATTCTATGTGATTTGCTTTTAATGTATTACCTACAATTTTACTACATAAAATTTGAAGAACAGTATCTTTTGGTGAGAGAAACATTTTCTATGTGTGCAAAATTTATCAGGCATTGGTAACACAATAGGTACCTATCCAGATTCAACAGAGATTTTAAAAAGTATGGAAGCCAAGAAAAAGACAGAAGAAAGGCATATACATTGTTTGGGGAAGACATTCCCTTAGCAGTTATTTCTAGTAATTATGCTTTCCAGAAATGTTTCATTATTCAGTTTTGATCATTTTTATTTAGAGGACAGGTTTCTATGAGTTAAAAAGCTTACTGTAGTTTTTTGTTGTTGCATTCCTTAGACATCAACACTTTATCACTGAATAACAATTCTTTAGCAAAGGCATGGCTTGAAACCAAGGAAGCACTATTTGGTCAGTTGGTTAATTATGCCTAAAATTTCCTACTGAATTTTAGTATCATGTTTGAGGTAAAAAAAAGAAATAGCACTGCCCTAATGCCATGATTGGTGTGCCATTGCGTATACTGTACTCAGTAGTGGATATTTGTTGTTTCAGTGAGAATCTCATTGTGTTGTGCAGGTAGGTAGGCTATCTGTCTAATGCATGCATGTCATATGCCACATCTAATTTACACTATAAAGTAAAGTACAGTAAGATGTTTTTGCTGCAATCGTCAAAACTCTCCTCGACCTTCCAGCATACTTTCCTCAAAAGTCCATGTCTCAAAATGCCAAACTGATTAGGATATGTTGATTTGCATGAGTGGCATTGTCACAGTTGAGCAAGCTTTTTCAGTGGAGGAAAAGTTCCATATGGTTTTAAATTTACATTGATGAAAATAAGCAGTACTGTACTGTATATTGAAGCCAGTCTGGAATATCATTTAGACAACAGATGTCAGCACAAACTTCACCATATTGTAATATTAATGGTTGTGTGTAAAATACAGGTTAGATGTTTTACAGTGTTTTGCCTCAAGCATAAAAACATAATGGAAGCCCATTGTTAGTTTTCCATGTTTAAACTTTTGACAGTTTGATCATAATGGAGGAAGTTAATACACTACAATGCTTTACTGTAGCCCTGAGGGTTTGCTTGAACTTTGCCCCCCGGAGGTGTTATGTTAGGAAGTATTGTTATGTTCTATTTTTGCATTCAGCCAACTGAATATGAGGCAAATGTGTGTATGTCTTAGGGTATAACAGGGATGTACTGTACAGTACCAGCCAAGTTTAGTAGGCTATACAGGCAGTTATTCATCACATCAGACAGTTACAATTTCTCTCCCCCACCCCCCCTCCTCTCCCCCCTCCCACCCTCCTTACTTCTAGCCCTTTTCTCAAACCTTTCTTAAACTCATCCTTATCAAGACACAGTCCTAGTTTATAACTACAGGACAAACCATGTTGAGCATACAAGACTCCACTGTCAACCCTGTAATCAGGCCACTCTCAGTATAGTACATGTATATGTGTGATATGAGCTATGGTAAACCTATAAGCAGTTTTATCATGAAAGGTCTCTTTGAAGTGTACATGGACAGATCTGGCTGTTTTTTTTTTTTTTTTTCGAAATAAGTTTGCGGTAATTGTTTTAACAATTATAATTTGTCCACTATATCAACTCAATTTTTGCAAACCTGTAAATTTTCGTGTACATACTTTATGGGATATTAGCCTTTAAGGAGATCCGTCATGGGTACCACAGTTTTTAAGGAAAAACTGCGGTTCCCAGTTATAGTACCCGACCACTGGTTCATTACTCCTATTAGCTGCTTCAATGAGCCGCAGATTTGATTACCATTCTGGTAGGTACAATAGAAGCCCAGCAACTTTGGGGTTCAAATAACAACTTACAACAAATCCTGAAATAAGTGCTGGCAAAAAGGTAATCAAATTACTTAAAGTGCACTGAAGCCGTGTTCCCATTTGATCCAGGGAGGTGGATCTTGATCTACCGAGATGGATCAAACACTAATGGGAACGCAGATCAACAACACTCACTCAAGATCAAGATCCACCGATTTTGATCGACCGTTCGGGGTAGATCAGATCCACCGCGCTGGATCAAATTTTGTAATGGGAACACATCGGTAGATCAAGTGACCCTGGATCTCCGGTTACACTCATGTATGTTTTTGTGATACATCGATACGAAATGCATGGCAGGCCGACTTGTAAACATTGGTGACCTTTTCGCGCTGGTGCAATGTGTTCATAAAACACGTTTGATCTACCGCGCTCGCTCAAATGGGAACACGGATCTCGATCAAGGTAACTGATGTTAATCCACCTCGGTAGATCAAGATCCACCTCCCTGGATCAAATGGGAACACGGCTTGAAGGGCTACATCCAAATTCAGGTTATTCTGAGATAAAGTGCTTTCAAATGTCTATTCCTTCGTGGTCATTTTCAAATGCTTAAATGGGCATATAATTAGTACTGAGAACAGTTCCTGACGAGATTGTCCAAAGGGTATTTTTTCCGAGATGTGACTGCAGTACTGTAATGGCAAATGGTGAAACTTAGACAATGCCTAAATCCTATTGACAGATAATGATAATTCAATTTGGTTTTCACAAATTTTTGACTAGACACTGTTTCTCTCTACCTATGTACACAACTGTGACAAGCTTGGGTACAAAACAGGTTCAATTTTAGCTTTTGTGTTCAACTACTGTGAAACTGTACATGCTTACAGACTACAATATAATGAGTGAGCATTTTCATGTGGTTTTACCCATCAACACTACCATTACCACATCAGTTTCGTTACAATATGCTCCCTTATCCTGGTGGTCCCTTATCCCCTCCCCCCAACAAAGTTTGAGATATTCTTTTGCTTAATTAACAAGTTGCACACTTTTAATGTACTGTAACAGTATTGTACCACAAATGGAGGAACTGACTGCAAGATGAGAGTTGAATTACTTGTACAGGAAAATGAAACAGCTGCTGTGTCTGGATTCAAAAGTTCATATAGATTCACACTTCATATCAAAATTAAAGACAGGTGTGTCTCTGTGTCATAGAGTTGTGTGACTCATTTTTAACTATTATCAGATGTGAAATGGACTGATTGTCCATTATAATACTGGTTTGAAAGAAATGAGAAATTAAATCATCTCACCCCCTCTAAAATTTTTGTTGTAGATCACAGGAAACTGACACAGCTCTTTGATTGACAGCAACTTACTTCTAATTCTCCAGAGCTACCTCATCCTTATCCAGACAGAATCTTACAATAGCTTCAGTAGTTGCTTCAGTGCACTGGTGCATGTAAGGCCCTAATGTACAGTATAATGTAGAACACTCTTTGTGCATGCTGTGAAAATGTGAGTTTACAGCATTCTGCATTTCTTTAAATTGGATAGCAGTCAAAGAACTGTGCCATTTGGGAATATTATTTGATTTACTTAAAAATTGTAGCTTGGGAGAAAAATATTGTAACTGTCTTTAATAAATTGGTCAAACAAGGGTATAGTGTTATATTTGGGAATAACTACAAGGGTTAGGCATGTTGAAAACAGGCCAGTGGTCAGACACATACAGTACTGAAATAAGGTGAAATAGCTTGCAGGGTAAAAAAGAAATTTCAGGGATACAGAATTGTGATGCTAAACTCTATTGATGTAATGGTATTTTTATGGTACAAAATTTTGTACACCTCTGCGTTCCTCTTGTGGCTCAATTCACTCAATGTAGGCTTAGTTAGAACTTGGAATAAAACTTGTGGATTATAAATATTATGATGCGGCTGCATTACTGGTTTCTAAGTTGAATACAGGTTCATCACACATAGGGTGGGAAAGAATTTTGCAATTGAAATTAAAATGAAATTATTCAGTCTTGTTTGTGGATCATTTAACCTCTTATAAATCCTGGCCCTGGCCAGCTTGACATGAATGGCTTGACTTGAACCCCTGGTTGGAAACTGGGAGGTAAAACTAACCTAACCTAATCTTATTAAACCTGTCATCCTTGCTAACTGCAGTAATCTGTTGGCTAGACTTTGATGAAATCACTAAATTTACATACATTTAATACTGTACATTTTACAGTGTACTGTGTGTACCCAGGCACGGATCCAAGAAGAAACTTCATGGTCTAAGCCCTCCCTTTTTCACCACATCAACAATAAAATGTGGGAAATAAGCAGTGCAACTCCCTGACACCCCCACTTTCTTTTAATAGGTCAGCTGCCCTACTCCTTTTGGAATGTCTACATCCGGGCCTGCAGTACCTGTTGCAATTATGTGTTTAAGAGACCAACAAATATCGTTATATATAACATCTTTGGTTTTGTTAGGGTCCTGTGTTCAATTAATATGCCAGGTTTAAATGATGGATAATCATAGTTTTGTTGTGTGGGAGGTTGTAGAATTTTGGGGGATTAATTGCAGTACCACTTCTCTAAAGATGAATTTAAATGGGTTGCAGTTCTGTGGCAACTTATGTATTTATCGATTCAAGGACAACTTGAGTTGTTTAGCTATGATAACCTCTCATCCCCTTTTTTTTTACTCCCCTCATCATTCCTATTCTCTGTGATGAAGTTATATATCAAGCAGAGGACACTTTTAATGATTAAATGTGACTAGTAAATATAGAGTTTAATTCACAACACCTTCATACCTGAATTCACCTGATATGCCCCACTTCTGCAAGAACTGTCTTGTACACCCATTTTAGAACCTTAGGAGTGATACTTTTTTAAGTCTCCAGCTGTGTATTTATTCATTTTACTGTATTGGGCAAATTAAATACAGTCCAGTACCTCAGTGCTCTAGTTCATAAATCTACTTTTGTATTGACCTGTAATTTTATATCTTTTTAATTGTCAAACTAAGTAGAAACAGTTATCTTTTTAAGTCAAAGGGGACTTTTTATTACACAATGTTAGTGTTGACAGTTTTATTACTTTGACAAGGCTACTGTACTTGCAGTTAATTGTAGAACTTTATGATCCTTTCTTTCAGAGTTCAAATGGTCAAATCCTATAAAATGTTGGGATAACTCTTGTAATATCAGTGATGTATGTATTTTTATGTTCTCCCATGAGACATAACTGGAAATTGATCCTTAACTATGGGTACCCTTGACTTCCTTGTCTTAGTGCTATAGGGCTCCACATGGAAGTACTTCTATGCTACACAGTATACTGTAAGTATACCCTACATTTGATCATCATTAAATGTACTGCAACAGGAGAACTTGATGCCCTAAGGCCTCTCTGGGTGGGGGATGTAGAATATGAAACATATTTGAAAACAAATTTTAACTAATTTGAACTTGTTATCGAGTTGACTGACACTATACCTGTATAACACATTGGTGACGGTGTCATTAAATTTCATCTTACTAATAGACCTTATGCATATTATGTCACAGAGCAAAAAGTATGTCCTCCTTTGGGGGTAAAACAAACCAACACAGAGAAGCAAAGATAGCTGATTTGTCAACCAGTAGAATATGCTCATGTTCTGCTATACTGTACCTGCAGGGGGACCTTTGCGTGCGGCCACATGTTCCATTGTTTTGCCCCCAAGGATGACATCTGAGTGTGTTGCTATTATGCACAAGGTCTATTGATGCCATCACAGGTATGTTATACTTTAGGCCAGAAAGGAAACAATTATTCACCGATATAGACCATCAAGCAAAGTAGTCAGATTCAAGTTATGCCTTCAAGTATTTGTGTAAATCAATGACTTATAGTTGTATTAGGACTGGTGTGGTGATGGCCGGATGAGCTAGTATGCAGTGCTAGGCACCAGGCAATTTTTCCACAAATTCCACCCCATAAAATATTCCAAATTGTGTATTTTGGCTGGCAGTGGGTGAGTATTTCCCAGGAAATTACTGTAATTAATGTGGTTTTGGCTCCTCAAAATTTGACCCCCTAAAACTGTTTTTGGCTAACTTTTAATGATAAAGCAGGGTTAGCCTAAGATTCAAGTTGTAACAAAGTCAGTTGTACAGTAATATGAAATAAGCAGTAGTAGCCACAATTTATATGATGTCCAAATTTTATGATGAATTTTCTTAGACTTTGTCTGGGGTAATGCAAACATTAATTAGATTGTATTGAAGGAGACATTTTTAAGCGTTGCCAGATTAAATCTTCTTGGAGTGGGAAATTGGGCTTCCCAGCTACTTTTCTCTCTCACCATCCACGTATATCTATAGATTGCTCACCTCTTACCAATGCAAGTGTCAACTTTATACTTCTCTTGGATGTGCAAAACCTTACACATTTGAACAGTAACAGGAGTCATCCAATTCCGCTACAAAATCATGAGAGGGGCCCCCTTATGAAAGTACCTCCTGATGTTGATTGGTTTTTATGAATATTCATATTGATCAATTAAGCTCCAGCTATAAGGTTGTTCAAAGACCAAAATTATAAAGTCAATGGTACTTCACTTCTAGTAGTGTGAGCAATTAATCAAGCACTAAATTTGCATCAGCTATGCTAGTGAAATATTTACAATTTATGTCTATAGTGATAAGTGGTATAAAGTCATTCCTAATTTTGACAAACTTTTTCAAAAATTTACGGACATTCATGATAAGATGGCAGGGAATGTAGACTCAGGAGTAACATGGTACTGTACATGTGTCTGTGTGGTATATTATTCCTATACGTATGCAGGGTTGTGAACCTTTCTGTTAGAACTGTCAATGGCTCTATATTGAGCATGTCAAACTTCATTGTAGATAAAGTACTGTATGCCAAACAAAACATACAGTACATGCTACATTTTGACCTTTTGACCTTTTCTACATTCTTTCAGTTATTAGCACTTGATCAGTTTGGTAAACCATTTGGTTAGAAACTGAGCCACTTCTGTAATTAACCAACTTGCCCAGCAACAGTAATGCAAATTCAAATTTACAGTTTTACTTGGGGCTATGTGCAATTATTTTCTTTTATTTTTGGGATTTTTGCAAAATTTTGGTTAATTTAAACCTTTTTAAATTGTTCAATGTATGTCCAGACCAGGGAGTTTGGGGAAATCTGTGCCGACAATTACTGCACAGAGTTAAGAAGTTATGCACCCACTTGTGTATCCATTGAAAAAAATTACTTCTGAAGTATTTTGAACTTTGCTCAGTGTATTTACACTAGTGCTTGTCAATTTTTTATTACCCTGGAATTTTTGTTTAACGTACCTTACTGACTTTTCACAGTGCAGGTGAGGGCAAGGACACTGCAAACCTGTAGCCTAGGGCAGTGTTGAATGCAAAATCTCTTATAAGAACAAGTGATTGTAAAATATATGGGTGTCAGAGGAAGCATTGTACCATGAAATAATTTAATGGCAGGTACCATGCTTAATCATCACAAATTGATTCTGAAAGGGAGTGACTGTTGGTCTGGCCAAGGTGGCTATAGAATATCTCAAATCATTTTACATTTAAAAGAAGGGTTTAAGGTCACAACAGAATTTTTTGAAGAGAGCTTTATTGTAAGCATTTTGGTGAAATCTGCATGGAAATCTGATGTGTGGTTCTCAAAATATGAGCACATAAAGTTTCAACAACATGTGAACTTGGAGCACTAGCACATATGACATCATATACTCACATCAGTGAGCAGTCTTTTGTTTTTCTACAAACTTTAGAGTCCATTCTCTAGCACCTCAACAATTACTCCATATTATTTAAATCTGATTGCGTTAGTGTCATGAGAACATTGCACCCCTTCCCCTTCCACAGCGAGGTCCTATTCCTATTAACTTGAAGTTCAACACAACAGCCTTACAAAACGAAGGGAAACAAAGTAATATCAATGTGAGGAAGTGATATAAGCTTTGCTGTCCTCCAGTTCACTTTGGAACACAAATCTACCGATTTCATTTACTGATATCTCGAGAATTACATGTCAGATTTGAATGGAACTTTCACCACACTGTGTAGATTTGGTTCCTCTTTCAGATATGAATATTACAATCTTGCTTAAACTTCCCCTTCAATACAGAATATTTTGACCATACACAGCAGTTTTAAACCTACAAGTGAGGGATGTGGTTTAAGTATAAAACCAGTCTCTAACAGGCACTTTACTGCAATTTATAGTAGAATTGAAAGGTGTGCTGATAAACCAGGCAGTAGCAGGAGATAAACTGTACCTGAAAGAATTATGAGCAGACTCAACCCACATGGGATTGATTTAGTGTCTTGATTTATTTATGGCATGCTGTGTAATAGGCAGGCCAGTTTTATTGGCCAGGAGGTACAGTAATAACATGCCTATAGTATGTGAACCATGGCAAGGGGTGTTTTCCTATCTTTCCTAAATAATTGCAGTGATTATGCACCCATCCATCCATCCAACCAACCTTGGACATTGCAAATGTATAGTACACCAAGAGGATACTTACACGATGAGTGTGAACTTAATACAATTCCTGAAATGCAAGAAGCAATTTATCGTGTCAAATGCCTTGATATAGTTTATGTAATATTTATGTCCTAAAATAACATGAAAGATGCTTATGTTGGAAGAAGAAAACTATGATTTCTAGCTGTTGTATCAAAACAAGTTTGTAGTGGCTGTTCTTGCCCTTTAATTTGCCATAGCTCCTGTTGCGTCTTTAAATTCTTACTCAGTTCTTCAGATTTAAAGTTTGTATGCTTTCACACAGTTCTGTTCTTCCATGCATGTCATGACCAGTGATGTGACAGGTTTATACTTTTTGTGATGTAAATATCCTGTAAACACTAGAACAAGATTATAACACCTTCAAACTCATAAAATAGAGTAAAGCTTTTAATACAAAGCACGCAAAGCTTTTGTGCAAATACTGGTTCCCTGAAAAGTTGATGAACATGTCAAGTGGGAGGAGTATGTTTTTTTTACCTGGGGATATCTGAAATCGCCAGGTAAACAAAACTACTAAATCATGCTGAAATTTTCAGCAGGCCTTCATATCTCATATTTACAGTAAGGACCAAGTGTCATGTACAGATATACTGTACAGTAATTGGTAGCAATCTTAATGAATCACAAAGGTGTTCTTTCTTCCTACACCAGTGTCCCACACCAACAACATGTACAAAGAAAATAAATTTGACTAGTATACTACTTAACAGAGTAAAGGAGTTTGATATCTAGTTGAGGACACTGCAGTTTTTCTGGTAGGTTGAATCTTAACTGTTGGAGTTAAATAATTTATAATTAAGTGACATAGTTACAGTTTTAGTCTCTTTCTATGAACAGGTACAAGACACAACCTGCAGTTTCTCCAGAAAAACCTGATACATCAATTTTCACAGAGAAACGGAAGAAGCCACTCCATCCATCCAAGTCGTTTGACTTAGAAAGAAGGAAAACCCAGCCAGTCACTCCAGATGAGATGGCAGAAGTTAAACATATGGGCCCTTCTACTGCCTATAAGGCTACCTCAATTTCAGAAAGGTAAACTAAATCATGTGTGATTATTTGCGAAATTACTTTTTTGAACTTAAATCAATCAAACTTGGTTATAAATTGCAATAATCAACAAAATCAACAAAATTGCTGGAATCAAATGATAGAGATGAATGATAGCCTAATCATTTTAGAACCTAGTCATTTAGGAGCTAGCTAACTGAAATCATGTTACTCACTCTAAATCAAACATTTTGACAAAATACTAAAATTCAGCAAAGGCTAAACTTTCATCATACTGGACTGTCTACTGTTGTTAAGGCACCATGTCAAAAATAACCAAGCTGCAGATCTCTATGACAACCTGCAGCAGCTGCAGCAATGCATTATTATTATACTCATCATAATGGTAGTCTAGCAGAACAGATTATATATCTGCTATTGTAATTTGCTTAGCAACAAACAATTAGGCAACTGCAGCTTAGCTGAGGCAGCTGCAGCCTAGCTGTTTTGACATAGTGAGTCAAATATCCATGGAGTTTTTGATCTAGAATATTTGCAATCCACCTACAAGCAAATTGTCAGTCTGACAAAATTTTTTGTAACAGTGGGATCAAAGAAATTTCCTTGAAGTAAAAAGCCTTGTTGAGTCTTCCCCGGATTCTGCGTTTCATGTCTCAGCCAAGCTTGTAAGTTTGAAGTGATATTATCATGGATGCATAGTACACCTCCATATGGTGCTTTTATAAGATCAGCATTTATTTTCATTGTATGCAATTTTATGTCATTTAACTCAATACAATTTCTTTGATGGTCATAGTTTTATAAAACTGGGACTGTACAGGGGATTGCAGATTAATTAAAAGTGCAACAACTCTGGTCTGTTCTTACAATGAATAAGATGACACTTCATGTTACATTGGTTGAGATTAAACCACCTTGCTACTTTAAAGGCCCCCAAACTTATTTTGAAGCAACTGCTGAAATATCACAATTTTTTCCTATTTCTTTTCAAAGTATCTTTCATAATATTTTATGACTTTAATATTGCATGTGCAAGGTAAACCAAGCAGTTGCTTCCAGTAAATTTCACATTTGAGGGGGAAAATGTTGTCACATGACTTTCAACAGCCAACCATAAAAAAGGACAGTCTACTACACTACTTCCAGCAGGGATGGCTGCTCTTGCCCTTGAAAGTCTGAAGCAATTAGCAAATACTGTGTTTGGAACCAGACCCAAACCACCATATCCTGTTGGATGTTGGGTACCTAAAGCTATAAGGACTCTGAAGATCAGAGGAAAACCACAGTCGTCCATGTGACATATCATTGTGTTTTAGGGAGATGAAGAGGGATCATACATTACTACAGTTTCATATTTCTATTTTGCTGTTTTCTTTGAAGTCTTTGTCATTTTCCCCATTTTAGATTTGAGTATTACAATAATCAGTTGGTACCTGCATACTGTACCCTACTCAGACCTTGCTGTTTTAAACTGTTTGTTTGATAAAGGGTTTCTTTCTCCATTTTACAGGCTTTCAGCTTTGAAACAAAGTGGTGAAAATGACTGGCGCAAACGTGTAGAGAAGGACCAAGACACCCCAAAGTCTTCCAAGAAATCTGATGTGAGTTTCAAAAACTCAATTATACTCAATTGTGATAATTTTTTTTTTTTGGGGGGGGGGAACATGTGTATGCATGTTTGCAATTGTGTGTACATGATTACCATCAAGTGCATCACCTTTAAGCTATTTTGCAACATATTCACCCACCGTATTCACTCTTTAAGTCACTTCCACACGAGTTGTATCCTTTGATATGTGTGTGTATTTAGCAAAGACCAGTCCACATTTCTTTGTTCAAAAATCTTTAAATTGAAAGCATTAAAAGAATAGTCCAGAACCAAACTTATTTTTGATATGTTAAAGAAGAACATATAAGCATTCTTGTGAATTTTTATGTATATCCCATGTTCATTTCTTGAAAAATTAATAGCAATTTATTGTGACAGGTTTTCTTTAAAGAATGAACTTGAACCAAGCAGATACTGTATGATGTCAGGGATTCACATTACTTTAGCATTGGCAATGTTAGCTTTATGATGGATATTTTATGATGTGCTTTGAGGTCTATTGCTGATTTAATTGCCATCTTTTCATAATTATAATAGCTTCATGCAATCGTTTAAATGTTAGTATTATGCGGCTATGGTTAAATATGCAATCCTTACTTCTCAAACTACTGTACTGTAAACTACTGTACTGTATTTGCTTTCTGTACTGTTATAAATCAGGTGCAGTAGTACTCTGCAGTGTAGTACATCTGTTACTGTTTGATTAAAGCTTCCACCTAGTGTAGGCTTTGTGAAGGCCTACACGTATGTGGGTGTGCAATAATTATGTGTAATTAGCCAATGTTATCCAAATTGAATTCTATACATGATCACCCTTAAATGTACTTAGACGTACAGTATGCTGTAGTTATATAGAACCGAAAGAGAGAACTTTGTACAGAATACATTTTGTACTAGTTCAGGTGGTGCTTTAAAGCTGATGTCTACACTGTTAGCTTTCTGACATGTCAGTTGCAATGGCTACACCAGGAGTAGAGATTCTATTTATTGTTATCAAGTTTATTGTTTATTATTATCAAGAAAACTAAAATTACTACTGTACCTTCAAACTATAAAACAATCACAAAATGTTGTGAATATTTCTGCATTTGGAATACATGAACAATATTGTATTCTAATGAGTAGACAGTAATTTTTAGGGAGCTACTGTTTATTCCCTAGGTTTATGCTTGAGGATAATTAAAGTACATGTCAGCAGTGACATGTGTTACTTTTTAGATCATGAATTTTACAACTGTGAGCAGTGACACAGTTGGAGTATTTTGTTTCTTTTTGGAATGAGGGACGTAATAAAGAAAGATCAAGGGACCTTACCAGTCAATTTGAACTTCCTGAAGATACCTTTAAAGGGTAATCCTATGACTCCAAACTAGTTATTTTAGTAGTCAAGAGAAATTCTCAATAGGCTCAGCTCCTTGGTTGACAGTAGGTTAAAAAAATGCAGACTACCATTCTAATATTACATAGCATTTACTGTACTGAGAGTGCTTTGATAAGAGATAAGGGTCTTGTTTACCTATCCTGAAGCAATTAAACTAAGCTTGTGTCTGGGTGAAGATGAGTTCAAGACAGTTGTGGGAGGGGCTTAGATAAGCAGGTTAGGAAGAATTTGAACTGTTTGGGGTGGGGGATATGGCCTTGAATCATAGTTGTTTCCAGTAAGAGTCTCTGAGGGTGGGAGGTGGTTCATGCCCCCGAGCCTCGCCTTAGCTTTGCCACTGACTTTATTCGTTGCATGGCCTCCAATGACTTGTCCCCAATGAGCCGGAGATAGACTAATTGATCCTAGAGTTAGTAGGCCAATTAATAATTGGAATTAATTTGCAATATACATGGAGTAGAAGTTCAGACATAAATCTGCTTTTAACTTACTATGTTAAGGAGTTATTCTGATAAAACATGAAGTTAGTGAGAGCGTGGTTGTAATTTTCCACAAGGTGTCTAATTTTCATTCTTTCTTTATGTTGTATCTTTGAATAGCATGGATCAGACTCTGACAAGACCACCTCAACTTCATCAATATCTCAAAGATTGAAGTTAATAGAAGCACAAGGGGAGTCATGGAAGAAGAGAGTAGAGGAGAAAGATGTATCACAGTTTACAGTAGAAGGAAAATGTAAAATACAAGGCAAAGAATTAACCTCTGCTAAAGGATCCCCCACTCCATTTAGGAGAGTACCAAGTACAAGAAAAGCACCTGATAATTTCAGAGGTATTTATTGTGTGTGTTTTGTTTTCTTTTGTTTTGTTTGTTTTATTTTTGTTTTGTTTTTTGTCCTCATTCTGTTGTGTTGACTTAGAAGTTGCTTTATTGATTCCTTGCCGAAGGCAGGCAAGGAATCTATGCGATGGTGATGTCGTGTGTGTGTATGTGTGTGTGTGTGTGTGTGTGTGTGTATGTGTGTGTGTGACGCCTGCTTGTAAACACGATATCTCAAGAACGGTAACCCCCAGGGATCTCAAACTTGGCATGTAGATTGTCCACATTGAGTAGATGGTCCCTATTTTTTTGGTAGAGGTCAAATGTCATTTGGGGTCACCAGAGGTCAAAATGTAAATACCTTGGAAATTGCTTGTAAACACGATATCTCCAGAAGGAAAAATGTGAGCAACCTCATACTTACCTTGCTGATTGTCCATATTGAGTAGATGGTCCCTATTGTTTTTGATGGAGGTCAAAGGTCATTTGGGGTCATCAGAGGG
The DNA here is from genome assembly GCA_037179385.1 of Holothuria scabra. Classification (NCBI taxonomy): domain Eukaryota; kingdom Metazoa; phylum Echinodermata; class Holothuroidea; order Aspidochirotida; family Holothuriidae; genus Holothuria; species Holothuria scabra. Next base: position 29,859,408 of record CM074201.1, read on the forward strand.
AAAAAGGTCAAAACCTTGTAAACACTGTATCTCAAGAAGGGTAAATGTGAGGGATCTCATACATAGCAGGTGGATTGCCCATATTAAGTAGATGATCACAATTATTTTTGGTGAAGGTCAAAGGTCATTTGGGGTCATCAGAGATGAAAAGCTCAAAGACTTGTAAACACCATATGTCAAGAAAGGTAACTGCCATCATATTTACTAAGTGGATTGTCCATATTGAGTAGATGACCCCTATTGTTTTTATTGGATGTCAAAGGTCATTTGGGGTCATCAGAGTTCAAAACATCTAAACCTTGCAAACACTATATCTCAAAAGAGTATATAACTGTTGAAGTTAATATCTATGAGCGGTTAGGGTGAAAGGGTAAAAATAATTTGGCATGTGTAATGTAATAGGCATAGGGTATATAATTTTTTGGAACAGTTTATTTACTTCACTATGTAAATTCTTTAGTGAGGTAATTTTGAAAATGCATTTGTAAAGTACTGAAGCAAACTCATAGGAAGAAGGTCTAAGGTGCACAAAAAGGTACATCACATGGTAGTTACTGTACAGTATGTTGATTCTGGCATGAAATTGTGCCCTGTTATTACATTAAGTTCCAAGTATTAATACATGAAAAAGTGGGCAGAGCAAAATATAAAATCTTAAAAGGCAAAATCTGTTCATCAGGCTGGCATACATGCTTCAATGCTCATGGGTATGCTGATTTTGCAGCCACAAGTAAATAGATTTTCATGAAACTGATGTGGAACATGTGAGTTTAAACAGTCTGTATAAGGGTCATTTAGGGACATAGTCTGAAAATATTAGAAGATGCTTCTGTGCACACTAAGTAGATGACTGATATGGAACTTCATAAGTATAAACTTTGAACAGAGAGTACTCTGTGTGATGCACAAAAATCTCTTTTATAACATACCTACATTGCTTTTTCAATAACCTTAAAGAAAACCTGAAGAAAACATTAAATTTAGTGGCAAAAAGTGCTAATATTTGACAAACCTTGTGCCTACTGTCCTCATGAGGACATGTGCATGCAAGCATGCATTAATTGGAAGTGGGAATTGATTAATTAGATATACCACAGTTAGTTAGTTTTACAAAAAAGAACCTAATTTACACTGATCATTTGGTATCAAATACCCTTCAGCGCACATGAACTGTCATTGCCTAATAGAGTGAATCAAATTGTGACTGACCCATTCTTTGCCATTTGGTCCCAGTTATCTCGCCCAATTTTTCACAGTTGACTGCCAGTTATCCCCACAGTGTCCTGAAGGATTACCTCATACAAACATACAGCTCAATTGACTTAAGCTTTTTACTGTATAAGTGGTGTTAATTGACTCTTATAAACCCTCTGAAGAAAGCTTATTTTTATCTCAGTACATAACCATGACAGCCCATTGTTTGTATATACTCCTATTTCCTGCCATTCCCTGCAGGCATTCAGTACTCTTTTTTGTGGTCAAAATGTCAGACCTCCATGAAAGTCACACCTCTGCTAAATCCAGCATAAAATAACTGTCCACATTATCTTGTCTCATCTGACCACAAATAAAAGTTGTTTGCCTAGCCATTGTCTGGAGATGGAGAAGTTCATGTACACTGATCAAGTTTCTAAACTGAAAGTCATCTTAGAAATACTGTAGATTGACACCCTTCAGAAATTAGTGTCCTTTACATAAAAGCTGGTGGAATTGAACAAATAGTGTGTTTGTATAAGGAATTTTGTTGAACAAAACTTTAAACATTGGTGTCTGTCTAGATTGGTGTTTCTGCTTTACAGTTTCAATATGCTCTACAGTGATTATTTGTCACTTAGTTTCATTCTAGAATTTGTTTTAAATTTTTGATAGCATAAAATGTATCAGCATACTACTTGCCTCATCTCTGCTTATATCTGGATAACTGCACCAAAAAAGTAACCCCTGTGTGAAGGATTATATAGCTATGTCAAATATCATCATCGAGTGGGAATTCTTGTCTCACATTTCATTTTTATCCATGTCACTATCCCCCCCCCCCAAAAAAAAAAGTGTACCATAAAGCTTAATGCATAGAACCATTGCTTCAAGATTACCCGTTATGACACTTTTCAAAAGTATTAAGATTTTATTTTGCATTGCTGCTGTCATTTAAAAGTAGTTCAGGTAATAAGAGCAAGCATAATGTTGTATACTGTGTATCAAACAAGGAAAACTTGTACTGTATGTTATGCTGTACCTACAATATAAGTAGACAAAAGGCGAATTAAAAGTCTTGTTAAATTATGGATTAATAGGGATATCTGCTTTTGTTAATTTGCAAAGGATACCATAGACAATGGGTGGGGCATTTCCCCCATAAAGCAAAAATTGCCATCAGTAATAGCCAAGGTTACACATCTCTGTTCAGATGTCTCTTTAGGCTTGGTCTCACATACCCCGCAACACCCAGTGTTAACTCGTGTTTACAATCAGACAAAACCACAGGCTAACCCCGTGTTTTCCAGTCTGTGTTCTCACGTACCCAGTGTTTCGTTGATTGGATAGTGTTACCATAGTAACGAGACCAAATATTTCACACACCGATTACAGCAAAAATGTAAGAAAATACCTGTCATCAGTGCGATCAATACCTGTGACCTTGCTTGATTAAAACAAACACGATGTTTAAAACTGCACCCTGCGATTTGAGGTGGATCGAAATTTAAACACCGACCCCGCGTTAACCCGCGTTCCCACGTTACTCGAGCGTGAGGTAATACAGTGTTACCTCGAGCGCGGGGTATGTGAGAACACAGTATTTGATCCAATGCTTGTAGGAGAGTGTGTCGATGAGGGCTTGTTTAAACACTAACCTCAATGCAGACTTTTCGAAACATAGAGGCATCGGAACATAGAGACTTCAGAATGGAGAACTGTCCCCATTGACCAAACTTTTGATAAAAATGGTTTCAAAATACCGCTTTATCAAGTAATGAGACAGTTTTCTGGAATATTAAAGCTGTGTGAGAAATTCCTCTTGTGTGTGGAGATCAAAGGTTTGAGGTGACAGTTAGATCAAACTTTGTAGACATAATACTTTTAGGGGGATAACTGTGAGGGATCTCATACCATGGTGGTAGTACTTCCATACTCATTCTGTACTAAGCTTAATTTTGAATTACTCATGTTGATGGACGTGTTGGTAAGGTGATCACTATTGTTTTTAAGGGGTGGAAAGGTCATTTTGGGTCACATGAGGTCAAAAAGTTTTGACCCTACTAGTATTATATCTCAATTAAGTAGGATAATTGTATGGGATCTCATGCATGTCATGTTTGTTTCCATGTTTGCTATGATATATCATACGGCAAGGAATCACTAAGCCTGTTGGCTTTCTAGTTTACAAATTGATGTTGGTGGACCATATGGATCAGTGTACCTGTTCAGCTTTAATCATGGTTTATAAACTTGAAAAGACTTGTCTATCTCATGAAGATCTGCCACTACATGCTGCTGACTGTACTGTATCATCTTCAGACTGAACCAACTGCAAGTTTAAACTGTGTAGAAACACATTAAGTGCAATGACACCTTTAAGTGAAAGCAAACAGTATACTACACTTAATGTTCAGTACTTGCACTATTTTTTTTTTTTTTTTGAGTCCATGGGAGCAGTGGAAGAAGTTTGGTTTCTTTGAGTTTTACAGCTAAACTTTCGGGTGTAATCCAGCAATGCCCATGGTCTTTTTTTTCCAGTTGTAGATCACTGCATTGTTTCTCTACTCAATTATTTATTTTTGGCTTCGATGAAAAGAGAAACTTTTTCTTTCATGGTGACATGCATGTGTATGTATGGGTGTATATGTGTGTGTGTTTGTGACAACCTTGCTTACATGATATGTCAAGAAGAGAAGATCTGACAGTTCTGAAACTTGGTACACAGATGTGCCATATTGAGAGGAAGAACTCTATTGTTTTTGGTGGGAGTCAGAGGTTATAAGGGGTCACAGGGGGTCAAACAGCAAAAACCTTGTTTACACGATATCTCAAGGTAGGAAGCTTGGATTGATTTCAAACATGGTATGTTGATGCACTATTGCAGGAAAAAGAGCCCTACCAATTTTGCTACAGGTCAAAGTCATGTTGTAGTGAGTCAAACTCTAAAAACCTTGTTTACACGATATCTCAAGGTAGGAAGCTTGGATTGATTTCAAACATGGTATGTTGATGCACTATTGTGGGAAAAAGAGCCCTTTCAATTTTGCTACAGGTCAAAGTCATGTTGATATAGTGGGTCAAACTCTAAAAACCTTTTTTCCATATACATTATCTCAAGGCAGGAAGCTTGATTAATATCAGACGTGATATATTGATGCATTATGATGTGAGGAGGAACCCTATTGACTTTGGTTTCAAAAGTCATCTCGGGTCACAGGGGATCAAACTCTGGAAACCTTGTTTACATGATATTTTAAGGTAGACAGCTTGGATTGTTTTACTATGTTGATGCATTTAAATGGGAGAAAGAAGCCTATAATTTTTTGTAGAGGTCAAAGGTCATCTGGGGTCACAGGGGGTCAAACTCACAAAACCTTGAACTCTATTGATTTTGTTAGAGGTCAAAAGTCATCTGGGATCACTGGGGGACAAACCCTTAAAACCTTTATAAACTCAGTATTGCAAGGTACTGGAAACTGTGATAGACTTCTCCTTTGGTATGTGGATGTGTGATGGTAGGAAGATGGCATTAGTAGTCCTTGGTGGAGGTCAAAGCCTCAAAGGTCATCTGGGGTCATCAGAGGTCAAACTCTGAAAACCTTGTCAATAGGATACCTCAATTTAGCAAACTTGGATGGATTTCATGATTAGTAAGTGGATGTGTTATGGTGAGAAGGTGGTCTGTATGGTTTTTTTTTTTTTTTTTTGTGGAGGTAAAAGTTCATCTGGGGTCACCAGAGGCCATACTCTGAAAATTTTTAACATTATATCTCAAGGTAGGAAACCTGGGTAGATTTCATGTGTTGTATGTGGATGTGTTGTGGTGAGTTGGTCCCTTTTGTCTTAAATTGAGTTCAATGGTCATCTGATGTCACCTGGGATCAAACCTTGTTTGTAGATTATATCAAGGCACTGTATGAAATTTGGATTGATTTGGCATTTTGAATGTAGAAGTGTTATGGTTAAGCTACACATCATTTTGTTCCTGGTGGAGTCAAAGGTCAGCTTTAGGTCACCAGGGATTACAGCAAATGTGGCATTATTTGGAATAGATGTATCACCTAAACCTCAAAACATTTTTGCATTCTGGTTTAAGTCTTTGGTAAGACTGGATCCAGGAATTGAAACAGACCATGTGCATGAGAGGTGGAGGCTCTACCCCTACAGTATATCAAACACCAGTATAAGTAATGCTTCACCAACTGACCCAGTAGGGCATACAAAATTCATAAAAGCACCCACCATCAATGCAGTAACATTAGTAGATGACTGAGTAGTAACTTAGTAGATTAATTAAGTAATATAATAGTAGTGGTTAATGTAAATCAGTGATGTCATCTCTCCTTGATTGAAGTTTCCCCCTCGGGCAGGCCCTCTCCCTGTTTGCCCTATATTGTCTTTTGCATGGGAAATAGAGGTCCAAGATTTGAAGAGCATGGTGTAAATATTTAATTCAGCTTTATATATGCTTCCTATTGTTAGTTATATCCTTCTTGTTTTTTGCCTATCACAGTGAGCCTTATTGAAGACAGTGAGAGTGAAAGCACCAGCAACAAAGCACCTGGTATGGCATGCATGTTTCCTTTTGTCATGTTAAACTACTAGGATGAGGTTTAAGTTAGGAATTAAGGTAGAATGAGCATCGGTGTTTTGTTTTTCAGAACAGGTTCATAACAAGGATTTTCTAAAGTGGGCTCTACATTAGGCTAACTTGCCCGATACTCTAAAAACCTGGGTTTCAAGGCCTTTTTCTGGGTAAGTGCAGATAGGATGCCAGAAGACTCTACTGTGTGAAGATATAGCCTATGACTACACAAGGGATCTTTGTTCTGTTATATCAGTATAGTCAGTCAATAAGCAGAGTGGTCACTGGTCAGTGGGATATGAGAGCATTATTTACACTGTTGCTATATGGAGAGCATCGGGCTAGATTTCATCATTTATACAGAAATTTGTATATTTATATATTAAGCATCTAGTATAAAATCAGTGTTATGTTTTTTGTTGCTCAAGACAGTTGGAGTTTCACCTGAAGGGGAGTTAAACCACCAAACAACCTCTGCCCCATCTTGATTGGGTACATGTAGAATCATTACCATTTAGAACGTGCATGGGGACCAAGAAAAAGATCGATTGAATAACAGCAAGTTATTTCACTATTCAGTCATGTGTGAAACTTCATGGAATTGTTATTTTATACAATAGTTGATAAATTTTTTTTCTATAATACATTTATATGTAAAACATGTTCAATACTAGTACAATTTTCTCATCATTTTTCAGCCATTTCCTTGTCAGACAGTACGTCAGTTACAACAACGACAGAGTCTGAAGATTCAGAACCAGACTTTCAAATAATAAAGAGAAGTATAGCCATCCCTAAAGCTGACAATGAAACTTTTTCTAAGTTTTATGAAAGTAGTCATTCAGAATTGCTACCTGGAGATCAACTTAGTGCAATATCAGAACAAAAGCAGGAAACCTTCCAACTTTCAGTCTCAGATTTTGATGCATTAACAGAAGATGCTGCAAAAAGGTAAAAACACTAACTCTGAGACAGGTCAAAGATTTGCTAGATTTAACGGTCCTGTCGCATTATACTGGGCAAACACTGCATGCAGCTGGGCTGACACTTTTTGCTGCTTGTAACTCCCAACAGATGGCATGGACCTGACTACATCTAATCCATATCTTACAGAACTTGTCCACAGGTTTGCATGGAAATCTGAGTTCCCTGCAACCAAGTTTTGAACAAGCTCAAAACTTGGTATTGCTAAGTTTCAAGAGTTCTCCCACAGAGGTCCACTCAGACCCCATGCAGGAGACCTGTACGGACCACATGGCACAGGCAGAAAACCTGCTTGAAGAAAGTAGATTGCTTGTAGAGCTGTGCTAGCATGAATGTGGTCATGAATCATGCATTTTACTGGCAAAGAATGCTGTTGTTACTCTGTTACTACCAACCTACATTTACCTGGGGCCCGTTCCACAAAGAGTTATGCACAATCTTAAGTTTGATTCCCAATACTTAAGTCAACAGTGAATCATACTCAAGATTGTGCGTAACTCTTTGTGGAACGGGCCCCAGGTCATCTGTGAGCCACGTAAGGTCAAACAAGTTAAGTGAGGGCATGTAGTATGTTAGTTACTGCTTTGTTGCTGGTAATCTGTCAGGTGGCTGGTGTTTCTGCTGTCAATACCCCCCTCAGGGAAACGCTAGCACACCCAAACCTGAACACACACAAACCTGTACGAGAGTGCACACAGCTCCCATGCATGCAGGTGACATGTAACTACCACACAGTACCTGTATATTTCCTGGAAACAGTACAGACATCTCATTAATATGACAAACATGCTATGTGGAGTACTGTCTGACACACATTCCACACAGAGCACAAGCAAGGTCTACATCAGTACCATGCTTCTGACGGGCAAGTTCCATGCAAAACTCACCCAAATCTTGGCCTACCCTCTGAAATGTTGCTGCCTGCTACAAAAGTCTGTAAAACTTGATGGGAATAATGTGACATCACCTTAAGGTTCCCTACATGCTAAAGATCATGACCACAACTCAATTACCACATCCTAATTATACCCATGTGCAACCCTAAGCTAAAGGGTTGCTGCTAAATGCTACTAAACCTTATTCTATATGTTAATATCAATACAATAGCCTTACATGGAACTCATTTTATTTTATGCTCTATTGAGCTGTCACCTTATGCCCAATGTCAATGATGTCATTTTGTATTCTTCTTGTTCTAATAAAACATTGAGTTGCGTACCTAGATATTATATACTTCAAACATTCTCTACGAAACATTTTGAGATATGTACCCTGGGCAAAATGCAAGGGGCAGGTATATCAGCAGATGTACCTATTGTTGAGTAGGGGAGCATACCAAATACTGCTCACCCAAAGGAAGGGGACTGTCAGTGTACACCATAATTTTAATTCATGTCCTCCCTGAGTATTCCTACCAATGTTATGTTTTGTATTGTTGGACGTTTTATTGATTATTAAGGATGTTTCATGAATACTGAGTATGTTTTATTGAGTACCTGTACAGCGGGTTCTACTGTACCAAGAATATGGGAGACATAGGCCACTGAATAGTTCAACAGGACCAGTTTTTTGCATTACATATTGATATTCACAAAAGTTCAACCTGTGTCAGGTCCACATTTCTATAAATATCTAAAAAGCTCACTTGGGCATGCTTGAGGAATATGAATGGATAAGGATTATGTTATACACTCTGACACATTGGCAACTAATCAGTGCATCAGTTTTATGAGGTCATTGCCATTAAAACTTATAGGGGCTTCTTATAATGATAACATTAATGTGTTTTTGGTTTCGATGAAAAGAGAAACCTATGCATTCATGATGGCGTGTGTGTGTATGTATGCGTGTATGTGTGTGTGTGTATGTGTGTATGTGTGTGTATGTGTGTGTGTTTGTGACACTTTGCTTGTTTACACGATATCTTGAGAAGGGAAAGTCCGACAGTTCTCAAACTTGGTACACAGATACCCCTTACTGAGAGGAAGAACCCTATTTATTTTGGTGGAGGTCAAAGGTCATTTGGGGTCACAGGGGGTCAAAAACCAAAATCTTTGTTTACACAATATCTCAAGATAGAAAACTTGGATTCATTTCAAACTTGATATGTTGATGCGTTATAATGTGAGAAAGAACTGGATATATTTTGGTGGAGGTCAAAGGTCATTTTGGGTCACGTGGGGTCAAACCCGGGAAATCCTGGTTTACACTATACCTCAAGGTAGGAAACTTTGATCCATTTCAAACTTGATATGTTGATGCGTAATGATGTAAGGAAAAACCCAAGAATTTTGGTGGAGGTCATAGGTCATTTGGGGTCACATGGCGTCCAAACACTGAAATCCTTGTTTACATGATACATCATGATAGGAAAGTTGGATTCATTTCAGACTTGATATGTAGATGTATTATGATGTAAAGAAGAATCCTTTTTATTTTGGTAGAGGTCAAAGGTCATTTGGGGTCAGAAGGGGACAAATCCTGAAAAACTCTTTAACACAATATCTTAAGGTAGGAAACTTGGGATTCATTTCAAACTTGATATGTTGATGTGTATGATGTAAGCTGATTGTTTGTGAAATATCTTAAGGCACAGTATGAAATTTGTAGAATTGTTTGGGTTAAAAGAAAAAAACCAGTTACTAACATGTGGAGTCAAAGGTCACTTCGGGTCACCAGTTCTTACAAGAAATGTAGCATTTCATTGAAAAGAGCATGTATGTATCATCGAAACCTCAATGCATTTTTGCATTCTGGTTAGATCTTATCTTATATTTATGTTCTGAAAGTGGTTAACCTGTTATGCGCCTGCGGAAAAAGTAAGGAAGCTGGGGAGGCTTCTTCCCAGAAAATTTATGTACCTTGAGGGAAATTTTGACAACTGGCATGGAATGTTAATGTTTTGCACATGAAAATCTTGGAGAAGTTGAGAAAAATTTACTTTTACAGAAAATAAACATTTGCCCAGCCCTGCCTCGATCGCTGCCATATTACTACTATTTGGCAGTTCATCTACCGTGTTAATGATAGCTTGTAAATTCCTTACTGGTGGTAATTTACCAACTCATACAGGTTAGCTGTCCTTCAAGGCTTGTTTCATGATCAGCGTAATGATCTCTATGCTCACTTTTTGTATAGTATTTTCCTAGTTTTGGGCCTTTTGAGGTGGTTCATTCTTCATCATTGGGACATACATATTTTCTCAGAAAGAATCAGTATAAATGTCATTTCAAATTTTCTCTCAGTGTTCAGTATAAGATGAATGCATCATAGAGATGTAAAATTTCTATGCTATTTTATTAACAGTAACCGTCTGACAGGACTTAATCGCAATGACCACCGGAGATCTTTGAGACCACAACGAAGGGCAAGGCCGTCCAATAATCCTCTACGAGCTCTTAAAACAAGAAGTAATATTCTGTCAGCATACACAGAAGAAAAAATGGTTTTAGCTGAAGTGGAAACAAAACCAAAGAAAAAAGAAAAGAAAGATTGTAAGCACTCATAGTAGTAGGTCAATATGTGCTCTGGTGGGAGTGAAGAGATACAATGGAAGGGAGGACTCAATTTTCAAAAAATTTTATGGTTGCCATTGGGCAACCGTTTCACTGTTTCTAGTTGTCCAAAAGGAAAATTGATGGCCCAAAACATTTTTTGCACATTTCTGCTCAACTATTGCTATTTCTGTTTAGTTGTTAGAATTCAGTACAGTGTGTATTCATGTATTATTCATGTTGCAGAATTATATGTACAGGTATAATGTTTGAGAGAAAATAATGATGAAAGGTGAAAGAGTCCATAAGTCTTTCAAAAAGCAGCATAGGGTAGTCTTGAATCAGATAAAAACAAACTGCTGTTTTAGTCTTGCCAGGAAAAAATGGTTGTCTTCAGGACAAGCAACTTTTCACTTGCCAGGGAAAAGTGGTTGTCTTAAGGACAAGCAACTTCTAACTTCTGGTTGTCTGGACTGGAATTTGGTTGTCTCAGACAATTGGACAACTATGAAAATTGAGCTTTGCATTAGGCTAACTCCTCCGATGCTCCAAAAACCCCGATTTTGAGGCCTTTTTCAAGGTATTTCCACTTCATTAATTGCGCATTAAGATAAAGACTTCCTGGCCCAGTGGACCATGAAATTGCAGATAGGGTGTCAGAAGACTCTTCTCCATAAAAACATAGTGTGACTACATAGGAAGCTTTGTGCTGTAGTCAGTCAATGAGCAGAGTGGTCAGTGGGCCGGAGCTGAGAGCATTATTTACACTTCACCTAAGCAACCTTGAAGGTGCTATATGGAGAGCATCGGGCTGGATTTCATCATGGAAGGGGGAGCATCAATAATGTGGTAAGGGAGCATAGCTTTTCTAGTCCCCGACAGCCAGCAGACAAGGGAACAATAGCCGCTTTAAACTGTGTGCACAGAGAGTGAAGTGAGCTTCTGCAGCTGTACTGGAAAAAAGGCTATTTTTCGCTGCCTGTAGTCTGTATTTATGACTGCCTCATTAACTTGCCAAATGGACTGCATGTGATTACTGGACTGTTCAGAATATTCAGTAGGGGCACAATGGGTAGAAAAGTAATCTGCTGACTGCCAGGGACTAGAAAATTCTATGCTCCCTAATATTTGTTTTAGTTCCCTTTATTGTAGAGTTAGATACATAAGGAGGATGAGGGTAAAAGTTTTCTGGCACAGACCAGGCTTTCTTGCTTTCTTTAGCCTTTAGAGAAGTTAAAAAAGAGTGTCTTGCACGTCACAAATGATATCGAAAGTTTCTTCGAACATCCTCATCTAGTCTTTTCTGATAGGGTTGCTCTGCTTGCTTAGAAGTATTCCTTACAAGATAAAATTAATGGAATATTGGGTTTGGTCTGTGTCTCTCTGTGAAAAATGGGGATGTGGGGGCATGAGGTAGGATGTTGTTTGCATGGACTTTTTCCTAGGAATCCTGCTTATATTTCCCATTTTTAGCACTTTTAGTATCTCAGGTTTTAAAGAGTCTTTTTCAACATATTCTTCCTTTATGCTTGTAAATACCTAGTGGCCCTTCCTCCTTAGGAAACCACATGTGTTTTGAGTTTGAATTGTAAGAAAAATGGGTGGGGTATGTTTTGGAATTGTCATGTTTACCAAAAATCATATTTTTGTTAAAATTCTTTAAGGGGACAGACTAGGGGTTGATAAGATTAATTCAACTTTTTCAAAGGGTATGAGGTTGCAAAAATTCAAAAAAGAGATGGACTGAATAATCTGCAAAATCTACGAGCTTGAGAAATGATAAGAACTGTGACATTGTTTTACTTTGATGTTTTTTCCCCCAATTACAGTCAGCAATAAGTCTCTGGCTGCCATGACATCTAAAGCTGCTCTTGTAGAGGAAAAAGAAAAGCTTCACAGTCCAAAGCCTTTGAAAGAAATAGAAGGAAAGATGTCCCAGTTACTACCATACAAAGACCTCATGCTAATTCATATAAAAGGTTGGTGCACTGCATGTTTTACAGTTATAGATATAAGAAGTGACTGTGTGTCAAAGTTAATGACATTAAAATGGTATTGCAATGATATGATGGTAAAGGGGTTGAAACATGGACACCTACAATGCCAACAGTGCAAAACCTTTTATTTCACACAGAGAAAATTTCTTACCCTGCCATAGGGAACTTAACAGATATTACTCCCTTACATCAAACAACAGGCTTGTCAAAGAATGGGGCTGGGGAGGGGGGGGGGGATGATTGGTTCTGTTTTCAAGGAGTTCTGAAGCTTTCAGTGAGAAAACTTCTGCAGTAACGCTATTAAAAACTGTCTCATTTATACCCTCCATACATTTTCCTTCCCAGCATCCATCTTACTATACTACCATAATTAAAAGTAGTGTGACATGTCAGCAAAAAGCAAATTCCTTTCCCAAGTAAAAATCTCTTGGAATTATGTCCACATCTTTTACAGTTCCAGAGGTTCCAACTCTCCATGATTCTTAAGGAACCTCCCTGAAAAATCCAACGATTTTTTTCCATTCCAACTAGCAAATATGACAACCTCCCTGATGTAAGAAGGTTTCCCCTATTAAGTTGCATGTAATTCTAAAATAGCTCCCTGATTCCTGTGTGAAACCTCCCTGATTTCTGGATGGAAATGTTGGCATCTCTTCAGTTCTCAAGACACACCTCTTCAAAGTCTGAATGTTTCTGAGGCAACTTGTTGCTTATGCACAAATAATGGTATGGAGAGTTGACATTTCTTTTATTAAACCTATATTAATTTTCTCAAAATCAGATAGTATACAGTTTGGTAATTGACGATGGTGATGTTCAAGGACACAATTTAAACTTCGAAAACAAACCCTTCATGATGTATTAATGTCAGAACTGCCTTTGAAATGGGAATTGCAAAATCAAAGGAAAACATTCTTTTGAAACCAAATATTTCATATCCCTCTCTGGACATCATAAGATATGCATAATTGGCTGGTGTTTATTCATAGTTCAGTACAAATCAGAAATTGCCTTATGGTCAATGGGTTTTGATGGGAACTTTGGCCATATTCCAGTTTATAATTTTCTTTTTTATTTAACATCAAATACACAACTTGGTCATTTTCATGTCATTAACTGTATCAAGGATTTATACTGACAGGTAGGAAAGGAATTTATGGCATCTTTAGCATAGTTAGATAAATAGTGTTCATTAGATATGGCTCACTACTACTTCTCTAGAATGCATGGTATTCTTTGCATGAATTCTACCTTCCTGTAAAGGAATTCACTGTTATAGTTATCTTATTTACTAGATGACTTAGTTGATGCTCTGCTGATTGATAACAAGATTTATACAGTCTCAATGATGGAATTAAATATGCAGTCTAAAGATACACCTGCAGTTTGGAACACTCTGTGCCAGTGTGTATCAGTGACAGATATAGCATCTTAAAAGATTACCCAGTTCAAAACCAAATACTAAGATTCTGCAGCACCCAGTTCAAGAAATAGGATATGGTAATGAATGCAGGAGTGGTATTTTTTTAGCATTTGATTTTACAAAGAAGTCACCTTCCTTCATGTATGTGCTGAACATTAAAGGTTTTTCTTTATTGCAATGGTGTCTTCTTTGATGTCAAAGTATTTGTATTCTCAGTGGTCCCAGTCTTGACTCCAGTCTTGACAGTACCAAGCCTTAGCCTAAACTCCTGATAGTTACAATGCATGTCATAATGCACATTGCAGGAGAGTTAGCCTATTGGTTGAGCATTGGTGCAGTGTCAGTGCATTATCTTTGAAAGTTTTAGTAGAAATAGAATCATGTGATAAATCAGGTGCAGCTAAGTTTGTATTCCATCCAGTGAATGTAAGCTCCAAAATGGGTGGTGTTTATACATGTATGTAATCACATTTTACATTCTCTGGAGTAAATGTCTAGTGTGGCTATTACCAATCAGTAACAAGACCATTACATGCCTTACTTAAACAGCCTACCACTAAACAGTCTAAAACCTGACCTTTGGGCATTTAAGTCAGGATTTTTCTTGATATTGGCACCCACAGTTTATAGCAACCACAAGACCTACTACAGTTTTATCATAGTTTTATTGATGTTAGGGGTGGAGTTGCTTTAAACTGTAAGTGAAAACATCAAACAGAAACCTGACGCACACACCCATAAGAGGGGTTTTGTACTGCTTAGTGGAAGGGGATTACAGTAAGGGCTTTTTCACATAATGACTATTTTGACAGTGTCACTGATTAGCAACAGTGGTCTGAAATGGGTTAGGTATACCATGTATAAAGGAACTTCCAGGTAGTATTAAATGTGCATTTAATAAGTATGTTGCATAATGACCCTGTGTTTACATGCTGCCAAGGACATATTTTTCCTGGATACCAATAACAAGGTATCTAGGAGCATCACCATACTTGAAACAGTTGAGCTTGCTAATTTAATCCATTTTGTCTGTATATCTTTACTCTCCCACATGAGATTTGTTGGGTTTAAGCAAGGAACATGTTTAGGAATTCATATTAAAGCAAGCTAAGCACATAGTTGAAGAAATCAAGTCCTTGTGGAACTAATATATAATTTATGTTATTCTCATCACAACTACTCATCCAGTCCAACTCATAACCCAAATACTATAGAAAAACTAGTTAAAAAGGAAATGAATTTTGGAACAAAATTAGTTAATGTATTACTACCATCTTGTTTCTTGCAGGTCGAAAATTTGTCCAAGTTCGACTTGTAGAACCCAAAGTGTCTTCCCTAAATAGTGGAGATTGTTTCATCTGTGTGACTCCTACCAATGTCTTTCTGTGGATCGGACAATATGCTAATGTTATTGAAAAGTCAAAGGTGAGGCCAGTAATTATAGAGATGTGTTATTCTTTGTTTATTGAAAGAGAAGTATCGTAATTGTTTTTAATAAAAAGTTTATTCAAAACCAATAAATATTGACATGAATGATAGACTTTCTTAAATGAGACAGTACCATCGGTTTCCTTCAAATAAATAAATTTATTTCTTAGGGATAGAAATGAATTGCTTACAAATATAAACTTGTTGCTTCATAGTAATTTGTTCAGAGAAATTTCGAAATTCAAATGGTGCAACTTTGATAGCTCTTCTAATGCATGATTTATGTGAGAAGGTGTCGCTTATGTTTGGGTTTACTGTCAAGACTAATTGTTCAATACAGGTTTTAGTTATTTTCATTTTATTTGCAGTATTTTCCTTCATGTTGATTGTATATGTACTTGATATAATTCTGTAATAGTATGATGCACTTTATATTTGAAAAACAAAGCGTAACAAGATGAACGTCTAGACGAGTTGCGGTGCCGACAAACCAAGTCGTCTTGTACTTTAAAGGTGATTTCATATTTTAGGGGGACAAAAATACCATTATAAAATACTTGTATTTTGTGTTTTGCCCAATAGCAGCTAAGTTAAGTTCCACACTTGTAATCCAGGAACATTGATCATTCACTTTAGAAATGTGGTTGAGGTGGAACGTGTAACACACCAAAGAAATACTCGATTGCCGGTATAATGAGGTTTGCTCATTTTGAACTCATAGTTGACAGTAAATCAGGAAAAGATGATACAGCAGTTGATTTAGAACTGTAGAAAGAGCAAAACGTCACATCAGGTAACATTTCAAACGTCCTTTACAAGCTGTTGCTTGTTCATTCAATATAAGGTATCCCTAATGTCCCGGCTCCTTAGTAACTCCTTGTGCAGCATGAGGGTTTCTGATAAAAGATGGTAAAGCCGCAAAGGCTCAAGACAGACCATTCGACCAAACAGACGTTAGTCAAAATTGTATTTTAAGCAGTGCAGTTAATAAGGAAAAACATGCCATTTGTTTAGCTGTTTAGTGAATACAGGTGGAGTACACTGTTATGACGTAATGTTGAAAACGATAATGAGTCTGTATATACATGACAGTAACGTTGTAGTCACTTGGTTGAAGATGGATTTATGTTAATGAACAAAAGGAAAAATTCCAATGTTGAACATAAAGAATTTTTAAAGATTAATGGTTTTTAAAAAGTTCTGTACGCTCCGCACCAAGTTAACTCTCAGCTTTCCTAATAAAAAATTGTTGTAAGTAACATGTAATAACAAGTTAACGAGAATCAAAAGAAATGTCGATATCTCAGATTTACCATAATCTTTACAAATGATGAAATAAAATAAAAAATATATAAACAGCAAAGTAAAAATTCCTTTGTCAGCGTTACTTACACCTACATTCTCTCAACATAAATGTTAATATGATGATATTTCACTCTAGCCTTAGGCCTATTGTCACTGTTTCTCCAATTTATATTAATCCCGCACACATACGTCCACTACTAACCCTTCGCCAGTAACTTCTTAGTTTAGTAATGTATAGACACTTGAACGACGTTGACCTCCACAAATCAGAGAACCGAATCAATCACTTACAAATCATAAAAGATAAATTGCAACATCTATACGTCCCTTCATGAAACCCGAATACCAAAAATATCGATGTCCCTAGTTTATAACTATTAGCTGCGATTCGTCTGTCATCACATCATTAAACAGTCTCGCTTCTTCCTACACTCTGTATCAAGAACTTGTTGTCGCCTTTCTGACAGTGACTTCTTACTACGGAACAAAACTGTTGCCATTGCACTATATAAAAATTGTTTTAATAATTTCCATGCATTTTTTTCTAATAAAAATAATAATATAGCAAGTTTATGTATGGCCACTAATTTCGCAACTGATCAAACGATAACCTAAAATATTTAAAAGCAATAAGAAAGCCAGGTCTATGAATAAGACTGCACTGTCCAGTAAAAACTCCGTAAAAGACAAATTTCATCATTCCAACCTCTCATATGCAATAGCTCAACAAATCACTTTCAAAGAAAAAGACGGACTTCATGAAAAATAAACGTTTCGCTGATAACACCACAGCCAGTGACATAACAAAAAAGAGCATAAATAGCTTATAAATAAGTGTCTTGCTACTTTACCGTTTACTTAAAATGAACCACCTGGCTAAAAATTTACAATTGCGAATTTTCTTGTACCTGTTCAAAACTTCGTTGTGTAAGCTAACAATCTGAACCCTCTACAAACGTCCAAATTTAACGTTTACGTTCTGCTTAACATAAATATAAAAAAATGATAAGGCAATCATTTTTAATTGTTTTACAGTGACGTAAATCCCGGAGAAGGCAAGGGATGTCTCTGCTTCCTCAAGTAAAAAAGGAAAGCCAAACTGTCATATGGCTCCCTCAAAATTTTAAATAACCATTTCAAAATCAACACATTTTTGACATGAGATGAACTATCCATGGCCTTTAAAAAGACCAAATCAGTTGGTTTTCAAGGGCTTCTCCCCCAACTGAAGACCCAAAGCAGTCCCTGAATGATTATGCAAAACCTTCATTCATGCAGACCTCTTCCCAATATCTCAAACAGATCACCGCCCAGCGTAATAAAAAAAGGTTGCTCTCATCACATACAAATATAAAACGAGATATGAATGAGCATGTTAAAACCCTACCGTGACAACTCTTTACATTAAACTATGTGGTCATGTTAACACTTCTTCGTCTTATGATGTGCTCTTCTCCCTAAATGTATAAATATCCCCAAGAACATTCCCTCTGAATTTGGTTTTTTAAGCATTCTTCTTTAGTGGAGCTTCTGAGCAATGGCAACTCGTGGTGTAAATATGTGGAGAGGTACATAATGAACTTACAATGACTTGTCTTAAATAAAGATGATCATCTTCCCTGTAACCAATAATGCCAAACACCGAAAAAAAAAACAATTACCACCCACAACAACGAAAAAAAATAAAATGTACATGTAGATCTTTCGAACGATATAAATAATACATCACGATCACATGTTCCCTACTTTCCCCATCATCACACCTCTGACTCTTTTCTTATCCACTAGAGCCTTCTTTGTTTGATCCCAACTCTGACATCATCATTTTTCTCCCCTTCATAACTTTTATCTTGAAATTCACCCCCATACTTTCTTTTCTTTGTTGCCAACCTTTCCTTTCTACAAAAAAAAAAATCTTTGAACGGCCCTTCTTGAGCATTGTTATATTCTCCACATAATTTTAAACTTTTAAAATAACAAATTTACCATAACCAGACACTTTGATATAACACAAATATTAATACGAGCCATCTCATACAAATAATATTTACCTACCAATAACAATGTTTCCCTCCAACAGAAACTTACTTTATGAAAAAACAGTGAACAAAACTCCTCTAAACTATCAAACTTTTTACTCCACAGCAACCCCGACCATGTCACTTGAAAAGAATAAATCTCTACAAACTGACAAAGAAATCCTCATATAAATACTCAAAATTCACTAAACACCTCGATGAATTAAAAAAAACAACCAAAATGATGGCGCTGTGTTAAATTAAACAACATATTATTCCCCAGAGTACACACGGACCTGGTTTTTCCGCAAGATTGTTACTAAAAATAGAACACGTTTCCAAATTTTACGTGAAAAAACCCCCAATTTTACACTCTCATGAAAATCATATTTACACCAAAACTTAAAAACACGAAAGAGAAGTACCATCCCTACAAATTGCACTAAACCGTATTTCGATACCACAAAGCATCTAGAGGGAGATAGAAATAAAGTGCCGGAAAAGTCAGAAATTGACATCGCGATAGTAACTGCATTAGTTGCGGTGCTGCCTGCAAGGCAGGCACCGCAACTAAAAAGTGAAACTGAACAAAAATATATAATTGCTTGGTATTGAACGATTAAAGGAGATGGTATGTAAAATATTGCTTCAATTGGAAGGTTATGAAACGTGAACATGTGAATAAAAAATCAATTGAGATGGTGTCGCTAAATGCATAGCAGGATGAAATTAGCCAATATAATCCGAGCAATATGCAGTATGAACAGTGGGCTTCTGAGTGTTGTAAAAGCTTGCAATCATAGACAAAAATGATGGGACACTTTTGTGCTAATGTAGCAACATGTATGTACAGATTCCCTGGCATTCCAAAATCCACTCACTTCGAAATCAGTGTTGTCCTCAACAAATAAAACTCAATTTTACTTGTCAATTTCAAGAATTTCAAAAGTGAATGGGAGCCCATGAATTTTTATCCAAGATAGTAGCATTTCCATGCTGTAACTTCGATTCATTTACTTGTTACAATTTGTGAGAATGACAAACATTGTTTCCTTACATGTGTGTTTCCAGGCCTCAGAGGTTGCACAACACATTCAAAGCAAGAAGGATCTGGGTTGTAAAGCCTCATCTGTAATCACCATTGAGGAAACTAAACTGAAGAACAATGGCTCTCAGCGTAACTGGAAGAAAATGGTAGAAGCATTAGGAGGGAGCTGTGATGATGCTTATGAAGGTATGTGTACAACATGTATAGACTGCTAGTGAGGAATTCATAAATTGCCTCACTCCTGCAGAAAATTCATTATGTGAAATTGTTTTCAGTTGGGTGAGGTATAAGTGTCCTAACATTTGGTTTGTTGAGATATGTAGTAAGCTGGTATAGTAAGGGAAGGCAGGAGTGACCAATACCACTCTTTGACAACCACTCTTTTGAAATACTCAGATGTAATCTTTGTCATGTGTTGTGGATAGGAAATCACAAAAACCCCTGCCTCTCCCAAAATTTGTAATATGTATGTGTTTGGTGACTTTTTCTGAATGAGGTACATGAAAAGTTCAAAGGAACTTTCAGTTTAACAATGCTACAGACAAATCCCATCAGCACTTCTGAATAGTGACTGTAGGCAGCCATTTGTGTGGTCCATCGGCCTAAAATTGACTTCATTTATTGTTTACATGAATTTCAAACTCTCATATTCAGTGAAATTGAGGGAATCAAGATACAATTAAGTGTACAACCATCCATGATACAGGTAAGAAAGGAAATTGAGAGACTAAAGTTAATGGACCTCAATTATGTCCAACTAAAATCAGACCATTACTTGACTGTCCAGATGCATCTATAGGAGAGTGTACAATGAATGTTGATAGCATGGAAGAATCTGTACAGCTATCATTAAAAAACCTTTATTATTGAAAATGACTCTTATAAATGGGTGTTACAATTGACTAAATTATATAAAGAAAATATTTAGTTAATGCTTAAGTTCTCAACATCAAGTTGCTTGCTAAATATGGCTTAGATTTCATTGAACTTTGCATCATAGCTCAGGAATCTTGTATCAGTATGGAAGCAGAAGATGGTCTCATATAAATGTCATGCTAGATGAAGTTAATGTCACAATATGTACTAACTTATTACAATTTGTTTTTTTCAAGCCACGCCATCGTATCGTGTAGTGACAGGTAACATAGTCTTTGAGGACTTCTCAAGGTTGCATACAACTAATGAGTTTGTTTCTACTCCCCAAAAGTTTTACCCCTCCAATCTGTATAAATCTAACAGACCTGTTTCAAAAATGTGAGGTTTATGTTCTAAATGTTGGTATACGTGTTCCCTTCAGACCCTGCTACAATCCTTGTGTTTTGTAGGAGCTGACATTAACAATCCTGTTTCTTTCTTTGTAGTGAGTTTTGAAAAAAAATCAAGCTGTGGTCTTTTCTGACCAAGAGGAATTAAAAGAAAAGGCAAAACTTTAATTTGAATTTGACACATTGATTGGTAGCAGATTCACCTCACTCTTACAGCTATACTAATTTTCTTACAACTCTCTTTCCTTTGTGGGTTGCTGTTTAATTAAATAACAGATTTAGGTAGAAAGAAGATATTCTACTCCTTGAATTGGGGTGTAAAAATTCATTGTCATTTGTTGTTATTATATTTTATAAAAGCCTGAAGTCTTGTTCAGACACTTTTGTAACAGAAGGCATACAAATGTATAGTCAATCCTACTTGCATGAAAATAAACCAATAGTATTCATTGGGTATGACCAATCATGGGACATTGTGGTATTAATGAGTGTACTTTGAGAGTCATTGGGAGCATTTTGAAGCATGAAAGTTAAACCACAACCTTTAGGTATCCCTGGCTCTAGTGGACAATCCTGCTTGTATTGACTGGGTTATGAATGCTGGCTAGTTCATGTACAGTGACGATTCAGTAATGCTTAAGTCTGTGCTGATCCCCTGATTGCCAGGAAATCCCAAGAATGGAAGTTAAATGATATTAAGAGAATGAGGTATGAGGTCTAGAATCATAAAATAGCCATATTGTATGCCTTGTGGTGGGAAGGTATGTGGGAATGCATGACAGGAAATCAGTAGCTTGAGGACAATAGGGATTGAATAATTTAAAATGATGTATGTATCCTCCTTGCATGTGACAGACATCACACTGCATTTTTCAGAGAAGTTTTCACATTTTTAAATTTGTGGCATGGGAAACTTTCTGTTTTATATATTTTCAGTATTATTCTAAACTGACATTGGTATTCCTCTGTTGGTTTAACTCCATGCAGACCAGATGTCTGTTTTTATATCAGGTTAATGTGGATCAGCCCCCTCTCTTGCCATTGTCCCTTGGAAAAAAACAAACATCACGTATCCATCAGTTCCCATACTTCCAAGCAAAAGGCCCAGGATCAATTCCCAGATCGAGTCATACCAAACACTCTAAAAATTGAACATATTGCCATTGTGCGTGATGCTCTGCATAAGCAGTGGAGTAGGGAAAACAAGCCAGTGAGCCACAACTGGAAAAAGGCTGTGGCCGGCTTGACTTGAACCAAAAGGTTGGAAACTGGGCTGTAAAACACTGTCTAACCCATACTCCTTTCATTGGTATAAGTAGAGTATACTAAGTATGCAATTCCCACATAATAAATTGAGTGGTATAATACCCCCATCCCCCATTGAATGAGCCTGCTCTCATGACTGGGGTCATCAATAACAGGGTCACACAGATCCTGGAAATCTATGAAAGTCAGGGAAAGTTCAGATATAAATTTCCAGGCTTGGAAAGTCAGGGAAAATGAGCAATCTTTCAAAAGGCCCTGGAAAAGACTGTGAATTTTAGAAAGTGGACTTACTGTACCAATGTAGGTAGGTATCTTCCCTCACAGACTCCCAAACCAGGGAGTTTTGTGAATTCTGTAAAGATAAGTGAGAAATATGGGATATGATGGTTTCTAAAGATCCTGGAAAGCTCAGCCAAAGTCCTTGCACGTCATGGAATTTTTTTTATTTTGAATGTTTACAAACCCTGAGTAAGGTACAGATATTCTGCTTCTGTAGTTATAACTCACCTGTAGCAGTCAACTGGTAGCAATGCAAAGTTTTCACTTTTGTAATTAGCCTCTTTCATCTTCTTTCTCAGAGGTCGGTGCTAGCGACGAGGACCAAATCCATGAGATCTACGTTATTGATACCAACATGGTGTACAGACTTGAAGGGTCCACCCTAGAACCTTATGGGGACTACTGGGCCACTCTCCTCAAATTTGAAATGCTCAAAACAGATGAGGTGAGAATTCAACCTAATATTTTATGAGGAATGACATGAGATTTAGAGTGTGCATCAAGTACATATAAAAGTTTCAAGTTGTTAACTGGAAGCTGTTCCTCTTTTGTTTTTCAGATTCTTGTATTTGACTTTGGCAGTGAATTGTACATATGGCAGGGAAAGAAATCTGCCCCAAAACAGAGGAAGAAGGCAGTACAATTGGCAAAGGTTCTTTATGAAAGAGGCTATGATTACTCGGAGTATGACGTTAATCCCATCTACCCTCAGCAATCAAATGCGGCGAAACAGTCTGATCAAAGACCTGATTGGGTCCTCCTAGCTAAAGTATGTTTAGGTTTCTCTTAGTATATTTAGGATCAATGAAAGGTTTAATTTTTAACCTGATATTTCTTGGATAATAATTTGTAGTCTTTTTTAGAAATCTTATTTGTACTCATTAAATTCAAGATTCTATCACTATGAGTTTTGGTAACACAATAACATTTTTTATTGGCTATTATATGTAAGATGCAGTAATGATCAAATAATGACTATCTCACACGTTAACTTTAATTTTACAAAAGTTATTAGTGAATTAGCAGGTTTGTGATGAGGAATAACTCTCAAAATTTTGGGAATTGGGATGATGATGATAAATATAACTATCTACCAGGTAACATTTCCTGATGGGATCTTAAGGGAATCCATTTAGGCCAGCATATTGATCCCTAAACTTTTGCACCAAAGATTCATAAATTGACTTGTATTGACAGCTGATATGTAGGTAAAAATATACGCAAAGTGCAATGGTCGTGGAC
Organism: Holothuria scabra; assembly: GCA_037179385.1. Lineage (NCBI taxonomy): Eukaryota > Metazoa > Echinodermata > Holothuroidea > Aspidochirotida > Holothuriidae > Holothuria > Holothuria scabra. The sequence goes on from CM074201.1 coordinate 29,882,939, forward strand.
TGCTCATATATCTTGATTCATGGTTCACCCATTTGGGGTGCATATAAATTTGTGGCATGATGGGTAATTACTCTTCATGAAAAGCAAGTTCATAATTTTCTCTATTACAGACAAGTGAACACATGGAGACTGTCCTGTTCCAGAGCAAGTTTGTTGACTGGCCAAATGAATCTCGTCTGATTAAAATGAAATCGACAGAAAAAGAGCAAAAGGTACACAAATTAAGACTTATCTTTTTATAATTTATAACATAGCATTTTATTTGACAAAATTTTAGTACTATTTCAAGCATTGGGCAGCAGTTTAAAAAGGTAAAGAGAGCCTAAGAATCATGAAGTTATTTGTGTGACTGACTACATGTCCAGTGGGAAATCATTAGGCTTCTCCAAAGTTGTGTTTTGGGGAAATTTATGATTCATAGGATCAGTGTACCTCAAAGTTTCAGGATTGTTTAGTGCCTTCAACTTAAATTCTTGCTTGAAATAAATTTATTGTAGTAAACGCAGTTTGGAGTACAAATTTATTTTTTCAATAAAATGTCCATGCTAGTGATCAGTGGATTAGAAAGTTAGGGAAAAGAATGGATTTGTAGAAGTACACAACTAACTACATAAGTGAGTTTTGAAGCACAAAACAAACACTTTCAATAAATGGTGTATGCCAGTGAGTCATAGGGTTAGTGCAAACACATACTTCATGGAGTAACGTTTGCTGTTGGTTTGGAGTACAAACCCACTTATGCAATAAACTGTTTGGAAAATGGGCCATAAAATTCCATCTAACTAACCATTTGTGCAATAAAGAGTACATGCCAGTATGTTAGATAGTAGTGCAAGGTTATCCCTACTTCATGTCTCCTGTACTGCATTCTTATCATGGTGATCTGCTAAATCTACCTGACAGGAATCATTACCAGAAATTGTCCCATTTGATGCCAAGTTGATGATACAGCCCACCAATGAGCTTCCAAATGTAATCTTTGAAGGTACCAATGTAGGAAGAGGAACAGGTATGTGATTTTTGAAAAAAATTCTGTAATTTTGCTAAAAAAGGAAATCAAATATAGGTTTTCATAACTCTGGTTGGAGAAATGGAATTAATACAGACAAATAAGCTGAAGAAATTTGATTGATAGCTTGATTTTGTTGTTGCGGTAGGTACTGTTTTCTTTAATAAATGCTGGTTCAATTAGAAGTAATTATCCATTGAACTATTTTAGTGACAGATTGCAATTTGAATAAGCTATTTGTGCTACTCTAAATGACGCTGTTTGATATGTTCACAAAAACAGCTGTTGAAAGGGAACATTCATGTAAGACGACCATGTCATTATAGCCAAGCTGCTACAGCTGTTGCTATGCTTTGTCTCCATTAACATTTCAATTGCAGACTAAATATGTGTCAATCAAGCCTGCTTGACGCAGCCGCAGCCTATAGATGAATCCTATTAGCGCTTGTTTTTAGTGACTGTAGGCCGCCATAAGTAGGGTCCATCAGCCTAAAACCGTCTTTATTTATTGTTTACATGATTTAAAAACCCTCATATTTAGTGAAATTGAAGAATTGTAGATACAAATTAGTGTTCAACCATCCATGATAGAGTTAAACAAGGAAATGGAGAGATTTAAAGGTGATGGACCCCAGTTATGGCCGACTATAATCAGACCGGCACTCGCTGTCCGGATTCGTGTATAGTTTTAACATAAAGCCTAAGGCTGATGACTGTGTGACAGCTAGTTGTAAATCATTTTGATTCAATGGAAATGTGATTTTTTCATAACTTTCCATTTTCCGTCTTTTCTTGATCGTTCTGATATGACACTAAATATGTTTCTCAGCCAGCTTTCAAATAATTTTAAACATTACTGCGATATTTTTAGGGAGTGAGTTTGTTTAACATGATTTTGCTGTGCTAGTTCTTAAAAATGGAATATTTTAACGATATCATGCAATATACTTTTGCAGTGTGTGAAGTACCAGTGCCATCCTGTGAACTAACAAGGATTAATTTATTTATATCCTGACAGTTAATCTGTATAATGAGCAACTTAACAAATGTAGTGTGTGCTTTGTAGTTGAAATTTTGGTAGCAGAATTTAAACACTTTAAAGAAAGTGTTGTGAGATACATGTCTCAAGAATGTGTTGTGAGAGTTGTGTTTCAATGAGACTGTTTCCACAGAATTGCCCTCAGATTTCACCTTTTTAGATTAGCAAAGACAAATTTTCAAAAAGGGACTGTGACACAAAATTCATATATTTTAAGAGCAAAGTGATATTATGCATTACTTAACCCTTGCTAGACATTGCTACTTGTCTTAAAAATCATTTAAGCAGTTGCAACACTACTATTATTTTGAAACTAAATCCCACAACTTTGTGTATTTTCATTCCATGTATCTTTCATGATAGATTTTCTTATTGTAAATATTACAATTCAAAGAGAGAAGTATTGTCTAATGATTTTCAACAGCCATTCATGAAATAGGGAAGACTAGTCCACTATTCCAAACTGGACTCAATTTTCTCCTTAATAGACAATGATACCTGTGAAATGTCTTTACAGAAAAATAAAGAATTAATTATTATGATAGAAGAACGATGTAATTAACAATCAATTCAATTTGTTTATAGACAGTTGAAAATATAGACATTGAACCAGTCAAATTGAAATAGAAAAAAATTTGGTTAACATCATAGAAAGAATTTCTTGAATTTATAAGTGGGGCTTATTTAGAGAAGCTGGTACAATAGGCATGGCTGCATCATTCATTCAATGTATAGTTCAGGAGATTGTTTGATCCAGTAGGAAATGAATTGAAACATAAAGTGGTCAATACATGAATGTTATATTTTAAATAGTTGCCTTTGCTTGTTGAACTTAAAGCTGCTCTTGAATTCTAAGAATAAATAGTAGAATCACTGCTTACTATTTGTTGTTGTCTTGAAAACTAGATGCAAACAGTTTTAACAACTAACAGCATGAAGAAAAATTTGTGACAAAATGCTTATATTTAATAACTCTCACATTTTTGTCTCTTTGCATGGTTTGTTACCCCATCCTTTCCCTACCCATCCCATGATCCCTTGCTGCTGTTGTCATCATTATGTCAGGCCTGGATGTTGTGCCGTGCAATAATAACTTCAATCCAGGTAAAATGACACATTTTTCTTTCATTTTGATGTATATTTACAAATGTACTGCATTTTGCAGCAACAGTGCTTGTTGAGAGTTGTCAGTGTAGAATATTGTCATCTAAACAAAAGAAGCATTAACAAAAGGCTGATTGTTGACAAAAAGCTATGACTCATGTTGAAGAAACAGTTTCCATGTGGTAGAAAAAATAAGAAGAGTCAGGAGTTTTATCATAGGCTTGAAAATCTGAATATTTTCTGAATATTTGGTGTGGAAAAATTGCCCTGTGGTCTAGGAATTTGTAATCTTACATCTTGATTAATTGGAATCATATGTATTATGTATGCTGGGTCAAAACATAAAATTGATGGTCATTCTTCACAAAAATCTTTAACTTTTCTGTACAAAATATTTCCACTTTTGTCTAAGGAAGGGCTGCAAATCTTGAATTTTGGTAATGCAAAACAGTTGAAACCCCAAAATGAAAAAAGGCCACAGTGTAATAACACGTCAAGCCTTGGAAGAAAGTAGCAGACTGTGTTTAGTTGTGTGTCTGTTTACTGAAACCTATTAGCTTTGTATTGGTTTGTCAAAGTGTGAACCAGGTTTGTAGATTGCAATCCTTGTTTGTTGGAAACAAACCAACAGTTCTTAAATGGCCCACTGCAACATTTTTTGGCTCTAAATATCTGTTACAATTTAACCGCTAATTTTTTAATTGTTTTTTCCAAGTACATATCAGCTATAAGCGAAACTGTAATCTTGGTTTTAATCTGACAATTTATGGAGCAAAATTTTAACTTGGGTCCTTTTTATGCGTTCTTTGGTGAGTTTTTGAAATAATTTAAGTTGTTTGACAAGATTATGGAGACATACATATATAGTAGCTTGTGTATATGTCATTACCAACTTTTTTCAATGTTGGCCAAATAAATTGAAATAATTGTATGAGGATGGTTTTAGCCAAAGCATGTTTAGTGCCAGATTGTTGTTGATTTATAAAAATCTGCCCTGTGGTAATTGTCTAAAGGGAGGGGCCCCCATCCTTTCAATCTTGTGAGCAGGTCTACATTCAAAATGGTGCTACAGTTTGCAATTTTTTTACCCAGCTTTATGTATAAATTATTTCAGTTTTTAAACATTTTTCCTTCTATACTTTAACCATTATTGATAAGAATCTGGACGACAAAACCCCATCTAACCTAACATTCTTCTCTGATATGAATTTCCAAATTTTAAAAACTACAACGTGGTATAGTGTTTAGTGGCCTTGCCCAGCACTCTCTGCCATAGAAAGCTAGAACACTGATCACGAGCGTTGTCAGTTTGGATGAGTAATCCTTATTTACAGCCCTTCTGACTTTCTGAAAAATGTAATGGGCAGGTGATGGACTAAGATGGCTCTAAAATACTTTTTGTAAAGTCATCCCCTTTGCTATGAATTCACATATGCAAAATGCTCATGAAATATTTTTCATTTTTTACAAAATTACTTGGAAGTTTCATCCCAGGAGTTGCGTCAAATGAACTGCATAGAACCAAACTTACTCAATGAAAGTGTAATTCCATTTACCATTTCAGAATACTTTGACAAGGTCATGAGGAGGGGTAACAAGATTACAACTCTGTCTGTGTTGGTTTGGCATGTACTGGAGTATACCCACAGTATCGTACCCAAGGAATGTTTCGGCCAGTTTCATGAGGGCGACACTTATGTCGTTAGATGGCAGTATAGAATAGAAGCAGCAGGTTTGTCAAGTAATATGTTTATCTGGTATCAGGTGAAAGCACTTTCTTTGCCTCACTGGTGAGGTACAATAATATTCACTGATTGCTTCGTATGTCCCCTTCTCATAATTGTTTAGAACAGTTCAGACCATTTTGCTTTCTGTATTTGTCAATATATGTATGTAGATTCCATGGGATTTTTTAAGGCATATATTTATGATGCATTCCTCACAAACTCTGTTATTACTTTCTCACTAGCTGCTAAGAATGTTTAGCTGATCTGTCAAGTTACTATGCTCATCCGTCACAGTTAATTTTTAGTCTAGATCCTGATTTGATGTAAATTGCTGTATATTTATAACACTGTTTAATATGTTACAAAAAAATAAGGCATTAGTTTTCACTCTGATATAAAAGCAATTGTTTGTTAAATTGTTTTATATTTGTAGCACTGTTATGATACTGTGTTTCCCTAAGTATTGCAGACAAATCAATAAACTATGGTTGTGATTTTACTCCTTCAGATGAGGTGAGAAACCTATGCTAAAAGAAAATTTGTTTTACTCAAATAGGTTGTTAAATGCATCTTGATTGTTTCTAATGCTGTTTCATCACCCTCCTTCCTATAGGTGCTAGATCATTGAAAGGGGAAGCATCTAAGTGGGGGCATGCTGGGGGACGTGAGAGGTGCGCTTACTTCTTCTGGCAAGGTAGCAAGAGTACTATCAATGAGAAGGGGGCTTCAGCACTGATGACAGTTGAACTGGATTCAGAGAGAGGACCTCAGAGACAGGTCATCCAGGGCAAGGAACCAGCAGTGTTTCTTCATCTTTTCAAGGGTAGGATGATAGTGCATGTAGGTAAAAGAGAAGAAGAAGAGAGCAATAGCCAGGGTGAGTTAGCTTGAGTTGGAAGAGAATGTTTCTTGTAGAGAATAGAATGAGAGGGAGAGTTATTCCTTGTTTATCTTTACTCTGGGCATGGTTCACATGTAAACTACAGTGGAAATAAGGAAATGATAAGAATTCAGATGAGAAAAATTGAAGGAAAAATATGTCTGAAGAATTCAGTTTTCTTATTAAGAGCTTCTTGGGAGTGGGGAAGGTGTAAAGGTGTCAAGAGGTTATAACAAGAGAATAAAAATAAATGGACCTTTTATTCAAGATTCAATTAGACATTGGTTTTCCTGCAAATATAAAAGCAACGGATGGTGTTTTTCTTCTCTTCATTTCTTACTTTAATTTACAGGTCAGGTTTCAATGTAGACCTCTTTTTCACATTGTACATTAATTCCTAATAAAATATTTGACCACACTACATGCTGCCCCTTTTCCTTCTTTTACATAGATGGTTCAAATTTGTTGTGATCTGTTACTTTTACAGGATCATATAGACTGTACTACATCAAAGGGGAGATAGAGACTGAAGCTTGTCTGGTAGAGGTTCCCTGTAGGATGAAGATGTTGAGGTCTCGTACATCATTTGTTTTATTAAACCTGGAGGATGTAGAGGAAAACAAAGCCAGCATACATATATGGCATGGTGTCAAATCATCTCAAGCATCAAGGAACACTGCTAGGTTTGCTGCTGAGAGAATTAAAGAATTGTAAGTTTATTGTCCTCCTCGGCTCCCCCTGAACAAAGCACAAAGAAGACATTAGTGACAAAAAGAGTTTAAGTGTTATCTTTGGTCAAATTAAAAGACCTTTTATGTGATTCTGCCTGTTTTACAAAATATATAAGGCTTTTTTGTTTTTCATGGATGGAATCTTACATAATCTGATTAACCATGACATCAAAAGTACTTAAATTTCAAGGAAATACCACAAAAAAATGATAGTTTGCCAGCTGTTTTGAAAAAAATCTTATACTGGTGTAAGCAGACCCTCCTGCATTCAAATTAGAATGGTTTTGTTATAAAGGACACCAGTACTTAATAATTGTGTCCATTTAAATCAAAAGAAGTTTACTTACTTGTCCAATGACAGCACCAAGCCTTGGATTCAAAAACAGGCTGACAGCCAGTCATTTTTCACTACTGTGTAGGTAAATTTGCTATAGCTGGTGACCAGTGGCAGCTACATGCAGATATATCAAAAATCCAACTTATAAACATATAGAAAGGAAAAAAGTCTTTATAGAAGGGAACTATAACACAATAATTCAAGTCTCATCTTTTGCAGGGTAACTTTGATGAACACAGGCAGTCAGACAGTGGAAGTAGGCCTTATTTCTATTAGCATTTTATAGTTTGACCAAGAATTAAAAACACTCACAGCCATGTGTGTTAGCCTGGGGAGTATCCGGAAAGCACTTTCATATTAAAATGGAGGAAAGTCATATAGATTCTTTCTTAGAAACTAGATATGGAAGGTTTTTTTTCATCATAAGTAATTTTTACTTTGAGTTTGCTTCATGATGTTTTTGCAAGAGCCAATGTAGTAGGGGAATACATCGTGAATGGCATGTGTGTTGTCATTTAAAGACCAAATCTTCTCACCCCAGACGGTTCTAGTTCTGCTAACCCACTCATGTAAGCCCTCCGACATCTGTCTAAAACTAATCCTCATTCAGACACAATCTCAGGTTATTGCTTCAAAGTGAGTAAATAAGACCAAATGAATAATCAAAACACTCTCAGTCGGTACAGCACATAATGTTTAATATGAGCTGCAGTGCTCTGCACCTTTTGAATTTGCTGTCAATCAAAGAGCTGTGCCAATTCAAATTTTCTGTAGACTACTTTAAAAATTTTAGTTTGTGATGAAAATTGAACAGTTTTAAGTGGGAAAATTAACCCATGTACTCACAGACACAAACTTACTGTCCTATGCAAACATTTATGAGTTATATTTCTTTTTATAATATGTGAAATCCATTTGAATTGTACTTTTGATGTACAATACCAATGTTGTGAAGCATGAGAACTATTGTGGCACAATTAGCATATATGAAAGAGTTTCCAGAAGTATCACAATGAAACTGTTGGCACTGAAATTCCCTGAGGAATATTCCTGGGATACCCAAATTTTGTTGAATGTACAAACTGCTGAATTGTTGTGGTTCCCATTCACTGCACAAAAGAAAATCAAATATAATTGGCACTTGGGCCCCAAGCACTTGAAAATACCCTGCCATAATATCAACTGTCTGACCAACCACTCGTCATTTCTGATCTATTTTCATTTCTAGTGTCCCAATGGAATCTGGCCTGAAGCTAGAATGTAAAGCTACAATTGAAGAAATGGAAGAGGGCAAGGAAACAGAGTTTTTCTTCAAAGCTGTTGGCAATGATCGCTCTTCATACGACAGTGCAATAGATGGTATGTTGAAAGATATTTACAAACAGTTATATGTCTTCCTCTTTATGGATACACTCCCCTTATTGTTCATGTCTCTCTGTGGATAGACATCAAATTTTTGTGAGGTTTTATCAATATCTTCTTCATCGCTATTCATAATGAGCCCAAAATTTTTCAACTTGTGTAGAGATATATGATTTGTAGTGTAAAAATATGAAAATTAAATTTATAGTCATTATTTTGTGATGTCAAACTGGCATCTTCCTTTTATCAGACTATGCTTGTCCAATAAAAGCTGTCTATCAGTGTGATGCCACAAAATATTTCAATTTCATAGACTTATCATGTAAATTATATATTTACACAGGTGGGCAAAGTTTGCATTCTAGCTAACCGGAGATGGAGAAGATTTTAGTAAAATCTCGCAAAAATGGGATAGGAGTCCTATCCAAATTCATTGTACTGTGGCTGTGGCTAAACTGCCTATATCCTTCCAAAGATACACTTCAAAGTAGGAGGGGCAGGACAATACAGCCTTCCTTTTCATCTGTGTGCAAATAACATATTCCATTCTATTTTCAGTATCTCTAGATTCCTTTAAAATTTGCTCCCAACAAATTTGTTTTGAAATTTATAAAGGCTGTCAGCAATTTATTTAACATAATAATTTAATAAACTTGAGACCACTTTTTACCTGTAATCCTGTTTTGAAAGTTGAGATGGGTGGGGGAGTGGGGGTGAAGGGTTTGCTAAGTGTCTAGCAACTTGGTTGCTAAGGGTTCTTGAAGTGTCAATGCACAAGGATGGAAGGATGTAGACTCTTTATGATTAATATAAAATGTTGATTGTAGGTTCCGTGTCTAAATATCCCCTTCTTGGTCTGTGTGATAAAAATGTCACTCAATACAAACATTTCTGAATGAGAAAACTGTAAAGAGAACAGTATGTTTCAGCCTTCAACATAGAAGTGGTAGGAAGCAGGATACTTTTGAGTAAGGTTGAGTGAGGTCACAAAGTGCAGAATGCATGTTTGATTATAAAAATTTTAAAGTGACTGTCTAAAACTGCTGACTATGTCATCTCTTTTTTTTTACAGATCAATTTAAATATGAATTCACTCTACGCTTGTTTCACTTGACAAGTTCATCTGGAGCTTTTGTAGCCAATGAAATTTTAAATGCTTCTCGGACAGAGAAACACTTCACCCCTTACCCTTGTCTTCAGTCAGATCTGTATACTGCTGCACAACCAGGTTAGTATGCTAAGAAATAGATTTTAGACATAATAGTATTTTAAACCTGCATGTCATTATTAGTGGAATGCCTAGGACATAGAAAGGTTTTATTTGTGATGGTGTCACAGTCATCTATCTTTCCTGTGAATACAGTCAACTCTCACCCCATACTGCAATTTTAGCAGAAGTCTACAGAAATTCTCAATTGGTCTAGCTCTTTGATTGGCAGCAAATTCAAGAAATGTGCAGTCCTGTAGCTCATGTTACACAGCATGTACTGTTTAGAGAATGTTTTGATCACACATTGATTGGGTCATGTTTACTCCTCTGAAGCAATAAACTGAGATTGTTTCTGGATGAAGGTGAGGTTTAGGCAAATGTGGGAGGGACTCAGGTTCATAGGTTAGGAGAATTGGAACTGTTTTGGGTGAGAGGATTAGGCCTTAAACAGGGGCAGATCCAGACATTCCAAAAAAGGGCAGACTTAAGAGAAAGCAGGAGTATCAGGGAGTTGCACTGCTAATTTTCCCATATGTTTTATTGTTGATGCGGTGAAAAAAGGGAGGGCTGAGGCTGTAAAAGCCTCTCTTTGAATCCATGCCTGTTAATTGTATCTGAGGTCAGGTGGACATTTGAAATGATACTCTAGGCAAAGTCATCTTTTGTTTTAAGCTTAGTTTGGTTGGGAATTTTGCTAGCCCGAGGTTTTTTAAAGCATCTGTTTCTGTCAGCACATCTTTGTTTGTGATGCACTGAACTCTTTTAAGTATTTCACTTCAAGGAAGGATATTGAACACAAGCAAATGTTTCATTTCTAGCCTTGCTTGTGATTGACAACCATTATGAGGTATACTTGTGGCAAGGCTGGTGGCCAGAGGAACCATCATCTGAGGAGACCCCCAAGGTGACAGGTTCGGCTCAGATTAAATGGAATCTTGAGAGAAAGTGTGCAATGGAAACAGTACTAGCTTACTGTAAAGGTAAGATTACATGCAATAAAAATTCATTGTTTTCAAAAAGTTATAGCAGTATATGATCATATGCAAAAGTTACATATGCATCATTGAATGTATATACCCTTCAATGCTATGAACTGATGACATCAATTTGTGTTACCTGTCATTCATTTGTCTAAGTCTATCATATCAGCCTATCCCTAAAGGGCAAGTTACTCCTGTATCATTGTGATTGATAGAAAAAAATAAAAAAGTAAACACTTGCCTTTACATGGACCATAAAAAAATAAAAAAGTAAACACTTGCCTTTACATGGACCCTGTTATGTAATCCAAATCAGTCACTGGTTGCTGATGCTATCCATGGGCTCTTTCAGTTAAATGTCTCCCATTTCCTCTGCTATATCCGTCTTGTCACCCAGACTTCAACACTTCTTTTATTTTGTATTTCAGAAAAAAATAGTAAAAAACCCCCAGAAGCCTTTTTGATTCATGCTGGACTGGAGCCACAGACATTTATTAATTTGTTCCCCACCTGGGAGATGAGAGAAGATGTTGCACACATCAACAAGAAGGTAAGAGGGTACTTCTGTCAGCTTTAGGGGTATGGTGTAGACAGGGAGGTCAAAAAAATATATTTTTTAAATTCCTGTCCATTACAGTTTACCAGAGTTGTATTCAAACCCTTTTTTTAGTCATAACTTTTAGTTATATGACTTGAAGAAACATTGCAGCTGATTTTACCTTGTTGAAATAACATAGTATCTGTATCTAGAGTCTTGACTCTAGATACTGAAATTATTGTACTTTACTTGATGTTACACAAAAAGAGTGATTTGGCCACAATTCTGCAGGTTAAATGTCAAACTGGTGTTTTTTGGTGACTTGAAAATATGTGCAAATGTTTATTTAAAAGGCTTGAAGTGGAGGTGATGATGTAGGATGTCCCTTACATGTGATTGATGAAGATTAGGTTAGACAGGGTTTTATCCCTCAACTTATAGCTAGCACCCTCTAGAGCCTTTTCTTCCACTTGTGAGATACTAAATTGTTATCTGCACTTATGCTGAGTGTCACCCACAATGGGCAGTAGGTTAAGTTTTTATATTCTTTGGCTTGACCTGGCCTGGGAATCAAATCCCAAACTCTGAAGCCCGCTGTACTTTGATTCAAATATGATACAATTTCTGTGGGGATGAGGTTGGAAGTGTGGGGCCACATGGATGTTGGTAAGGACCATGGTCTAATTAAGCAGCATCAGGTGCAGATATAAGTTGGGGCAGCTTCTCCATCCTCAGCTCTCCCTTTTTTGCCACATCATCTATCACAAATCTGCAAAAATTAGCATGTAGGAGAATATTCAATAGGGCTTTCAGCTTCCCTTTTTGTAATATCTGGACACCACTTGAGTCAATTCATGAAATATTCATTTTACAGGCTGGAAGGCGAGGTGATCGTGCCATCCGTGTCCGAGATGTGCTCCAACAACTAAAGAGAACTCGCTACACATTAGCTGAGCTGAAAGAAAAACCAGAAGGGGTGGATCCACTAAAATTGGAAACTTACTTATCAGATGAGGAATTCAAGGTAATAGGAATGGCATGTGAAGAGTCTAATCACATGTATCATTGTTTAGACTTCTGTCAGTCATTGAAAACATACCTATCATGAAACCATACATAACATGTATTGAGATACTGTCACACTAGTCAGTCGCTAGCTTAAGCTCAATATCCTTTTCAACATGGCCATGTGAGAGAGGTTTTTCATTGTTGTCATAAAATCTTGTAGCACTGCCCTATGTTTGATTACGAAGAAGTCAGAATTCAAACTTGATAATCTGATAAGTTGTTAGCTGAAGTTCTTTTGGCTGAAAAGTGGTCAAACAGTTGTAGAAAGTAAACAGGGTCATTGCAGCCCATTCCTTAAACTTCTTTTTTTTCCCATTATGCAATGTGTTTATTTAGTGTGCTGTTTTTGTCTTGGCTTTATACTTAAATCAAGCATAAGGTAACTGTAAGATGGTCTTGTCTGGTCAGATGATTGTCCAGCCATTGTCTTGGGATGGCAAAGTTCATTTAAAGTTTGTTGAATTTCTAAACAGGATGTTAGCTCAGAACCTTCAAAGGTTGTGTTTTTCACCAACAGGTTTCAATGAGATTATAAGAGATTAGGTAGGGTGGTGTTGAAAAAAGAGAGTGAGGGGCAGTAGGAAAACTAGTTTTGGTCTGGTGGGAATATTATATATATTATTGAATTTATTGTTTAAATATTTGATAACCATTTCAATTTTTTAGCCTGAAAATGTACAATATCAAGGTATTAAAAAAAATATATCTGAATGACTGAACTGAAATAGCTAAACCTACTTGTGCTGTGACATGGGAAGTTTATTTCATATTTCATTTTTATGCATGATACTGTACCTGATCACCAACATGATGTTTTACCTTTTCTGTTGTATCATTAAAAACTTAAATGCATTGTTCTTCTGCTTCAAGATTACCATTGATCATGCATAAAAGTATTCAGATTCTGCAGCAATGCTGCTCTATTTATATCTCAATTTGTCCTGTATTTAATGTGTCTCCTGTCTGACATGTTAATTTACAGGAAATACTTTCTGTGACCAGAGAAGAGTTTGAAAAACTTCAATCTTGGAAGAAAACTGAGTTGAAGAAGAATGCTGGGCTGTTTTGATGGAAATTGAAGGACCAGACTTAGTGGGGAAGTGATTCACTGGAAGGCCATGTAAAGGCCTGGTGGAGCAGGGAGAGTTTCTGCATCAAACACCTTGATATATCTTTTTCAGAGACTATTTTATGAAGTGGAAAACCTTGGCAGTGTTGCAATTAAGACATGTGTCAAAAGTAGGTGCTGAAGACTACAACAGGGCTGTAGGATATCTATTCATGTAGCCATACTCCTGATGTGCAGCCTCAATGAACAGTGGCTGATAACTTACAGATCCTACTTTTAGCACAGTGTCTTTAATAGAGGAATAAAGAGATAAATTTGGGAGCTTGGTGATTGCTATTTGAATAAAAGGACTCTGGAGCCAAGTCTGATCATTGACAATCACAATGTGAATTTGTTTTAGCTACAGTTTTCCAGAATGCCAGGAATATATAATGTAAGCTAGATATTTATTGATCAGAAAGTGTCTGCGTAATATTTATTTGTGTGATTCGCTATAGATCTTTCCTCTACTTAATAATTTACTCACAGCTGATGTCAGAATTTTACAGGTGATTGTTGAACTTTTTGAGAAGAAAAAGTAAAAAGTGGTCGATGAATTTAGTTTTGCCTGGTTTGAATTGGTGCTAATGTGCTTAAAATATCTCTTCCAACCTTTAATTCTTTTGAAGTTACACTGTAAATGCTATGCACGTCACACTGCTGTTTACTTGCTCTTATTTGGAAAAAAGGGGTAATTAGACCAAAGGGCAATATGGGTGGTGGGATGAGAGAGATTATCCCCCTTTTTGGAAATACAATCATTGACTTTAAGGTTTTTACACAATAACTTTTTGTGGAAAGTGACCATGTCCCCCTTCACTTATCAGTACAGATTAATATCCATGGCAATATGCATTTTGTGACATAATGGTATGGGAGGGTATGAATAACAGGAGGAGAAGAGAGAATGGTCAGGGAGAGATGCAAGTAAAATGATTTTGATATGAAGCTGCAGCCAAAACATTTTGAATTTTGAACATTGAAACAAGGGTGAGGAGGGGGGAGGGGACTTTGATGGGAATCATTTGCCTTTCCTGTTTCTTCTAGAAATAAATAAAAATGTAACAAGTTATATATACTAACATCTGTTCTTGCAATAGTTTTGGTTCAATTAAGTGCAGTACTGCCATCTCTTGTATAATCTTTTTTCTGATAGTGTAATATCACCCTCCATTATTTATGTCTCTTGTGCTCAGGTCTTGGTTTCCTACACACCTCAGGTTTACTTACATCAGTAGGTTGCTAGACATTTTAACATCATGCATGTATAACAATAAATTGCTAAATGCTTATGTTACTATTAAATAAATCATACGTAAATCACTTGCCTCTAAAAGATCATGGCCATTATTAGGCTCTTTTGTAATAATGAGTCTGCTATGTTGACATTTGTCAAGTATTACTTTATGATGCAGACTATTACATGGAATCAAATAAAATAGTACATGGAGAAAGGAGTTTAGTAAGTCAAGCAATATGACTGTTTGATACTGTTCAAGTAATAATATATACCATTTTCTGTTATGTGCTTTTCGTTTATAGCAGAAACATCACATAATATTGGTACCATGTTAAACTATTTCCATGACTTTGAATGAAATTCATATATCATGGGTTGCCATCATGGGGTGTACTGTTTTAAAAGTGCAGGAAATCATTCGAAGATTTGACCAGATTTGGCAGTTGAAATGATTTTTTAGTTTGGCGTTTTCTTGAGTTCATTATAATTTCTTTCTACACTGCTACTCATGCAGACTGTTAGTACCCAAGAACACAGACTTTGCTTTCTAGAAAAGGTGTAAAGAGGGGGTTGTTCTGTTTCCTTTCAATTCTTTACATGTGTATGGTGCTTGTGGTGAGATACTCTTTTGTGAGTCAATGTTGTGCAACTGGCCTTATATTAAGATGTTTGTAAAACATTCTATTTGCCTATTTATTGTTTCATAGCCTATTATGTAGACCCTATTATTATATTCTGTTTACTTTGTTCATTTCTGCCTTACAAAAGGTTTGTACTATTACTCCAGAGTATTGTATTTTAATTTTTCATAAATAACCTGCCAAAATTATGAATTTGTGTATGTATTGTACAGTTCAATATTTTGTTTTAATTTGCATAGCCTTTAAAACTCGAAAATAAAATAGAACATAAAATTTTATTAGGGCTAAAAATGAAATACTAATAAAATTGTCACATATTTTATATTTTAGTGTATGATTCAAGTTTATTACAACCCTGTTTGAAGAATAAATTGAATTTTCGTGAATCTCTTTTTGTATCAATCTCTTCTGCTTTCTATTTACCTTACATTTTAATCATATTATGAAAAGTTAAGGGGAAAGTTTCAAAATGTTTGTCATTTTAATGACCTTATAGATAGCAGTATACAAACTTTTTTAAATATGTGAAGCACTTTGCCCTCCAGTCATAACCCCACAAGGACTACAGTGAAACCTTAGCTTTATATAGAACTTTAAATACTGCTGCTGGAAAGCTGGAAAGTTAGATAGGGTAAGGGAGCTGTTGGGAAGGAGACACAACAGTCACCCATGTGTTTTATGGAAAGTTTCAAACTGTTTGTCATTTTAATGACCTTATAGATAGCAGTATACAAACTTTTTTAAATATGTGAAGCACTTCGCCCTCCAGTCATAACCCCACAAGGACTACAGTGAAACCTTAGCTTTATATAGAACTTTAAATACTGCTGCTGGAAAGCTGGAAAGTTAGATAGGGTAAGGGAGCTGTTGGGAAGGAGACACAACAGTCACCCATGTGTTTTATGGAAAGTTTCAAACTGTTTGTCATTTTAATGACCTTATAGATAGCAGTATACAAACTTTTTTAAATATGTGAAGCACTTTGCCCTCCAGTCATAACCCCACAAGGACTACAGTGAAACCTTAGCTTTATATAGAACTTTAAATACTGCTGCTGGAAAGCTGGAAAGTTAGATAGGGTAAGGGAGCTGTTGGGAGGGAGACACAACAGTCACCCATGTGTTTTATGGAAAGTTTCAAACTGTTTGTCATTTTAATGACCTTATAGATAGCAGTATACAAACTTTTTTAAATATGTGAAGCACTTTGCCCTCCAGTCATAACCCCACAAGGACTACAGTGAAACCTTAGCTTTATATAGAACTTTAAATACTGCTGCTGGAAAGCTGGAAAGTTAGATAGGGTAAGGGAGCTGTTGGGAAGGAGACACAACAGTCACCCATGTGTTTTATGGAAAGTTTCAAACTGTTTGTCATTTTAATGACCTTATAGATAGCAGTATAAACTTTTTTAAATATGTGAAGCACTTTGCCCTCCAGTCATAACCCCACAAGGACTACAGTGAAACCTTAGCTTTATATAGAACTTTAAATACTGCTGCTGGAAAGCTGGAAAGTTAGATAGGGTAAGGGAGCTGTTGGGAAGGAGACACAACAGTCACCCATGTGTTTTATGGAAAGTTTCAAACTGTTTGTCATTTTAATGACCTTATAGATAGCAGTATACAAACTTTTTTAAATATGTGAAGCACTTTGCCCTCCAGTCATAACCCCACAAGGACTACAGTGAAACCTTAGCTTGATATAGAACTTTAAATACTGCTGCTGGAAAGCTGGAAAGTTAGATAGGGTAAGGGAGCTGTTGGGAGGGAGACACAACAGTCACCCATGTGTTTTATGGAAAGTTTCGAACTGTTTGTCAATTTAATAACCTTATAGATAGCAATATGCAAACTACTTTAAACATGTGAAACATTTTGCCCTCCAGTCATAACCCCACAAGGACTACAGTGAAACCTTAATGTAAATACTTCTGCTGGGAAGTTGGATAGGGTAAGGGAAGCTGTCAGGAAGGATACACAGTAGTCAGCTCTATCAGTTCCCTGATACGGTAGAAAGAAAAACACTTAAATCTATATGTACCCTTGCAGTGATGTGAGAGAGAAATCCATTTTATCATGAAAGTTAGTTAGGTGAGATTTAACGACACATCATCAAAACGACCATGTCTTCATAGTGTCAGTCAGCTCTATTAAAAAGTTCAAGGTTTAAATTTCTTTCTAGGTATGGTTTCAAGTTCACATTTGGTTTGCCTTTAGTCGCCTCTTATGTCAGGCGGGAAATACCGTGGGCATATTCTACTACCCCAATCCCACATTGAGCTTTATCATGAAATGAATTGCATATATTATTGTGTAATATAGCTCTAAATATAGAGCCGAAAGTGGTACGCAGGAAGAATAAAATATGTCTTTAATATGAAGCAGAACAAACTCAACGTGCAGAAATGTGGGCAAACTTGTGGCGGTATTGATAACGAATGACAGGATCCCGCCAAAAGTAGTAAGAGGTAAGGAAAGAAAGCTATACATCCAGCCAGATTGGAAACTACTTCTGCATTTAATACTGATTTGGAAATGAGATGCAAGAATTTGCAAACAAAACGACGGAAAATGTTCAAGCATGATAGAATGTCTTTTGGCAGATTTATATGAGAAAGGGGTGCAGTCGTTTGAAGGAAATCCATGTGAAAAACGGGGTAGAAACAACAGTCGAAACTTAATGAAATTCTTATTAGAATAGGATTCTATTACAGGATTTCTTTCGGTCTCTCCTTTTCATACGATCGAAGTTAAAGAAATTCTAGTCGGAATGTCATTGTATTGCCCAGATTACGAGGACGAAAGTTTCAGGGACGGGGGGCTTCCTCTTGACTACGGGCTTTTGAAGGATGGAAAACTAGGAGAATTTTAACTTTTTGGGCGGGACTGAAAGTCTTGAAAACCTGTGTTTTGACCGTGTCCAGTGATGTTTTGAAATTGCTTCTTTTTCGAAGTGAATTAATTAATTACAAAAAAGGAATGGGTAGGACTGAGGAAGGCTACATGTACTTCACAACTGGTTGAAAGTGGCTCAGTTTGAGGCTGTTAATGTAGTTTACGTAGTCACGGCTATATGTATTAATTTCGAATGACAAAATCTTCAAGTGCTCTTTTAAATGTGTATTTAGCGATGATATTGTTTAAACCTGAAGCATGTCAATTTCCTCTTTACTGATAATTAATGGTGACCTGTCGTCTTATCAAAATGTATTAAACACTATGCCAAAATCTGGATGACGTCACAAATACCATTGCTTTAAATTCGATTGTGAACAGATTGGATACACCGTCGATAATGCGAACTTTTTTGATACGCTGTCACTGGTGTGACATCGATAGTGTATCGAATTGGTTGGCCAATCGAATTCAAGGCACAGGTATGCGTCATTCAAAATCCGGCGTAGATTTTATTTCATTTTCAAGAGACGACAGGTCATTTTTAAGTGTAAGAAATGTCCGAGGAAGGCGAAATGCATAAAAATATTGAGATCCTTTTACAGTTGACCGAAATGTACAGATAATAATAATGGAAAGACGCTGAGCTCACTCAATCGCACAAGAATGTAGTGTAAAAACTGGCTTGAACTTTCGAAACATTATATGATTGCAATGGGGCATGCAGTAATTATATTTTTTATTGCTGTATTGGGAACAACACTACAAAGGAGACACATTGTAAATCATAATTTCTGTTTAATCTCTTGTCAATGAGATAAGAATCTTATTTGACGATGAAAGGAATTTGGTACCACTTCATCTTATAAAACAAGAAAACACTTAATCCTAGTAGAGATTCACATAAAACAGTCAAAAACTAAAGGTACAAAAAGATGGAAATATCTTTACAATAAACTTCTACTAAAACTAATGCACTAGCTAGTACACCTGCTTCGTTATAAAATTGTTGGCAGGAGTTTTCATTGCTCTTGATAAAGGGCTCCTGTCGATATCTTATTGTCCTTCATTTGATTACAATTGCTCTCGCAAAAAGGAAAAAAGAAAAAAAACGTTTTTTTTTTTTCAACAGACAGAGCAAGCTTTTCCATGGGGGTCAGTAACTCGAAGCTCCTTAAAACAGAATTGACTTGTAGAACCAGGAAATCAACCAACTTAAAATTTAGCAGAGAGAGGAGAAAGGAAAACGTGTAATCACCAAATATTTACATCAGGGATGAGCTTTTTCAGTGAATTCACTGATTTCAGTGATTTTTCCTCTGCTTCAGTGATTTGTCATTCTTCATTTCAGTGAAATTGTGGTGATCATCTAGCCTACCTATCAAATAATAGGAAAAAACCAAATTGTTTGTGCTTGGCTTACAAAAGTCCTGGCATGTTTCCACATACTAAGTATGCAGTACTATAAAAGTCAAGTAGGATTTTCATGACACTATGCTCTTATCCTGCCCTCTGCATTCAACAAATGTGAAAAAAGTTGAAGTGAATATCACATGGACCTAGGCCTAGATTAACAATGTGACATTAACATGATAATGTTACGTTATGCTATTCTTACTTACATTATGTATATGCACAACTATGAAGCCTGCACTAGGCGTTCCTCTTGTTTCAGATATTTTTCCACTTACTCGGGCCCATCCCTGTTACATACATATTGCACGTCATAAAATAAGACAGGGTTTTGGACATGCCATAATCATCAGTTTTCGACACAGTTGTTACGATAGGGTTCTCCAATCTTTCCCGTGACACCCATCACTGAGGTCGCTTTTGTCAACTTGAAGTACACGTCTCCCAGACAACAGTCCCAACCCGAGCAGAGATAATGTGACAACACATGCTTTTGATGGGTACGATCTGCTAATAGTTACTCTGCAACAAAATATCTTCTCACGGCCACTGTCGTTTTGGGAATCATACCTGGTAAAATCTGGTAAATTTTTTCTTTTTTAACTTTCGTATTTTCGCATATTCAGTGTTTTGAACAGGGGTGGCGCCAGCGAAGGGGGAGGGGGTGCCATGCCCCCGTCGGGACCCACTGCCCCCCCCGCCCCCCCCCCCCCCCCCCCCCGTTGGGTAAGGTCGGCGGTTTCGTCGGGGAGGCCTAAAAATGATAAAAAAAAAAAAATTAAAAAAAACAACAAGGACTGAAGTTACTGGATGGGTGATTTTGAACATATTTTTTGTTGTGTAATGCTATTTTAATACATATCGGAATCGATTTTCAATCTCTTCTTGTTAGCTCTGATATACCTCATTCCATGTACCTTGTCCTATCTCCTCCCCCCCCCCCCCGTCGGGGAAGAACGGCATTTTTTCGGGGAGGCCTAAAAATGAAAAGCGTGAAGTACTGAAGTTACTGAATGGTTGATCTTGAACTATTTTTCTTCTCTTGTAACCGTTATTTTAATGCATATCTGAATCGGGTTTTAATCACTTCTTACTAGCTCTTTTATCCCTTATCCCATCTTCAATCCGTGCGTGCAAGGTCATGCCCCGTCGGAGAAAGCTGTACACCCCCCCCCCCCCCCCTTGTTGTTGAGAAAATCCAATTTCGTCGGAGAACCTTCATCTACAGCCTGGTAAACTTCAGTCACCCAGTCGATCTTCTTGATTTTGCTAACTAGAAGACCATGTTCTTCAAGGAAACTCACAATTCCGAATTTTCCTTACAAAAACGGACCAGAGGTTGATCATGTGCATGTAGTGCCCAACGGTCTTCCATCTGGCCTGCCCCAACAGCCGAATTCTAGCAACGGTAATGAAAATCGGCCAGGCCGTTTTCAGCTACACGTGATGATAAACACCAGTGTGAAAGTGTCTCCCTAAAAGTCTGACTGAAAATTCATTTGAAGTCACCTTGTAACGTGACAAGTTTTCAAATACGTTGGAAGTAGAATCATTTAAAGTCTGGAGTTTGGGCAGTCAAGTAGAAAATTTCATCTGTTTAGTGAACTTTGCAATTGAGTAGAACGAAGATTCATGTAGAGTCAAAACATGAGTATGTTTTAAATTCCGTTGCATACTTTCCCCCGAAAAGAGACAAGACCATTACATCTAACTGTAGGAACACCTTTTATCTGGTAATTTTCTGACCACTTAGCAAGTTGGGTTTTTTTCTATTGAAGTGAAAATTTCATTTTAAAAGGAAAGCTCAAATAACGTCTGCTTCATTTCTAGTTACAAGGCTGGGAAATGCCATTTCCGGGCTGTCTAAGGGGTCACATTTTTTCACATTCTTCCGCACGCTCCGCGCCAATAGAGGTGGCGCTACGCTAAGATAGTGTTTAGGTCGCACAGATTACCTGACAGAACAATGCATGCTTGCAAATTATTCTTCGTTTTGGGACAATTATGGAGTGGAAATTTTATTCCGAAAGAAAGCCCAAATAATGACGGCTATGTTTCTAGTAAAGAGCCTGGAAAATGCCATTTCCTGCTTTCTGTGGATTCTCAATTTTTCAAAAAATTCTGTGCCCTTTACTTAGTACTTCGGGTATATAGGATTACATTTTTCGGACAAAAAAAGACAATTCTACCCCTCCCAAACTGAAACGCTCTCGTACGCCTGTGTAAATATATAAAATATAAAGCTTCAAATATATGGAAAGCCAAACTTTTTTGCGGAAAAATCTTCCAATATGGTCCGAGGGCCTTAATCTGCAAGATGATATTCAGTAACTCCAACAAAACTACAGATCACCTCCTACTTGATTTTTCTTATAAGGACGTCAGATTTGTCCATAAAACCCCCAAAATCTGTCACAAACTTACAAATTTTGCTCCAAAATAAGCTTCAGATTGTCAAAAGTAGAACAATTGTCCAATTTCTATGGATATTCCGTAAAATAAATAACGTGATGAAAACCTAAATTTTTCATTATACCCTTACCAAAAACTAAAAAATTCCTTTCATTAAATTCCAAAACTCCTCCAATATAATAAGCTCTTAATTTTCAAATCTTCGTTCAAAAAAGGGAAAACTTTTCGGGCACACTTCCAGTCTCGTCTAAAAGCCTTAACACGTAGGCCTAGTACGATTAAAAAGAATTGCATGTGTCGCCTAAATAACGTTTTTGTTTTGACCATATGAAGGACATATTCTTCAACTAACACCCTAAATTTTAATAGTCCTTACAAAAGCCAAATTTCTTTCAAAAATTTTAAATTTTCTTCAAAAGGAACTTCAGATTTTGTAGTATTCGCTAAAAAGAAAGCTAAAAATTTCGGCGCGCTATGCGCGTATAAAATTCTGCCAAGTCACGTCCCACCGGGACTACCTCACCTCCTTTGTCGGGGCTTTGAAATGCTGGCCCCCTGTCGGGGAGATCCTTGCGCCACCCCTGGTTTTGATGTGTTTGGTTTGAAGCAATGTACTCTTCCTTCTTTAATACAAACTTCATTTTGCGGAAGAACTGGTTACAATCAGGCTTAGAATCATTAAATTTACAAGGAAATATATATTGCTTACAGTAAAGAATAAAAAAATTCAATGGGTGGAAGTTAAAGGAGTTGACTCCAAGGAAGAAATCCCTTTTACTAGATAAAACGAACTTGTTACCAAAAAATAATTGTTCCATGTCCAGGAGGAAACTCGCTGTGATATGACATTCCCAAAAAAAGATGTTCAATGTCTTCATCTTCAATTTGACAAAAGGTGCAAAAAGGGGTGTCTGATTTTTGGTTCCTTGCGGTAGCAAAGGAACCTATGTAGTCAGGTTGGCGTGTGTATGTGTGTATGTGTGTATGTGTGTGTGTGTGTGTGTGTGTGTGACACTTGCTTCGGTACGCTCTAACTCAACAAGGGAAGGTTGGATGGAACTTGGATTTGGTACATAGATTTGTCATAGGGAGAAGGTGTGCCCTATTGTTTTTGGTGGAGGTCAAAGGTCATTTGGGGTCACCAGAGGTCAAAAACTAAAAACCTTCTCAACACGATATTTCAAGGTAGGAAACTTGGATAGATGTCATACTTGGTGTGTGGATGTGTTATGGTGTAAGGATGAAATTGGATATGTTTGGTGAAGGTCAAAGGGTCATCTGGGGTCACCAGAGGTCAAACACTGAAAAACATTTTAACACAGTATTTTAAGGTAGAAAGGACAGATTTAAAATCGATCTGTGTTTGGTTAAGGTCAAAGGTCATCAAGGTCACTGGAGGTCAACCGCTGGAAATGTTATAATTTAGAAAATCTTGTAAGCTAGATAAAGACAGGTTCAATAGATTTTTTATCTCACCTGATTTTGCATGCTTTTACACCCAAACACCTTAGAAATTTGGCCTTTACGTTCGTTCAGTAATGATTCCTTCGGGTTGTACACATATTTTGGATCATTCAAAGTTTTAAGAGGGCAATAACTGAAATCTGTAGATTTCACTGAACACAGGTCACTCTGCATTAAACTGGTCTCTCTGCTAGTGGAAGCAATGCATGGATTATACAGTATGTCTCTTTAATACTGCTGTGCTCTGTGGGGGTAACCTAATCCTCATTCTATTATCACACCCCATTAATCACTTTCTTTCTGCTTAACTGCTGAATAAACACTGTTTTCTGTGTAGAGGTAGCAAACAGGACAAATGGTAGATTGTTTTAAAGTAATAGCAAGTTTTAGTTGAGAGCAGGTAAAAATAAATTGTTAGAGAAATACAAGGGGAGTTTTTCTCTCTCTGACCACATTGTGTATTATTTATTCGTGATAATATCAAGTTTGATTACAAGCATAAATACATATGGAAATGAGGAAATGTTTTTAAAGGATCACCAAGCATTATAAAAGTTGAATGTAAGTAAGGCCACAAAAATTTGACCTTTGATATCATGTAATATAAGTAATAAAATATCCCTTGTGAAGATGTTACAAACATTGAGTATGAGTATTGCTTAGCTCTATTTCGGAGACTGGCTGTACATCTTATAATATCCAGCAAGGAACCACAGTGCCCATTGGGCTCTTGTTCCATTCTGTATAAGAGACTATTAGTCCCTAGGATACGATGTAGAAATCTTACCTGAAAAAAATTGATTTTGGCCTCGTTAACTGTAAAATGGGCGGTTTTAAAAATACATTACCAATCCTCTTTACTTAGATTAAACTTAAGGTTCCATTTCGAACAGGCAACTGGGGGAAGGGAAATGCCTTTCAGAATCAGAGGATATATAAGCTGAGACATGTTTGACCTGGCGTCCAAACAGTTAATTGGGTGCTCACGGGTACCGCTTGCTGAATCAGCATTAAATATGGAATTTGACCAATCTTTGGGAATTGCAGAAAGAATTCCGTAATAAATAGTAAATGGGTAATTTCCTAAATTAAACTTCTCAAGCAACCTGTTAAAAGAAAGGGGAGTGCTATTCCCAGAAAAAAGATCCTTAACACACATTATTCCCTCACTGTCGGAGTCTACTGTCGCAAAATGATTTATTGTCTATTTTGATCGAAGGCAAAACTATTAATGAAGGGACCAAGGAGAAATAGATAGGATTTATCATAATTAATCTTAAAACCAGATCCTACCTTCAACCTTTTAAGAATGTGAAGTTGGCAATGTAATGATTTTTTGCTTCCGTCCATAAAAAAGTTGTATCGTCTGCATACTGTAAGATTTTTATTTCATTACCTGATATGTTAATGCCTCTTAAGTGATCATCAATTTGAACTCTTCTAGCTAAAATATCAACACATAACATAAAACACATAAAATATCAACACATAAAATAAAAAGGTAAGGGCTCAAGGGAAATCCATGACGAACACCCCTTTGAATAGAGGAAGAATCCTGTTGAATGGCCATTGTTAAGATGACAGGCTGCAATGTTATTATAGAGAGTTCAAATCCATCCACGAAAATTATTACCAAACTTAAAATATTTTAAGGTATTTTCAAGAAATAGCCAAGCAACAGAGTCGAACGCCTTTCCAAAATCTATGAAAAAGAGCATACCGGGTATATTACAATTCTTAGTATGATCAATGAGATCGAGAACAAATCTAATATTTTCCCCAATAAATTTACCTTTAATAAAACCTGTCTGATTTTCACCAATTAAAATATGGATTACTTCCTTTAAAATAAGCCTGTGGTGTGTGTTTACTGCAAAGCTGATGCCGCTCTCTCTGCGTGTGTACACAGCCCCGTGGTGCAGATACTTAAGATTAACCCTTTACCATTGTGCTCCAATTGGGGCATTTTTGCGCGCCTCGGGAGTGGGCGGAATAGCGGACGTAGCACGCCCCGCATCAGCTTCCGTAGGCTATTGACCCCGTGACCTTAAACTATTGTCTCTCTCGTTGTTGTGGCCGAATTTTCGGGTAGCTACTCGCAGTTTCGGGCTCCGCGTGAAACAGTAAAGATGGGCGACAGCCGAGCTCTCCTCATGGGTCCAAAAGGACCCAAACAACGGTAAAGGGTTAACCTAGGGCCTTAGCTACAATTTTATAGTCTGTGTTGAGAAAGGAGTTCGCCTACAAGGTCGGTAAGGTCGGTGCTCGTAACCCTTTTTCAGGTTTACGGATTAGAGTAATTATACTTCTGCACTGTTCGTACGAGAGAGACTGGCGATCAAATGCATAGTTAAGTGAGTTGACTACTAGGTGACCAATAAGTGGCCAACAATGCTTATAAAAATCAGCACTGAGCCCATCGGTACCAGGGGATTTGCCATTAGGCATTGAAGCCAAAGCCTTATAACACTCATTCAAGGAAAGTGGTCCATCACAAGTGCCTAAATCAAAATCACAAGAAAAGTCTAGATTATTGAAAAAACTGGCCGGGTTACAAGGAACATATGCATTAAGTGAACTATAAAAACTTCGAATTTCATTGAGAATTTGGTCCTTTGTTTTGGCCAACCCACTATTTGTTTTTAGTTGCAGTTTAGTGTTGTTAATTTTATTTCGACGCTCCAAGTTCAGAAAGTACTTTGAATTTCTCTCCCCCTCTTCAACCCATCTAGCTTTTGAACGAATAACAATTCCCTCAATTTTTTCATGTATAATTCTTGTACTGAATTTCGGAATTTATCGAGTTGGTCAGATATGTAATAAGAACTATCAAGAACCAAATCGCCTTCAAGGGCAGCAAATTTTCTTGAGAATATAGTTTTCGTACTCTCGTGCTTTCTTAGCTTTTGCTTTGGAAAATTTGATGGTATCAGGGCCGATTACAAATTTGAGTCTTTCCCATCTGGAAGAAGGGTCAAGGTTTTTGGAATGCTCGATTTCAGTTTGAATACAAGAGGTTATAATGTCATTGTAATTGGCATCGGAGGAGAATTAGGAGAATTATTAAACTTCCAGTACCCCTTCCCCCTAATCTCCCCATGCAGACGAATCAATAGTACAACTAACGAGTGATCGCATTGTAGAGGTGGCTGAAAATCAATGTTAATAACCGAAGAGATAAAATCCCGGGAGACCAAGAAAAAATCTAACCTACAATGGATATCAGTGACATTGGAATGCCAAGATAAGGATTTAACAAGTGGATTTCGTTCCCGCCAGATGTCAACCAAATTATGCTCAGACATTATTTCCAGGCATGCCTTACGGGCTTTAAAATTGGTTCTTTGGTCACCACCAAGCTTGTCTAACGTAAGATTAAATACGAAGTTAAAATCACCTCCCCAGATAAAAGGATTAGCATTAAAATTGTGAAGGAGGCTGTATATCCCATTGAAGAAAGCCGGATCGTCGAAGTTGGGGCCGTAAGAACATACAATGGTCAGAATAAAATCATTAACCTTTAAATCTGCTATTATGTATCTCCCATTCTGATCACTGTTGACATCAAAAGTATCCGTGCTCAGCCTCGGATTAAACAATAAGGCTACCTCTTTGCTAAGGCTAGTCCCATGAGAGAAAATAATTTCGCCTCACCATTTACTTGTCCAATAAAAATCATCACGTGCTGTACTATGGGTTTCCTGTGCCAGAACTATATCAAAATTATGTCTATGGAAGGAAATGAACTGTTGTCTGCGCTTTCGGACGTTTCTCAAACCCCTTACATTACAAGTACAAATTTTTTTAAATCCTCCATGAATTTTTGAAATAAGAGTAATACCGTAATACACGAACACGTTTACTTACGATGATGTATAAGGGCAACCACATAACGATGTACGTCTGGTATAAACAAGACGGGTAAAGAACACAAACAATAACCAAAATCACAAAACACAATAAAAACGCCAAGAAAGCGGGATTCTTGGTTATACAGTAAAATACGCATCCGCTTCAAGAGTTCCACTTAGGAAAAAGCCCAACAGATCTTCATGAGCTATAGGTATAAGTTAACATAGGCTAAAGTACAAAATGTACAGGTAGTAAATCAGATTAAACCGGTTACTCATCCGACACATTGGTAACGTCCTGAAATTTGAAAGGTCTTCCGGCACTCCCTCTCCAATGACCTCCTGAAACCGTAAACGGGTTACCTTTTGGTAAAGCTCCTTTACTTTTTTCGGACCATCTTCTTTCCTCTTTCAAATCCATTTGAGTGAGATCATCAACAATGTAATAGTCCTTCGACGCCAGGGCTTCCCGAGCTCTCTTTAAGATGGCGACCTTATCTTGGTAATATGATAGCTTTACAAGTACATGTCTGTCCCGGTTTCTAACAATTTTGGCATCACGATGGGCCCTCTCAATCTTGCACTGGGATACTCCTACTTCTTCAAACACTTTGGTAGCCATTTTATACAGTCCTCGTTGTTTGCCGTTTTTAGGCCAACGATTCGCAAGTTACTTCTCCTGGAATATCGTTCTTGTTTGTTTATGAGAGAAGTGTGTAGAGATCTATTTTCTTCTAATTTAGTTACTTTATTTTCTAGGGCCTCGCATGTCTTTCTTTAGAAACCTTATTTTCATCTGCCAACTCTGAAACTGTAGTCTGGAGATCACGGAGAGCATTATTAAAGTCTTCCTTAAATTCTTTGGCAATAGTTTTGTGGATTCTTTCGAGGCTGGCATTGAACTCTTTCACCACATCTTTCCCCAGTGCCTCACTAGTATCAAGCTTTGAAGCACGGGCTAGGCTGTCGCTTAGGCTCTGTTGTGTGAGTGTGTCTTGGCGAGTGTCTTCTTTTTGACTGCCTCTTGTTTGTCCAGCCATAATTCCTGCTCCGTAATCAGGCGAAAATATTGATGCAGAAAAGTAATATCAAAGTTTCCAAAAGTAATGCAGAGTGGCGTTGTGTCTTTAATAGCCCAGTTTTACCGAAACGTTGTTATGCGTCCATTGCAAGGACAGTTTTCAAATTTGGTAGATCTAAGTTATTGCTTCAGTTAGAATTCAGGTTAAAGGTAAAGTGACATGTCAGCAAAATGACCTAACTTCACTCCAGTGGCGGATCCAGAGGGGGGGGGGGTATGAGGTTGGGGATATGCATCCCTCTACCGGGATGGTAAAAATTGCATGGATAGCCAGACTAATTGTAGCCTAGGCCTCATTACTTTTTTTTTTTTTTTTTTTTTTTTTCCGAAAGGAAGAAATTTATTTACATCTTGAACATACATATAGTACAGGACAAGCTGAAAAAAATATAATATTTACAAGTATGTACAATATGATTTCTTAATTTCATTTACCACTAGTTAGATATTCATTTCAAAGGAAGAAATTTATTTACATCTTGAACATACATAAATATAGAACAGGACAAGTTGAATAAATATAATATTTACAAGCAAGTACAATATGATTTCCTCATTACTTTTTTAAAATACAGTGATATAGTCGTTTCATTATTTGATCACCGTATTTTTGTGTCATATATTCTTCAAAAAAGGGAATATTGTAAATTATAATGCATCTATCTTCCCTATCATTTGGTAAATTTTGTTTAGACATTGCGCAACGACGAATGCTAAATCTAGCATTTTCCGCCAACGTCCGTTGGTAACGCTGCTTGTGACATGATCACATGTGTGTGTCTAGGTCAATACGTCGGGCTACGACTACCTGACTACTGTCTGATAATGGGCCGCTGATCAAGTTAATAAGAAGGCTTGTACGGGGATGTTGCAGAGTGTGTAGGCGATACGAGTTGAGATATGAATAAATAGATGAGAAGAAGATTTAGTTCTGATTCAAGATGATTGGAGTTTTATTCCGTTCGATTAACAGCCGGCAAAAAAGAAAAAGAAAAAAGAATTATTAAAATTTAACTATTGCCTCAGGTGCTCTGAGTTCTGCTGCACCAGTGTGTGAGTGTGATCAAGCTCGGAGCTTTCATGTCTCGGGGAGATCGGAACACATGCAGTCCCCTGATTGGTTAAAAGTTGTGACGCACCGAATTAAATACATATTAAAGAATGTGCTGATCTAAAAAATGATCAATGAGGAGGCTGTAGAGGGTGAAATTGGGCACACCTTGAAAATATGGGAAACAGCATACAAGTGGAACTAGGGTGAGGTAGTTTGTCACGTTCATCGGTAACAATTGACGGGAAACAGGAAGGGTCTAGGGAATCTAGGACAAAAGGAAGCGAGCGTTGCCCTTAAACAACAAGATGGCGTTCCTGTTAAAGGTCATGGAAGTTGCACCATTCTACATGACACTACTTACAGTTTACACATGACATAGCCTAAAACCGTGTAACGGTAATAGAGTACACCCGGAGTTTAAATTCACATTGACCGTATAGTCCGTTGAAGTAATGATCACCCACACTGTTTCAAGACCTGTTTTGAAAGCGTGAAAGCGTGTGAGTTTCATAGTGGCTCAAAATATTGAAACATTTAGCACCATATTGCATCTCGGTCCCCTTTTCTTAGACACCCATGCGGGGCAGGGGGCTCTGAAAATAAAGAACTCGGATATTTTCCAATTGTTAGACCAGTCTACTGTGTGATATTGACGACTCATGAAATAACTAAATTCCCAATCAATTTTCTTCAATAAAAGCTCCACATTCGTTATTATTTGATTCAAGAAAGCAATTTTCCGCGCGCTTCGCGAGCCGCTAATTGCAATTCCTTAGGAGAAGTCCTCGCTCATACCTTCACTTTGCAGCTTTGGTAAACTTTTCCGAACTCTGGAAGTGACAAAATCGGAAATTTGATACTTTTGACACCAGATGACCAAGTGACACCGTTAACTGTATGTAGTGCTATTTCCATAAATTTTCTTTCATAAAATTCCACACTTTCTCCAATATAAGCTCAAAAAATTTCGTCGGAGAACCTCATTACGTAGGCGTTGGATAACATTATGAAGCGACAACGATCTTTGGTCGCCGCCCAACCTCAGATTTGTCGATAGAAAATGTAAATTCTTCAGTAGTCCCCCAACTGTTAAAATCTCCCTGCAGGAAACCCAGCATCCAAACTTTTCTGCAATACAAGCTTCATATTTTGAAACATTTGGTAAGGGCGAAAATTTCAGCGCGCCACGCGCGCTGCAAATTACACCCCGAGTAGAGTGCTAATCACACTTACAAACAGGGTAGAATTTGGATACCTGACTACCACCCCCATTTCCCATTTCCTGAATTCTAATAGGCATCGGAGACTAAACAACAGGTATATATATGGTGGAGCTTCGCTCAGTGTACATTTGATGTCCCATCAACATGCAACCCCCCCCCCCCCCCACGCCCCAATGCACATTCCTGGATCCGCCACTGCTTTACTTGGCCGTTATTAGGGAGTGGACTTTTCTAAGGGAAATCTGTTGGAATTATTTCAATATCTTTTAAGGTTCTCGAGATAGACCTTTTCAAATTTCGAATATTTCTCACTGTCCTGAAGTAAGTTGTTGCTTTTGAGAAAAAATAATAATGTGGAGCGTTGAACAGTCAGGTGTTGACATTTCTCTTGTTTGCCCCATATTAATAATCTCTTAGTTACTCAGGAGATGGTATATGGTTTGGTAATTGATGCTGATTATTTTCATAGACCCATTTTTAAACTTCCAAAATAAAACTCCCACGACAAATTAATGTTACAACTGTCCTTGAAATGAAGATTGTTAGACAAATGATAACATATGGCATGTCCCTCTCATGACATCACGAGATTTGCATATTGAGCTCCTTTTTTTAATAATAAAGTGCGAATCACACATTGCCCTGTAAAATGGTCAATTTTTGATGAACTTTGATGGGAATTTAAGGTAGCTTTCTTCGTATCGTAGAATCTCGCAACGCATCATCAGGTCAGCTCAATCTATGTAGCCTATTACATAGGCGGCGGAAGCGGAGGGGGGGGGGCAGGGGGGCCTGGCTCCCACTAATTTTTTATGAGATTTTTGGGGGGACATTCCCCCTCCAATAAATGAATGTCGCAAAATAAATTTTTCAAAAGTAATTAAACAAAGTTGCTTTTATTACATTTCGGCTATTCTTTGGCTCAAATATTACTTTTCAGAGATCAAAAGTTGCAAAGCTTCCGGGGGTTTCGCCCCTGGACCCCCACATTAACGATTACCTGAAGGGGAGTTTATTTTCGCCCTTCAAAAATTTGCAGGGTTTTCTGCAGTTGTACCCCACTATGAATTTCGGAATAAATTCAGGTAGACTGTGACAAGCTTCATATCCTCGGAATCGTCTATACTCGTCGGGGTTCAGGATGGATAATTTTCTAACAGATTTGGAGTGGCTAAAATTGGCTACCTTGGTTCTGATTAAGGCGTGCTCCTAGCATCTGGCATGTTTCTCCCTCATATAGGGATTTTTTTAATTCATTGGGATGCACAAGTCAAAATCATACTTGGTGTGGTGGGTCTATATTTGGGTCTATTAGCTCAAAAAGCTATGACCGTTACTTCAAAGATAATCGCAACACAATGCCCAAAATTGTCGAATATCCAAATTCTTTCAAGCATTTGCCCGAAAATGGAAAAGTATCATAGTAAGGGTAACATAGTTACGGAAAGAAAAGAGATAAAAAATATCGCGACACATTTGGGAAGCCTGTGGCTTAAAAAAACAATTATTCTTGAGACTATTTTTAAATCTTGTGTAACACAATACCCGAAATGGCCGATTATTTTTACAGCTTCAAATCTTTGCCGAAAACAGAAGACGCTTAATTTTCATAGAAAATAAAAAAGATCTGCGACACATTTGGGTAGAATGTGATAAAAAGGTTTTCATCAAAAATTTGCCCGAAATGGTCAAATATTCGGGCAAAGATTAAAAAATGCTGGGACGTTTTCAATTGCCGAATTAATTCAACGGATATACAGGAGGGTGTTCAGGTGCCCAAAAGTTTTCCATCTATCCTGCTCTAGAGCCAAATACGGGCAATGCATGGTAATGGGAATCGGGAAATCTGTTTTTCGATACTTTAATGATGCAGGGTTAGAATGCCGTCCCGTAAGTCCGCTTGAAAATCCATTTCAACACACCTTGTAACGTGACAATTTTGTCAGTAAGTGTTAGTAATAGAAGAAAAATCATCTACGTCATTTCATCAAATGGTAGTGATACATTTTATCTGATTCTTTTGATCAAAATAGCGACTGCTAAGATCCCCATAGGCTTTTTTTTTAAATCATATATAGTCGGAAGTTCGGACACACAATTTTTTCAATATATATTGAATTTAGCCAGAGTCGCAATAGAGTAAAATTTATTAGCATATTTTCAATTCCGGTTTGTAGTTTCCCCCGAAAATATGCGGGACTATTTCATCGATTGGTAGTGATACATTTTATCTGGAAATTTTCTGATCAAAAAGAGACTGCTTAGATCCCTCTATAAGCCTGGGAAATATCATTTTCGACTGTCTCAGGGGTCCGATTTTTCAAAATTTTCTGTTCGCTTCACGCCAACCAGTGGTGAACCTCCGCGCAAAAGTCTTCCTAGCAGCATTTTAGTTTCAAGTGAACAATTTTTGTGCAAACAGACCCTCGAATAAGAGACTTCTAAAACCCCCTTTAAGCAAAGAAAATGACATTTTTGACTGTCTGAAGTGGTCAGATTTTTCAAAATTTCCTGCACGCTTCGCCCCAACTTATGGCGGTGCTCCACTTAGACCTCTTCATAGCAGAATTTAAGTTCCAAGTGATCATTTTTTACCCAAAGAAACTCAAAATAGTGACTGCTTAGATCCCTATATAAGCCCGGGAAATGCCATTTTCGACTGTCTGAGGGTTGGATATTTAAAAACGTTTTGGGGTTGGATATTTAAAAATGTTTTGTACCCTTCGCGCCAACAATGGTGGCGCTCAGCTAAGTAGGCCTTCCGGCTGAATTTTAGTCTAGAACAAACGTACGTTATCTGCAACTTAAAACAAACGTCTGCTTGGATCATCTTTACAAGCCTGGGAAATGTCATTTTTGACCATCTGAGAGGTACGAATTTTCAAATTTTCTGGGCGCTCCGCGCCAACCAGTGGTGGTTCTCCGCTTTGAATGTCCTACGGGCAAAATTACATTTTTCGGGCAAAAATCTTCTGTCCCAAAACTAAAATGCTCCCCTACGCCTCTGGAAATACCTTACCCAGGTGTGCACTGGAACAGCTGCTTGCAACATTCAGTAGGATTCCGGATTTGCGATCCTAGGATACATCAGTATCAACATCAGTATCTCAAAAGGGTGTTTTAATCTTAGAAAAATCACAAATTTTTCTCACCAGAATGAGAGCCAGACCTGGCAAATGCCATTTCCAGCCATCTGGGAGGTTTTAAAATCCAAAATTTTCTTTGTACGCTCCGCACCAACTGATGGTGGCTCTACGCTTAGATAGTAAACTCCAGCCACCCCCTACAAAAGTATTTAGCCCCTTATGAACCCCTACCAGGGCTTTTCCCCCCGAACCCCACCAGGGGGCCTTAGAGGCCCCTGGACCCCAGGCCGATGGGGTTTTGTGCTTCGCGCAAAAACGGACGCCTTACGGCGTCACCATTATGTCGGCTGCCGAAAACTTGTGGCCCCCAATAAAAAACATCTGCCGCCGCCTGTGTATTGTAAAAGTATCTTAACTCGAAGACAAACGTCTTCAAAGAAAACACGGTCTGTCATAAACACTCTTGTTAAAAGTTAAAAAAAAGACAGTCTCCTGTTACTTCGGTCGGTTACAATGGCGTTACATCTTCTGATAACCGTGATGTTGCTAACACTTTCAACGAATATTTTCATCCATTGGTAGTATACTCAGCCAGAAACTGTATTCTTCTGTTAATCCATTGAATTACTTGGGAAATTCTGTACCTACAATTATATTCCCGTCCCCTGTTTTTTCAGATGAAATCTCTTGGTATGTCAATGCACTTAAATCTAACAAGGCTCCGGGTTTGATGGAACCCCTTCAAAGCTTGTTAAAGTCCTCTAGCCATATTCTAATTTCCGCACCTGTCCATATTTTTAACAATGTAGTTCAATGGAATTTACCCTGATGCGCTAAAAATTGTCAATGTTATTCCCCTATTTAAAAAGGTAACCTGGCTCTCTCTGAAAATTATAGATCAATTTGCGTGTTATCCTGCTTTAACAAACTTCTAGAGACGGCGGATATCGAAAGACGGCTGCGGCATTTCTAGTTACAAAAAATAATATCTTTTACTATTTCCAGTTTGGTTTTAGAGAAGGTCATTCAAAAACCCATGCTTTGTTAGAAACTGATAATACCGTTCCATCTCACTTTGATATCGGCAATAATGTATGAGGTTTGTACCTCAACCTTAAAAAGGCTTTTGATACGGTTGATCACTCTATTTTCCTTTAAAAGAAATTGCATCCGGGTATTCGTGGAACGGCATATGATCTCATCGCTATATATTCACACAACAGAAGACAATGTACATACGTGAATAATATTTATTCGACCCTATCTACCGGTGTCCCGCAACTTGAGGATCCGTCCTCGGGTCCTTGCTGTTCCTCGTTTGTGTGACAACGACATTCGCGAAGCAAGTACCATCGTTTCTATTTTTTTTTTTTAACACTAATGTCTTTTTGTTTGATAATGACTGTAGTCAGTTTATCGACAAAGGTATACAGAATTTAAGGCAGCTTAATGATTGGTTTGATTACTTACTTTACACCTTGGGAAAACTAATCACATTATATTTCATGCCAAAATATCAGTCATTCCTGTCATGAGGATTTTATTTTTGATGGTTTTACAATAAGCAAGTCTTTGTGTAAGAAATATCTAGGATTAAAATTAATAATTGATTAAAAGCTATCTTGGGAGAACCATATCAATGATCTCTGCCAATCCCTTTTTAAATATATAGGTATCTTCTATAATTTAAGGGGTACTCTTTCTGAAGCAATTGCAAATCAAACCTATTATTCTTTTGTTTATTCTAAGCTAAGGTATGCCACTGAAGTTTAAGGAACTGCTAAGGTGTCGTGCAGTATCTAAGGCCTCTTCAAATCCTACAAAATAGATGAAGTAAGGTACTTACAAACAAACCTAGACGTTATTCTACTGACCTCTTGTTTAGAAATAATAAATAATAAATGAAAGGCATTTTTCTGTATGTGGTGCTTTGTATACAACCATTGTAAAAGTAAGTTGCCCACTACAATTTCTGAAGCTGTTAGGCATTTTAGTGCTTGCAATAATTATTCCATCACTACTCGTAACAGAAACTTATTTACTGTAACTCATTATAATACTGTACACGGAAACCAGCTTCTAACAATTACTGCTACAACCTATGGTAGTCACTCCTTCAATCTGTAAAATCTGCTAAGTCTCTTCAATCTTTTGGAAGTAAACTTACCCAAGAACTTCTCAACAACTGTCAGTAACCTGATTCTACACTACTTTCTAAGACTCTATCATTCTTACTCTTTCCTCTTATAGTCATTTTCTTCTTTTCTCCTTCTCTCTGCTCTCTCTTTCTTCTCTTTTCCTCTTCTTCTTTGTTCCTTTACTGTTTTTTTACATTTGTTTTCTTGTTGGATACTTTGTTTTGTGCTTTTTCACTTTACGTGTTTACGGTCACTAGCTTAGATAAACAGTCTACTCTGTTAATACTTTGTCATATATTGTAATCTGCACTCCTGAATTGTATATAATTTTTAAAACATATGTGAAATAAATTTGAAATTAAAATTTTAATAAATGTTGCTTCAAATACCCAATTTTTGTCATTTTCATGTCACGACACCTTTAACAAATCGAGAAAATATTTCACCGAATCCTGTTACATTAAAAAATGATGTGTCGGTGTTACATTAGGTACACACTTCCTTCTATCCTTCGTCTGCAGTCATGTACTCTGTGACGTCAAATCAGCCTTTGCGCAAGCGTGTGGGCATCCAAAGTTTGCCACTAAGAAAAGAAAATACGAAACGTAGTAATGTTCGGACGGCCGTGACCCATATATGAAGGAAGGTCGTGAAAAGAAAATGAAGGCAAAGGAAGTCATAAAATAAATACCAAAAGTGTCTAAGAATAAAATACGTAGAAGCTCCTATACTTTCGTCCTATTTCATGGCAGACCTCTTTAGTTTAGTAACAGTAATACCAGGTTCGCTACCAGAGTAAAAAAAAGGAAACCACTGAAAAATATGGTAAACCTACCCCCACATAGCCGCATTGGGTATTACAAGTTCACTTTTGGCCTATCGCTCTCCTTTAGTATCATAGCATAATGAACATACATACTTTTCATTAACACTGTTTTTCTTCTTGATCATTCATTCGCACACGAGCAATTGGCCTAAATGTAAACCCTCACCAATAAATAAATAAATAAATAAATAAATAATGCAAATACGTTTAAGAAGTTACTGTTTTTCATAAGAGCAAACTACCTGTGCCTACTAATATTCGCAAAGAGATCCAATTACGAATGAAATGTCAAATAATAATGGAAAGTGCATTAGCACAGAATAATGCACGATTGGAAGTTCAGTATAAACGAATTAGGACAGGAAGTGATGGCCTGATTTAAGTCGGCCGTAACTGGGGTCTATCCCCTTTTAATCTTTCAATATCTTTGCTTATCTGCATTATGAATGATTGTACATTAAATTGTATTTTGATTCTTTCAATGTCACTAAATATAAGGGTTTGAAGTTCGTATAGACAATAAATGAGGAAGATTTACAACTGATGGACATCACTAATGGCTGCCTACAGCTACTAATCACAAGCGCTGATCGGATTTGTCTATAAAGTGAGACACCTGGTCTCAGCCAAGGTGCATTCAGCAAAAGCATTAAACTCAGGGAATGCATCATCCATTACAGAAGTCCAGAGTTGTGTAATCTTTAGTTCATCTTGATTTAAAGGCGACGTTTAAGCAAACATTTTATTTTCATATATGAAAGAAAAACCAAATCTACACAGTGTGGTGAAAATTCTATCCAAAGCGGACATGTGTTTCTTGAGATATCAGCAAATGAAGTCACTGGAGTTGTGTTCCGAAGTTATCGTTAAGGCAACAGAGATTATATAACTTCCCCATATTAACATTTGTTACCCCCCTTTTCATGCTGCTGTATTGGCCTTGTATTTCGTAGGGATAGGACCTCCCTGCGATGGACGTAAAAGTTTGCAAAATTATCATGCCATTTATTCAATCACATTCTGATAATATAGGATTGTCGAAGAGAAAATTGGTTGTAAAGTTGAAGGAAAAACAAAATACTGTCTATTCATGTGAGAATACGATGTCATTTGTGCTTCAACTTCATTTTTGTTGAAAAAGCTTTACTTGCTCAATATCCTGAGAACCACACAATCGGATTTTAAAGCAAATTTCACTGAACAGTACTCCTCTAACACAGATCTTTTTTTTTGTTTTTTTTTTT
This sequence comes from Holothuria scabra, assembly GCA_037179385.1. Taxonomy (NCBI): domain Eukaryota; kingdom Metazoa; phylum Echinodermata; class Holothuroidea; order Aspidochirotida; family Holothuriidae; genus Holothuria; species Holothuria scabra. The sequence goes on from CM074201.1 coordinate 29,920,601, forward strand.
TGTTTTTTTTTTAAATAAGGAGTCGATAAGAGAGTGCGTTATACAGTCTTAAGCAGCACAACCCCGAGAAACCGGAGAGGTTATCGAGGGATAACATACGATCACCTGACCACCAATGACGGATAAAAGTGGACTAATAAAAATTCATAAAAAAGAATGAATTATAAATAGATCAATCAGAAAATTCTAGAAGAAACTTTAAGTTTTTGTTTAAGACACTAATAATTAGTAACTTAAAACAAAAAAGTTGCCTTATTTAACATTGAGTACCTGAGTTATCTTACGAACGGTTTTAAGTTGTATGATGAATTATGTACCAATAGGATAAAGTAGGCTTATCGCAAGTATCTTTTGTCTTGGAAAATTACGGCAGATTAAAAAATACGTCCACCGGATACTTTGGCAGATTTCCATATTTTACTCTGTTAAATGTGCGAAGAAGAATAAATGTTGTACTACCTGAAAAAGATAGCAAACATGAGAACCAGCATGAACAGAAACACGGCAATAGAGGGCGCTGCTGATGCTGCTATAATGGCCGTAACAGGAAAACATGCTGTAAGGAAAACAGTTGCGATAGAATAAAGCGGATTATAGTATCACATCATTTTAAACATTCAATTCCGTCATCCCAATTTTTACCCAGACAAACTTGGTAGATTGAAAAGAGGAGAAGGTGGAAGTCAGCAATGGACGTTTTATTGGCAAAAGGGGCTACCATACAGTAGTATGATCTTCAATGAATGATATATCCTTGTAATGCACAATTGTTCAATAAAGTATATTAATCTCACTAGAAGTGATAGCCATTTGCAAATTTGATTGAGATTGCTTTGTGTTGCCTTTAAGCCCCGTCTACACCATCATCCATAATTTTCTCAAATCCTCATTCATATATCCGTTTTACGGTTTTCGTCATAAAATTAGAGTACAAACGAAATTCTCAATAGAGTTCAACCGAGTTTAACACGGACACATTGGACATGGTTTAAAATGATCTGCATTTTCATTTTCAAACGATGTTCAATTCATGTGCAATCATTTTGGTTCATTCTTACAACATCCTCATAATTTAAACTAGGTAATCCTGAAAAGAGAGATTGTCACCTAAACGTATAATGCGATCCCGTGATTGTTCTTCCACAAGAACGTAGGAGACAAGAAGAACAATGAAGTCACCTAAGTGCACTCCACACTTGTGGATTCGATCAGGATATTTTAGAAGTTAAAAAGGGATTCTTACCAGAAGGAAAAATCGAGAGGTACTTTCAGTTTGACATTTTTTCAGATAAATTTACAGTTAGGGTGGTTGTATATGTTCATATTATTTGGGTCACATGTCCCAAGCTTTGACATCTGTTTTTTCCCCTTTCATTCAGATAAATGTTCAGAAAAAAGTTAAAACTGTTTTGCCAAAATCTCTAAAACAGATGGGACAGTTTCTGAATTAAGTAGAGGGCGCAATCACATGGGAGTGGCAAATGTTGTATACGAAATCATGGTCTTGATCAAGGCTCTTTTAAGGATATGTCGTGTTGGCATTTTGCAGTATTTCTTTTTCTTTCTTTCCTTTTTTTGTGTGGAACAACTATCATTGGCTATGTATGTTGTAAGGTATTAAGAACCTTTATGACAGAATGTGAAAGACAAATGAGTTAAATTTTATTCGTGTTGGGGTATAGTATATTGCTACCGCATGTTATAACACGGTCGACTAAACTGTTCGGTTTTTTTACTTACTCTGTTGGTTCGGTGGAAGGAGGGCTGGCGGCATCGCAGGTTGTCCTGGAAACAACGGAGGAGGTGGCGGTGGAGCTAAATTTCCTGGGAGATTTCCACCAGCCACACCGTCAGGGAGAGGTTCTGCAGGAGGCCGATCAGGGAGAGGTATCCAAGTCTTTCTCGTGGCTCCTGGTATCCACGGTGTGTCCCCTGGCCAGCACGCTTGGCCGGGCGTGCAGGGAATTGCGGCTAGTTGAGCTTGTGCCCTCGGTAGTTCGGGAGGCTCCTCTATGATAGGGCAGTCTTCACCTGTAATAAAATAAACATGAATGAAAAGTGTTGTAAACAAAAGCGTGTAAAACATATAAAGTACGTAGTTGGATTAGGGAACTGCTATTTAAAATGTCTCCAGGTGACCTGCTCATACGGAACTCTTCTAACTTCGTCAAGGTACCCAAGCCTATTTTAGTTGGTAGCAACTAATTTGCTTGCATATCATGAAGAGATTCAAAAGGCTTTGCAACATTGAAGTTTAAGTGAATTACAGATATTAATAAAGGCCAGAACTTCTCACCCCAGACAGTTCAAATTCCCCTAACCTACTTACTTAAGCCGTACCACAATTATCTAAAACTCATCCGCATCCACACACAATCTCAGTTTATTGCTTCAGGGTGAGAATACAAGACATCAATGTGTAATCAGAACACTCTCAGTATAGTACATACTGTGTTATATAAACTACAGTACTGGGCACCTTTTAATCTTTCTCTCAATAAAATAGAAATACATGGTGATTGCAATAATAACAATGGAGAAGCGAAAAGAAAGAAAAACCTAACGAAAAGAAAGAAAAAAAGAAAAAGTCAGAAAACTTCCATTAACAAAAGAATATCGTACACTGTTAAAACAGCTTAGAATTAAAAAATAACTTTTCTAAACACATTTTATTGCCCTACTTTAGAAACACGTTTACAATCTAAACACGTTGAGGAGAAAAATATGTTAATACATGTGTGCATAGCGTCGAAGTATGTTTTCAAAATAGGACACAAAATTAATTTAATTCATTCATTCACACTTTTTAGAGTGCGCTTCTATACAAATTTCCCTATGAAAAGATAATACCAATTTTCATTGGTGCATGCAGCAAGGTGTGTAGCATTGCACTTGCTGGAGCGATTTTCTTCTTGCCCAAAACTGCCGGGAAGGGGAGCTGTCGAAAGCCGAGGTTTGAAAATTATTTGGTACGTCACGTCCCAAGTTACGGTGGTGTCTTTGCCAGATAAAGTAGGATCACATTATTTTCGCTAAGAGATGACTGACCATACAGCATGATTTTGTCCTCACTGCAGAATAATTACCCTTAAAACATATATACTTCTTCATTTCACATTTCTTTAAAAACAGGGGACCGGACTCGAAAGGGAGGACTTGAACTTGTTAGATCTGGGCAAGATTAGTGTACTGTTCCATATCTGACGGCAAATCTTTGAACTTAATTCAGTTAATGGGCATACTTTTCTACTGAATGCTTACGCATGGGCATATCACATGTAGGGAAGGTGGCACTCACTTCAAAACTGTCCAATGAGAAAAGCGGTAAAAACATGAGGGTGCATTGAAGTAAAATACAATTAATGATTTGATGCAACATGAAAAGCCAAGGAAAGGCCAAAATATTCTTGGCGTTAAACTGTAATAGCATCATTCTTAAATAGTTTGACAGCGGGTTTTTACCCCTAGAGAATTATTGGTCCCGTCGGGGGAGGCTGTCCCCCTTTGGGAAGTTTTCCAAGTTTGCCAGCAATAATCGATAGAACAACATAATCTTATTCACTGTTTGATTTTGCTTAGAGAAATGACAGGTTCTTTAAAGAAACGTCAATTTTTTTCTTGAATTTTTTTTGCAGATTTTTCCAGAAAAACCAAAATGAATGTTCAAATTTATAACAAATGTTTCTTTTTTCAGGGTTCAGGTTATTCCGTTCCCCTATCGGGGAGCTTGGACCTCCTTTCAGGTAGCCTGCGGAGCAGACTCTGTAGTAGCCGAAAAATGCGCTCTCTCAAAATCATAATACACCTCTCTAAACAGTATAATATCGGAGTCTGCAAACCTTCGCCCAGTTTTACAGGAATCCCGCATTTTGAGGGACCAATTAGTAAACATGAGACGGTCACGTAGTGCACGAAACAAGTTTAAATAGTGTATTTTCGTACATATAACCGATACCGAACAACCTAATTAGCTTTTGTAGGTGAGAAATGTGTATCAGGCCATACGTTTGATGCATAAATATTACCTATAACGCGAGATATAACTTAGTATTTTAATTCTTGTCGTGACGTCATATTTGGTGGTCGTAAATGAGATTCGCTAGAAAGTTGGCAGGCTATTTTATACCGTAGGTATGGCATGTGGCTTAGTTGGAAACGTGCGCTGTTCAACAGTGAAGCCGTTGAAAGACTCATAGTACTATTAATAGTAGCGAAAGTAGGATTTTTGATATTTGAATGTAGAAGTTGAAACGCAAACACAATAGCCTGCTTACATCAGGCTACCTTTCAGGCAAATAATGGTGCGTCGCAATTTAGCTCCTTTCTGAAAGCAGTCAAGTTAGGTCCGTGACTGAGTCAGGCAAATCGCAAGAAGTTTTCAAAAAATCATTTCTCAGTCATGGAATATCCAACAGACCTCATTTTACCACCAAACAATAGCCAAAACATAATTCCATTGAATTCCATTGTTTTTTTTTTTGGGGGGGGGGGTTGCAGGGTGATATTTATCACAAAATTCCATTAAAAGTTTTTTAATATTCAAAAAATTTCAAAAAATGCTAAAAAAATGCAAAAATGACCCAACATTTAAAAAAAAAGGATAGGTGAAAATGGCCCACTCTACTCATATTTTATTTGAAGTTATGTTACAACCCCTAGGAACAATATTAGATGTCAACATATGGTAGAATAAGTCATTTCAGAGATATTGAGAGATATTTGAACTGAAATCGGTCAAAACAGGCAAAAATGTCATTTCCGGTAAATCTCAATATGCTTCCAGAAATAAAATCATAACTCAGCTACCTTTGGTTCGATTTGGTCCGAATAAACGCCAAAGTGTTCGTCCAAGGCATTCGTATAAATATCCAGAAAACCAGATCTTTAAAGCAAAGGGGAGGGGGATAGATTTAAACTTTTGAAGTTTAGGCCTAAGTGTTTTCGAAAATTCTTCATTTTGCGGCCTTTTTCGGCCCACAAAACGCCACATTTACTATCAATTTCAAAGTCCATACAACTCCATATCCATCGGCACCTATTGCACCTGAGTGCTACCTTCCTAAAGCAAGCTGAGTCATAGCAGCTCACAGACAGAGAGGGGGTTCAAGAAAAGGTCAAGTGACGCGTCTTTCCCCTTTGGGAGTACGTGTGCACTCATGCGTGTTCCAAACGTATACAAAGTTTTTCAAATGTAAACAAAGATAAAAAGTGCCATGGCTCAGCCATTGTACGGCCGATTTCTGAAAACTGTGCTTCGAATGAAAAAGAAAAATGTCTTGAAAAATGTTCTGCACAAAATAACCAAGAAATGAATAAATAAAAAAAACTGGTGGTTCTTTTGGCGGGGGAGGAAGGGGGGGGGGGTAAAAAACCCCTCAATTTTCACCTAATTTGCATATTTGCATTCATAGTGACCTCAGATTTAAAAAAAAAAACTATACATTCAAATCTCCTTTCTATGTTCTTGGTTTTTGATGTAGGGTTCTCACAGAGATTATTGTTCTATAATAAGTCTAGCAATAAAACATCGAAAGTATTCTCTATAATAACAAAATTTTACTAAAAGAAAAAATGAAAAATGGCGAATATGATGAGTCATTTGTTCTCCTCCAGTGTACGTACTTATGTCATTGTGTTGTGATAACCTATATTGTTATTGCTATTCTGTCCTTTTAACCGTAGGTTTCCGAATTCAGTGTGGTATTTTGCATAAGCTTCAGAGGTGTGTCACGAGGAAAAGTTAATAACCTTGATTTCCTGTTTGTCATTTCTTTGACAATAATTCAAAGCTCTTTTAACTGATACAGGAAGGTCCACATTCTATTCTAGCCTTTCCCCGATAAATGAGGTTTTATTCTGAATGTTATTGTAAAATATGATACATTCCTAAAAGGTACCCTACTAAGCTTGAACGGTACATATCAAGGTTAAGGAATGCATTCTGTCTAGCTTAAGAGCGACGAAATCTGACACCCGTACGCATATAGTGAAATACAATGACAACGCCATAGATAATTTAGTGGATTATTATGTTTTATGAATGGCTCTTGACAACCATATGACAATTTTGCCTCCCGAATTATGAAAAGTGGTAGAACATACTGCTCGGTTTGCCTTAAATGAGAATTATTGAAGTACTGAAATATCATGAAAAATACTTAAAAGAGAATTAAGATGTACGGTAAGTTCAGAGGTTTAGCTGTTTTTTCCAGCCATGTTTGTGGTCACTGCTTTTGCCCATTTCATTTGTCCACCGTGACGTTTACTACTAGTACCGTCCAATGGCGATGTGGACATTGTCTTCTAACTTTCATTCAACGAAATGACGCATCGTTTGACCAGCTATCATGGAGAGTGGGTATATTTTATGATACTGTTGATTTGTTGAATGTCAAATGTGAAAAAATGGGTGGTCAAAGGGTAAAATAGGGGTATATAAAAACATGGAGAACTCATTTTGTCGAATTATAAGGGATAACTTTTTACATAGCATTTCTGCAAAGCAAGTATTTTTTATCTTCACCGTTTGATGTTCGGTTAGGTTCGAGTCTGCTTAGTGAATCTCAGAGGAGACGTTGTTCAGTGACGTTGTTACAGCTAGAGAGCAGGACCAATCGGTCCAGGCTCTGACACAGTGTAAACTGGAAAAAGCCGATTTTGACACAATTTTCCCACCTCTTATATCCTAAAATTTCCATTACTCTACAACACAAGTTCTATATTTGTATTTATGTTTTGAGAAAGCTTTTTGCGGGCTTCGCGAGTCACAGATTACAATCCCTAGTGCATGTAGCCCTCGCCCATCAATCAGTCTGGTCAACTTTTCCGAGCTGGAAATGGAATAAACACCATCAAGCTGTGTCATGGTGTGACACCATCAAGCTGCAGTGCCATGGTGTGACACCATCAAGTGATATCGGCATCTGCAGTGCTGTTTTCTAAATTAACTCCAATACAAGCCCTTGATTTCGAAACAGTTTGTCTAAGAGGTCAACAACCGAGCGCATCAATCGCCAGGCCTTCGATATATAACAACAAAGATAGTCAGTCCCCGAGCAATCTTAAAAGGAAGTGCAGATTCTTCAATTATCCCCAAACTTTTCAAGTTTCTTTTCAGAGGAATCCCAGAATCCCCCAAATCAGCAATTGAAGCTACATATTTGACAATTGTTGTAGTTTAAAAAGCTGGTACAAACTTTGCGCGCTACGCAAATTATATCCCTAGTACAGTGGTGTTCTGTCCTTAAAAAAGACGTATAATTTGGATGCTCGGTCCCGTCCGGGTGGAAAGTCTAGCCACTCCACTGACCCCAGAAATGGTTCGGATTATAACAGAACCTAGGGCGTTGTCATGAAAACTGCATAATAAAGGAAAATTTAGAAATACATCAAAACAATGAACAACCTGTATAGGGATCCTTTGACGAGCACGTCAGCTTCCTTAAGTTGTAGCCGGCGGGAAATCCGTAAGCCGTTCCGATGCCAAAGCCGTAAATGATGGCTGTGAAAAGTCCATCTGGACTGATGTTTGACAAAACATGAGAGCCTGTTGAAAGTGGAACAGCCCGATCAGCACCGAAACTGAACATCCCACCGTTAACAGACACGTCTGGTTCATTTGCTAGCACAGTTACGTCATTAAGGTAAAACGTAAACAAAGTCGGTGACGTCACAGAAATGCCTGCGTAGCTGGTGATGTTCTCGCCGTCGGCCTGGTCGAATGTTGCAAATGTTACAAGTCCATTCATGTACTGTTCGATGGGAGGGATAATGGTCATGAAAGGGTCACCCACACCGTCAGTTTGCATACCTTTCCCATACTGCACCACTAGAATTGGTTTATTCGCATTAAGTCCCAATGGAAATTTGGCGAGCTGATTGAATTCCATGAACTGTCCTTGGCGATGTAGATCAACTGTTTCACCTGATACTTTTACAACGGTATTCGCCCTAGCGGCGATTATCCTAAAGATAAAACCCGATTCCCTGTCCAATAGCGGTTGAAGACTGAATCGTTTTCCCCAAGTATCTACAGGAGGAACCATTTCAACGAGGTGATCGCACCGCGATGTTTTCTGCGGTACAACGGCACATGTCGAACCGGATACCACAGCTATAGGTTTATCTGACGTAATACGTGTTCCTGTCAAGTCTGTTGGTGATTGAAATTGTATTGACTGCCCACGTTGTAAACCGAAGATTATTTTCTCTCCAGCGGCGTGAATCGTTCCTCCATAATTCAAACTTTGAATTGACAATATCGTCACTTGTGTGAGATCACTTTTCGCAGAAATAACGAACTGAGACCTTTCGTTACCAACGGTTGCATAAGACGGAATTAAGTACTCCGTTCCAAGGGCGTCCGTCGGTATTACTAGAAAGCCATCGTTCGACTTCTGTCTCGAGTTTATAGCTTGTATGTTTACATCTTTGCTTGTTCGAATTAGTATAGTCCTGTTTTGAAAACCATTTCCTACACAAGCTGCTGTGACTGGAATATTTACGGCAATCACACTTGTGTTCACAATCCTTACAGTTTCTTCGAATCGAAGAGCTGGTATGGTTACCTCGGCCCTTGTTTCTCCGACCGCTAGACCCCCGATGTTCAAAATGAGAGCCTCCGGTACACCGTAGTTACTAGGAAAGGCAAAAAGAAATTCACGTCCCCTTGTATCAGGAATGATTTCTGTGAAGAGGAAATGAACAAAAAGATAAGACACAGTAACCGAATATATGTGTAGCATTTAACGGAAAGAGAGAAACATCTTTACAAGTGTAAGCCAGCAATTTAGATGCTGATGGCTACCATTATTTCTAACTTATCAAAATGAGCAGGGGTTGGAGTAGTCTAGGTCAGGACGTTAGTACACGTTCAGTTCTTAAGATTTAAAAACTGAGGGCGCTCGTCGATTAGACTGTGCCTACCGGTTGTATCGTAATAACAGTAATAACAAAGTATCGACAGAAATTTGGGAAGACGGGTAGAGGGCGTGCATACAGTACTCCGTACTAATGCTGTGTACTGTTAATTAACTAACAAAGTCTTGGGCAAGACTAGGGTTGGTAAGTGGGAACGCCACAGTTAGTTCCCCAAGTTTGCGTGTGTTGTGTGCTTAGTTGCTTGTTAACCTCGGGAGTGGAGATTTAAGTCCCATTTCACCACATGAAGCGGAGGAATAGTGCGCTCTAAAAGTAAAAGAGTGAACTTAGTCACTCTTTGATACAGTGAAAAGTTTAAATTCACTCTATTAGAGTGACAATTCACTCCGAGAGGAGTGAAACTCACTCCACAAGGAGTGAAATTCACTACAGGAAGAGGGAAAATTCACTCCTCCACGAGTGCCTGCACCGATCACTTTTTTTAAAGAGTGATCATTGAAGGTACTCCATCAAGAGTGAAACTTCGCTCGTTTTAGGGGAATTTCGCTCTTTTTGGAGTGAATTTCAATCTTCTTGGAGTAAACTATTACTCTAATGGAGTGAATTCACACTTTTCACTCTATCAAAGAATGACTAAGTTCACTCTTTTGATTTTAGAGTGTAAGGGGTGGGGGGTTGGTGTCTGTTACAACTGGTAATGTAAAAACGACAACCTAATAAACGTAAAAACAACGTAAAAAATGTAAAGAAAATTCACGGATAGTATAAAAACTGTTCTAAAGAGGATTTAACATAGTCCTACCTATACATGTGTAGGTGGGCGTGTTTATGTAAGTAGGCAGGCATGTAGCCTCAAGGCACGTAGGCAGGTACGGCTGGGAAGCAAATGGGTAGGTTTATGGGTGCCTACGTGTGTACACACTTATGCACGTATAGAGTGTTCAATAGGAAAAAACAGGGTTAGCGGTCATTTTGTTTATGGGAACTATGTATCTCAACTTTCAGGAGACTAATATGCCAATCTAGGCGTTTCGCTGATCGAAATTTGGTGTCTTTTATCATTTCAGTTTGTTTTTACATCTAATTTGATCAATGCATTGACCCCAGGGCAATGCAAAATTGACGTCATTCAAAAGGTCACGTCGCTTTCTAAGTGTATTAAAAATTAAAAACTTCCAAGTCTTTGGTGGTTTTCAGAACTTCCAAATTTCGCACAATAGCTAAATGTTGCACCAGATTGCATCTTACTGTAATTGAATATTAAAAAATTACTCACACCTCTCCTCTTAAACCCTTCCCCGTAGACCCTTCCCTGTAGACCCCCCCCCCCCCCCAGACGACGATCAGGCCCTGCAGCTGGCCGCCCCAATGAAAGTTAACTTCTGGCTATTCCAGTGGTAAAGACCACACTAAGACACAACATAGCCAATTACTTATGTAGTATGTTAGGTATATAGTGAGTTAGAGTCCCTACTTTTCCATCATTTTTATGTCAACAAACAGTGCTACCTTTGGAGAAATTTGAAACAATATTCATCCTCTCTCCCCAAAGTACCATTATTGTATTGACAGAAATTCTCAACTGGTTAACCTCTTTGTTTTATAGACATATCCGATAAGCGCTTGTTTTTAGTGACTGTAGGCAGCCACTAGTGGGGTCCATCAGTCTTTCATCGTCTTCATTTATTGTCTACGTGAATGTCAAATCCCCATATTCAGTGAAGTTGAAAAAATCTAGACACTCTTCAGTGTACCACCATCCATGGAACAGGTAAGGAAGGAAATTTAAAGATTAAAGGTGATGGATCTCAGTAACGGCCGACTAAAATCAGACCATCACAATCTGTCGGGATTCGTCTGTAGTAGGTTCAGAAATGAAGAGAAGCTCACATTACACGGAATGTACTGTACTTAGTGTTTCGATTAAACACTGGGGCCAAGTACTATAAGTCATCCTGAGGCAATAACCTGAGATTGTGTCTGGATGAAGATAAATTTTAGGTAAATTTTTTTTTTAAATTTTAGGAAAATTGGAACTGTTTGGGGTGAGAGGATTAGGCCTTTAACAATGCTCGAAGGATCAAAATGTAGCTGTCAAATAAGGATTGCTTACTTAGCCCAGCTGATTACTATAATTGATCCTAGTTTTTTTGTTGTACTTTGTTGTATTCATGTTGCACTTTGTTTCTTCATCACTTTTTGCGTTATGTTTTCTTTACTAAGTTTTGCCTATTAATTACTAACTATGTTGATCAGTCTTCCAGGTGGACTGCTTCCTGCTTTATTCAGTCTTAATCCACAAGTTGTAAATAGAATAAATAATCTGAAACTGATATGACAACCTTGGGATGATCTTTTTTGAAGAGGGTGGGTATTGATTGCGTGTATTAAACTGTATTGGTATGGAAAGTAAGGTGTCATGCCAGCATGCTGAAGGTCAAAGATAAAGATTTTCCCAATAAAATCTGTTGGAATTATTTCAGTATTTGTTACTTATTACTTTCAATGTGCACTTGGCAGTGTCACAGGGTAGCTAGACATTTATCCAAGGAGCTAGCACTTAAATTTTCATTTTGGGGAAGTGTTAGCAATAATGCACTGGAGAAGGACATTTACGACGCGCGAAGCGCTCCGAAACTAAATTTGTTATTTTTTAGATCATTGAAATAACATGAGATATCTGTTTTAGATTTTAGTCTTATATAAAAGTAACGTTAACTTATGTGATGGTACCTATCACTCGTTAAAGTGGAGAGTTACCTGGACTTACAAAAGTTCACACGTGCAACGAATAATCTTAAACAAGTTTGATTTGCATATAAACTGATAAAAGGTAATGTATATTTAACTTTAACGAGGTATGAAGGAATACCATAGACTACAAGGCTTGTTACGGTATACTAACTATATATTCATGCTATTGTGCTTATCAGCTTACCTGCCATCCTTCAGAAGGTCCATCATGTTAGGTTAGAGGGAGTTTTACGACCCGGCCTTTTTCTAACCAGTAGGTCTCTCAGTGTAAACCAGTTGATAGAAAATATGGAACAATAAACTCATTTATGTGAGGAAAATGCTGAAATCACTTGGTAGGCCCTAGTCCTAAGATAATACTATGTAAGTTCTCATATCCATCCATTTTCAACAGCCTGGAAATTCCAAATGTACTCAAGCAAGTCATTTTTGCGGTTGGTAAAAATAAAGACTTATTTGTAAGTTTTAAAGATACCAGTCCCTTACCTTGTCTCGTTTGTGAGCAGACAAACGTAATCCGAAGAATTACTAAAATTAAACCAAGGGCTGCATCCATCTTCAAGTGTGTTTAATACTCATACATAATATCTGAATGTGTACACTAGAATGTTGTTAAAAAATTCAATGTTAAACAGTTGGAACCAAGAAATAAACAGAGCACCTGTCTCGGCGTTATACGGCAGGGGCGAATTGAGGATGTTGTGAACAAGCCGGAGTTTTCATGATGGTAGCTTTTAAAGAACATCACCGACTTAAAAACGCTATTAGGTAGAGAACTGGTTTTATTAGCAGCATTTACCTTTTTAAAATGTCCATATCTTTTTAAATTAGATCAGTTAGATGTATCATTTAATGTCTCAAAAACTGAGAAAATGCCTACACACCTTCAATTCCCTTTGTCGTATTATAATTGAACGAAACAAAACCGTCCGTTTGTAACTTGAAATGTTTATCAACAAAAACACTTCTAAGGGATTTTTTGGTCTGAAAGGAAATTAGAGAGCGGTGAAGTCCTTGAAAAAGACAGCAGCGGGTGTTCCAACCATTGCCAATTTCACAAACTTGCAATATGGCCCCTGCCACGGGTGCTGGTCTCATAGGGTCTGTTTTCGGGTCTTCTTAAATAATTTAGAAGCCCTGGAATATTTATGAAATTGTTTGCTTATAATCTATCCCATGACTATCTTTACATGAAAATAGAACAGAGTGTAACAACAAATAATAACAATGAGACCTTTTATACATATCATAGCGTAACTGGTAGCAATGTCAGTCGATTTAATGAAACTACTGGAAGCAGTTCTGTTACAAAACCACTAGACTTAACCAATAAGTTTGTAAGCAAAAATTAATAATATAAGGATACAAGCTAAGGGTACGGTAGCCAAAGGTGATAAATTGCCTTTCCTTTTCTTGTTCCATCAGTCCATCAGTCCAACACTCTTTTTATTGTAAAACCATCAGCTGATATTTGGTAAGCATCACAGACGTTGTCACCACTTGTAGGTTAGACAGATGGGAAGGTAAAAATTATGAGTTAATGCGAGGTTTGAGACAATAGTAAGCAAGTTTGGAGCTATTCCATGGAAAATATTGCACACTTGAATAGTTTAAATTTCAGTTTGTGAGAAAATCTTAGCTAGCAACTATTTTAGGCCTTAGCTGCCAACTAAGACTAGTCGGATATTATATGGTATTCATAAAATGTCAGATAAACTTAGTTGACTGCAAAGTTGTATGATAAATTTAGAGGTGATCTTGCGCACTTCCAAGTCACTAGTTAACAGTTAAATCCTCTTAGGCTATGCTTGGCTCTGACGTGAAAGATGGCTTGACGTCATGGCATACACGGGTTTTCTTTGAAGTTAGAGAAGGATGCAGTATGTTGAGTAATCGTCGGGCTGAGCTGGTGGAGAAGTCTAAAAGGGAGGAGTTCCCCTTCTCTTTGATTTTTCCAGGAGTCTAGATGTAAAATGGGGAGGGACAATTGACTTTGACGGGAAAAATTAATTGTGGTAGTTAATGGGGTAACACCTCTTTTTGTTTCTTTAAATGCAATCTGGTACTTTTGAAATAAAATTTGTTTTCAAATTGTTGTATTTTTAGGAATTAAAATACAAATGCTTCAGTGATTGCCGACCGGTGCAGCCGGGGAGTCTAGGGAGGGTGTTTGAAAATTTTGGCCAAGCTAGGTGTACTAACATGCAGTCTGGTGCTACATTATTCTCCCCTTTGCAGTAAAATTTGGAGTGTTACATTCAAGCAGATGTAGGGGACACAAGGAACATGTTACGTACAAAGTGCGTGACGTCACTAGCGCTCTGGTTTTTTTTCTTTTCATAGATTGACCTGAGCAATAGTTTGACGAGGATGCGCAATAAGTACATCTTCGAACCACTTATTTTCAAAGGTGACCCCGGATATGTTTAAATGAGATCACCTCATGAAAAGTGAAGACGCAAAGATTGATTCACCTTATTCTACATCAATTGGGAAACCTGAAAGTACGAAATTAAGAAACACCAATAGGGTGTGTGTAAGGGATTGTTTTAAAGACCATTCCTGAAAAGAAAATATTGAAATATGAGGAACCCTCAGACAGGCGGAAATGGCATTTCCTGGGCCTACAAATGTTGATTAAAGCAATTATTTCGAGTCTTTTTCAATAAAAGTCGTCTTTTAGTTTCCTGGTGACTATTGGTATTATTGTCATTAAACATAGCTATGACACAACAAAAGCTAGTAAGGTTATTTTAGGGAATTTTTATTTTTTTACATTGATGTGCTGTAATCACTTGGTCTTATATAAATAAATGAAGTCGCATCGAATAAGATATCTTTTGAATTGCACATTTTCATTCGATTTTATGACCGAACGGTAAAAACTGGCTCAACTAGTAACCCCAGTCTCCCCTACGCACATTTAAAATTTATTTTTTCTTTTTTCGAGGGAATGTACAGCTGGCCCCATGACTTAATTGTTCCCCGTGCTACGCCAAAGGTTTTCTTTGTTTTGCTTTTGGTGAAAGCATGACAGCATATTCGCTTTGACCTCCAAAAAGTAAGATTTATTAATTCACTAAATATAGCGTATTTACTTAATAAATATGAGCAGTACCTGTGAATCTTACCTTCAGATATCGTGTTTACATGTTTCTGGTTTCACCTCAGTCACCTGAAGTTATATCGAAACTTCATCACGAACAAATAGTCTCTGTTCTGTTAATTGTGGCATATCTTATTGAATACTGAAAATGGGCATCATTTTTGCTGGGAGCAAGTACAATAAAAAAGGCACAACCCATACGAAAGGAACAAAGAATGGATGTTTGAGGCTACCGTAGCAATTAAATCATTAACTGCTAATGAATCAAATTAACTTAAAAACTAATTAAGTTGAATTTATCTCCTGCTAGGCGATGAAATCTGCTGTAGCTGTCAGTTCCGTTGGAAAATTATGGCCTAGATGTATTCTAAGAATGACAGGCAATTAAAAGTGAAGTGATAACGAGCGATAAATTGAATGATTGATTGATAAGGTCATAGACAGTGTCTTGCTTAAGCTGTTAAGGGTCATATTGTTAGGGGCTATGGAGGTGAAACTATGTTTGTAGTATACACAAACCACAGTTCAGTGGCGTGACCTGAATTTTTTTATGGAGAGGGGTGAGTTAGTGTAGCATTGTTTTGTGAGGTTTGGTAAGGGTTATATTTCTAACTTTACTGGTTCACTATTCGAAGTAGGAGTGCCATCATCAAATGACGCGGAGCATACAGAAACGTTGGACAAACCACGACTCTACCGTTGATGGCATTTTCCTTCCCTAGGAAGGACAATTCAAAATTCAAATTGCAAAAGATAAAAATACCACTAGAATGTTTCACCTCCATTTTCCGGACAAACTTTTGGACACTCTATATACCTGACAGTACATCCATCCGTCTACCCGTGTCATCTGGCAGTTGAAAACATCAGGGCACTTTTTGAGAGTTTTGGTCGGACTGAATAATCTACTTTTCAGGGCAAAGTGTTGTGTAAAGTCCCTTAAAAATAAATAAAGAACCATTGCCATGGACATCTAAATAGAAGTCGAAAAAATTGCCAGTCAGCTGGGGCACCATCATTATAACGTTTAACCCAGTTGTATTGCAGACTCTTAATAAATGACTTAATATCCTGAGCCTTAAGCCCTTCTTGTTCAAATTACCCAATTAAAGTGATACGTTTAATTTTATCAGGACGACCTGCCCAGATAAAACGAAATATAACAGTTTCAAGTTCCTTAAAAAAAGACCTTGAAGGGTCTGTCAGGCAGAATTTGAAAAAGAAACACCGACCGACAATCAGCTAGGGTTTTCACAAAAGTAATACGGCCGAGACGTGTCAGATCTCTGGTTGACCAAGTGTAACCCACTTTTAAGTCTGGGCAACTTCGGAGTGTAATTAAGACCATGGAAGTACTTCCATGTTAAGACGGAAGAGATGTTCCATTTGATTTTCAAAAGTAATTCCCAAAACGGTTACAGGTCCCAGTGCCCAAGTGAAATAAAAATTTGACGCAAAGCTTGGTTTCCTATAAGCAAGTGGTCCTAATGTGAAAATATTGGCCTTGTAATAATTTACTCTCAATCCCGATGAGAAATTCAATAAATCAAATACTGCCACAGTCTGACGTTAACTTTCTTCAGAACCATCTAATCGAATAACAGTATCATCAGCATACTGCAAGATTTAAACCTAATGTTTTAAAAACAGTGATATGCCGAATCAGAGAGGAGATATTAATACGAATAGATAAAATTTCCAAAAAATTATGAAAATGTACGGACTTAGGGGACAGCTCTGTCTAACACCTCTCGAAATTGTAAAAAAGGCCGAGGAGACACCATTGTTTAGCACACAAGATTTTCGGCGCGCTAAGCGCGCCTCAAATTCTACTAAGTCACGTCCCACCGGGACATAACATCACCTTTGTCGGGGCCTTGATATTCTGGCCACCCTGTCAGGCAAATTCTGGCGCCACCCCTGTTGACACGCTCCGATGACATTTCAAGTTTCCCTACTTTTTTGTCCTTTTAAGACAAAATATTTCAAAATCAGGAGCTTTCATTGAAGAAAATTCGGAATTCTATTAAAGACAGTTTACAAAAATAGCAATATAGTTGCCGGTATCTCTTGTTGATGTGGTGATGCATATGGTAATATCCGAGTTTGTCATTTACGGAGTTCGGAAAAGTTTACCAAACTGACTTATGAACAAGGAATCATGCACTTTATATTGCATTTTGCTGCATGCGAAGGACGGAAATTTTCTTTTTTTGAGATTTGGAAAATGAAACTAAAGGGGTTTTCTGACTCGGGAAGTGGGACCTAGGCGTGCTTCCGTCGCCTCATTTTTTAAATGGGGCTGTTTCCCCCACCCTCCTGCTTCATACGCCAATGGATAATCTAATTCCACCGAAAGACCAAGCGGAAACGGTATTTACCACCGACTTGTAGCTAAGTAGAATCTAAGAAATCATTATTTGAGCTTTGGTTTGCAATAACATTTATGCTTCAATAAAAAAAAATGAGTAAGTTTTAAAATGATCAGAAAATTACCAGATAAAATGAACCACTGCCATTGGATGAAATGGTAATGTTAAGAAACTAATCTTTGGGGAAATGAACTGGTATGGGCATGCTACAAACTATTTGACTACATTGCGACATAAGATTATGACGAGTACAGATTCGAGCACGCTTTAATGACTGGCGAAATTCCCTTCTGAACCTCAAGGAGGATCATGGCAATGCATCACATACGGTACCGGCTACCTAGCCTTTACAAGTTACATCGAACTTAACAAGGACCCCATGTGTTTGAGCAGTGAGTTGCAACACCTGATTAGCTGAAATAGAAATCAAAATTAACGTAGGCCTATAGCCCAATTCTTCTTTGTCAGCATTAACAATCGTAAAAGGGCTTCAATTCTTACATGTCAAAAATCATAATTAACACTTAAAACATACTTGAAAATTATAAGATGCGTTTTGTGTTTCTCCATTAGGACTGCTTTTGATCTATTTTCCTCTATACCAGAGGTGCGAATGTAGGTCTTTGCACATTGGTCAATCTAACGAGGGAAGGAAGGACAAGGGGTGTTGATAAGAAGTCACCTAATATATACCTTCATCTGTTCCACTGTGGCTACCCAAATCACATGATTTGGTTAACGAGTTTGCACACCCCTGCGCTATACCACAACGAACCATCGTACCGGCTGTTCACAACCACTGTGGTACATTGAATACATACGCTGACGTGCGACTGTGTGAACAAAGTTCAGTCGGTAACGCATATAACGTGATGAAATGGACCTATTGGCAGACATCTTTTCACATTATTTAAATCTTGTTGTGGCCAGGGAGTTGCAGCTCCCTGTTGTGGCGAAGAAAGGGGCGAGAAGGTAAGTAGATAGTCCATTCATCAGGACTTAATATCGTACGAGGATTTGGGTTTGTACGAGCCTGAAATAGCCCCCTTGAATATTCTCGTAGATAAACATTATGCTTATTTTAGTGTATATGCATATTGTTGATATGACGAAGGGGGGGTGAGGCCATAATCCCCCCCGGCTCGCTTGATCTGCGCCTGGGTAATTAATTTAGCGAATTTTTAACGAAGTTTCTAATAGTCGGCCAAAACTTTTGGTAAAATTCATCTGTAAGACCATCACTTCCATAACTTTTGCCATCCAAAAACAACCAAGGACATTCCAACACTCTTTCATGGTAAGTTCCCCATTGCAACTGGCTGCCTACTCTTGATAAAGATAGTTAGAACTTCTTCTAAAATCATATTGGGATGACAGTTTTCACTAGTGTAAAGCGAGTGTATAAAAGTCAGACAAAATCCTGATAATATCAGAGTTTTTCTGTTTTTCAATGCCATCTCTACATTTTAGTTTTCTTACAACATTAATTATATGAATATAAGGAGCATCATGAAGGAGAGAATCATTAAATTTCCACAAGTCCGGGCCTCGTTTTGCTTCACTAAATTTCACCTCAAGACTAACAATAGAGTTAGCAGTTATGACGTCATATTTTACAACCAAACTCTCTCGATCGCCAGATAACAACAACATTTAGAGACGACATAATATCAAGGCACTTTTCCCTTGCATTAAAGTTTGTGTGTGGATTACCTATAGCCTTATAAAGGTCCAAATTAAAAAAGGAAATTAAAATCACCACTAATAAAAGGTGATGCCCAATGATAATCACAATGTGCATTTACAAGAGATTAAAAAAGTCAGGATCATCCTTGTTCGGGCCATATAGGCAAACAAGTGTCAACAATATCTTTCTTATAGATGTTTCAACTATAAGTAAACGACCATTATCGCAAGGCTCGTAACGCCGGGTGAAATGGTGCACTCTAAAGTGGAAGTTAGTTAGTTAATTAGTTAGTCCGTTCGTTAGTTAGTTATTTAGTTAGTTAGTTAGTTGGTTGGTTCGTTAGTTAGTTAATTAGTTAGATGTTGTTTTACGGCCCAGTTTCCAACCTACTGGTTCAAGTCGAGCCGGCCAGTTGTGGCTCACTGGCTAGTTTTCCCTATTCATTCCATTGCTTATGCAGATCATCACGCACAACCGACGGCAATTAATAGGTTCCACTTTTAGAGTCTTTGGTATGAATCAACCTGGGAATCGAACCCCGCCTTCCGAGAGGCGAGTGCTCTACCGTCAAACCAAACACGCGGTCTAAAGTGGGATGAAACAAAATACAAACTCCACGACTTGTAGAAGAACCATGACAAAAAATGTTTTTCCCACGCTACTCGTTTTGCCAGAAGTTTTCGTCTCTTACAACACTATTGGTCTCTTGAACCAAGTATACGTCACTATTACTTCTATGAAGCTAGGAAAAGACATAGGCGGCAGATGTTTTTATTGGGGGGGGGGGGCACAATTTTTCGGCAGCCGACATAATGGTGACGCCGTAAGGCATCCAGTTTTCCTGCGAAGTACGAAACCCCATAGGCGTTGGGCCCAGGGGCCCGCTTAAGTGCCCCTGCTGGGGTTCAGGGGTAAAGCCCTGGTAGGGATCCAGGGCAGTTGCATAGCTAGGTTTTTTGTGGGGCTTATGGGGGCTGGATACTTTTGTAGAGGTGACTGTAGTCTACTATCTAAGCGTAGCGCCACCATCAGTTGACGCGGAGCGTACAAAGGAAATTTTTGATTTTAAAACCTCCCAGATGGCTGGAAAAAGCATTTGCCTGGTTTAATTGTCTTTAATTCTGGTGAGAAAAATTAATGATGTTTCTAAGATTAAAACACACTTTTCAGATACTGATTAGCTCACTTTATTACTGAACTGAACTATGTATCCCAGGATTGCAAATCCGAGCTCCTGCTAAATGTGGCAAGCAGCTGTATTTCAGTGCACGCCTGAGAAAGGTATTTCCATAGACGGATTTTTGCCCCCAAAATGTAATTCTGCCCGAAAGACAGTCAAAGCGGAGCGCCACCACTGGTTGGCGCGGAGCATCCAGAAAATTTTAAAATTCATACCTCTCAGACAGTCGAAAATGACATTACCCAGGCTTGTAACGGGGATCCAAGTTGTTGCTTTTTTGAGTTTCAATCGCAGATAAACGTACGTTCGTTCCAAACTAAAATTCAGCCAGAAAGACTAAGCGGAACGCCACCATTGATTGGCGCGAAACGTACAAAACATTTTTAGATATTAGACCCCTCAGACAGTTGAAAATGGCATTTCCCGGGCTTATATGGGGATCTAAGCAGTCGCTATTTTGAGAATCCTTTTGTAAAAAATGTTCACCGTAAGTTGGGGCGAAACGTACACAGGAAACTTTGAAAAAATCTGACCCTTCAGACGGTCAAAAATGTTATTTCCTATGCTTATAGGAGGTCATAAAAGTCGTTAATTCGAGGTTTTGTTTGCACCAAAAATGTTCACTTGAAACCTAAATTCTGCCAGGAAGACTATCTACGCAGAGCTTTACCACTGGTTGGTGCGAAGCAAACAGAACATTTTGAAAAACTGGACCCCTGAGACAGTCAAAAATGACATTTCCAAGGCTTACAGGGGGATGTAAGCAGTCGCTATTTGATCAGAAAATTACTAGATAAAATGTATCACTACCAATCGATGAAATGGTCCCGCATTTTTTTTGGGGGGGGGGGGGATACAAAACGGAATTGAAAACATGCTAATGAAATTTACTCTAATGAGACTCTTGGCTAAATTCAATATATATTGAAAAAAATTTTTGTGCCCGAACTCCCGAATATATATGATTTTACTTTTGAAAAAGTAGGTCTGTGGGGATCTTAGAAGTCGCTATTTTGATCAGAAGAATCAGATAAAATGTACCACTACCATTGGATGAAATGAATGGTTTTTCTTCTATTAGTAACACTTATTGACAGAATTGTCACGTTACAAGGTGTGTTGAAATAATTTTCAAGCAGACTTACGGGAAGACATTCTCACCCTGCATCATTAAAGTATCGAAAAACAATCTACCCGATTTTCATAACCATTGCCCGTACTTGGCTCTAAAGCAGGATAGATGGCAAACCTTTTGACACCTGAACACCCTCCTGTATATCCGTTGAATTAATTTGGCAATTGAAAACGTCCCAGCATTTTTTTAACCTTTGCCCGAATGTTTGTTACCATTTCGGGCAAAATTTTTGCAAGACAACAGTGTGAAGTTGTGATGATGAAAATCTTTTATTCACGTTCTAACCAAATGTGTCGCAGATCTTTTTTATTTTCCATGAAATTGAACTTTAAATATAGCGTCTTCTTTTTTTCGGCAAAGATTTGAAGCTATTAAAATTATCGGCCTTTTCGGGTATTGTGTACACAAGATTTACAAATCCTCAAGAGAAATTGTTTCTTTTAAGCCACAGGCTTCCCAAATGTGGTGCGATTTTTTTATCTCTTTAAATTTTCGTAACTATGTTACCCTTTTTATTATTCTTTCCATTTTCGGGAAAATGCTTGAAAGAATTTGGATATTTGACAATTTTGGGTATTTTGTTGTGATTATTTGTGAAGTAACGGTCATGAATAATAGCTTTTTGAGCTGCCCGGGGGTGTGGCGACTTTTTGGAATCTTGACTTGGTTTTTTATGAAAATTTTATTGCGACTATGATGACGTTTCTTTCCTTTTTCCCGGTATATCTTTAAGAGATTTCGGCCACATTTATTAACTTATTTATTATATATATATTATTATATATTTATTAACTTCCCCCTGCCCCGTCTCGTACGCCACTGGGTACGTCCACTCCACCCAAGAGCTAAGTGAGGTCCTGTTAGGTAAAAGTTGTAAGGGACTAAGGTTGCCACCCTTGAGACTGCATTGACCCAAAATGGGTTTGGTGGTTGCACTGGCCAATGACTGGCAGCAATGGCCGTGTAAATTCCTTCCACCATTATAGACCCAAATATTGTACCCACCACACCAAGTATGAGGTTGGAACCATCATTGTGCATCCCCAGGAATTGAAAAAAATCCCTACAGGAGATAGAAACATGTCAGATGCTAGGAGCACACTTTAATCCACACCACGGTAGCCAATTTTAGCCACTCGACGATGAGTAAAAAGTCAAGAGATTCCGAGGATATGAGGCTTGTCATAGTCTTTCTGAATTTATTCCGAAATTCAGAGTGGGGCACAATTGCAGAATACCATGCAACTGTTTGAATGGCGAAAATAAACTCTCCTACAGGTTATCGGTAATGTAGGGGTACAGGGGCGAAGCCCCGGGAAGCTTTGCAACTTTTGCACTTTGAAAAGTAATATTTGAGCCCCCCAAAATAGCCGAAATGTAATAAAAGCAACTTAAATTTGTTTCATTACTTTCAAAAAAAAATATATATTTTGAGACATTCGATTATGGGGGGGGGGGATGCCCCCCAAAATCTCATAAAAATTATTGGAGGGACCAGCCCTTCTGCCCCCCCCCCCCTGCTTTCACCGCGTATGTAATCTGTATAAAAAGCCAGAACTCTTTCAATGTCTTTCTTTATGTAGCCATACACTCTGAAGTCCTGCTAATCACCAAACTTCACTCTGATGTGTGTGCATACCTGTTTGATTAATGAAGCAAAGGAACCAAGCAAAGTGGGAATCTTCGACAAAATCATGTCAATACAACAAAAAAGCAGCTTTTTTTATAACATATTGCGGGGTCAAACTCTGGAATCCCATTGCTGTAAGTATTCGAGAAAGTAGAAGTATAAACTGATTTAAATACAGTTTCAAGAAGTTTGTAATTGCTCAATAGACTTTGTTACCTCACAGTTTTCATATTTTATATATTATTTCATCTCATCTTTCTCTGGCATGATCTCGTCACTTTTATGTACTTATTCTGTATTTATAGCACCATTTGATTTATCTTTTGGGGAAAAACTTAATGAGTCTTCTCTTCTTCCCCTCCCCCCCCCATTTCTAGTTATTATGACACACTAATTAAAGGTATACAAACTGCACGTATTTATTGTGCAAAGATGCTAGAAATTATAATTGAATTGAATTTAAGTTTTCCGAATAAATTTTGACAGTCAATGTATAAAGGTGTTAACTTCTATTAGGTCTTTGTCACCAAGAAAACAGCTAAAGAAAAACGCCTTCCAGGTCTAAGTGATAAGCAAAGGACATGCATATACCAAAGACATAATAAAAATGGTCCAATACCTTACAAATACCATACTGCTGGTTGCTTTTACTAGTTTTAGCATGGTTTGAAAATAAAATAGCAAAATTCATGGTAGGCTTAATAATTCAACTTACCCTTTTTCATTGGTTTCGGTGATAAGAGAAACCAATGCGTTTATGATGGCGTGTGTATGTATGTATGTATGTATGTATGTATGTATGTATGTATGTATGTATGTATGTATGTATGTAGTGTTCGGGTGTGTGTGTTTGCGTATGTGTGTTTGTGACACTTTGCTCTTTAACACGATTCTAAGGATAGGGTTGTTTGACAGTCTTCAAACTTGATACATAGATGCGCCCTGTTAAGAGGAAGAACCCTATTGTTTTGTGCAGGTCAAATGTCACCTGAGGTCAACAGGAGTCAAAGTCGACAAACATTGTTAAAGCAATATCTCAAGATAGGAAGCTTGGATTGATGTCACATTTGTTATGTGGATGGATTATGGTCAGGAAATGGTTCATATCATTTTTGTGGATGTTAACGGTCATCTGGGTTCACTGGGGACCCAAGGTCTGAAAATATCGTTAACAATCAAATCTCAAGATGGGAAGTTTGGATAGATTTTATATTTGGTGTGGCAGCGTTATGGTGAAGTGATGGTCCTTACTATTTTTGGTAGGAGTCAAAAGTCATGAGTAGTCACCAGGGGAAATGTGATGTTTCAAGATAGCTGTCTGTCTGTCTGTCTGTCTGTCTGTCTGTCTGTCTGTCTGTATGTCTGTCTGTATGTGTGTTTGTGGTTCTATCTTCCTATCTATGGCTTTAAGGAGGTCAAAGGTCATCTTGGGTCACTGGAAGTCAAAATGTGAATAAAAAGAAAAACATTGTTAGGTGTTAACACATTACTACGGTGGGAAACTTAAGTAGATTTCACATGTGGTATGTGGATGCACATTATGGTTAGAAGATGATATCCCTGCTTTTGTTAGTGAAGGTCAAATGCCATGGTAAAACGAAAAAAAAAATCTGAAAATGTTAGTATAACATTTTAGTGAGACTATAATGGTACATGATGTCATTATTTGAAATGGGACATTTATGTATCAATCGAAACCTCAACGTAGTTTTGCATTTTGGTTTCCCTTACAGTGGCTTAACCAACCTGCACGGTGTGTGGTATAAGAATTTTGTTTCGTATTCAATTTTTGTGCATGATACAGCACTGATCTCCAAAATAATGTTTTCCTTTCTGTTGTATCATTATAAACTTAAGAACGTAAAACGTAAAGTCTTTATACCTGGCAAGTCTGGTCAACTCTTCAAATAATTTCTAGCACTATTAAAATTGTTACCCATAGCAACTTGGAGATGTATCAATTTCTTCCAAAGTCATGGAAACAGTTTAACCCTTTACCGTTGTTTGGGTCCTTTTGGACCCATGTGGAGAGCGCTACCGCCACCCATCTTTACTGTTTCACGCGGAGCTCGAAACTGCTAGTAGCTACCCGAAAATTCGGCCACAACAACGAGAGAGACAATAGTTTGAGGTCACGGGGTCAAGTACGGAAGATGATGCGGGGCGTGCTACGTCCGCTTTTCCGCCCACACTCGAGGCGCGGAAACATTCCCCGATTGGAGTACAACGGTAAAGGGTTAATCTAAAGTATCTGTACCACGGGGCTGTGCACCCACGCAGAGACAGCGACTTGAGCTTTGCAGTTAACACACTCAACAGGCTTGCTTTAACCCTTTATGGTTATTTGGGTCCTTTTGGACCAATGCGTAGAGCGCGGCCGCCACCCATCTTTACTGTTTTACGCGGAGCTCGAAACTGTGAGTAGCTACCCGAAAATTTGGTCACAACAACGAGAGAGACAATAGTTTGAGGTCACGGGATCAATAGCCTACGGAAGCTGATGCGGGGCGTGCTACGTCCGCTTTTCCGCCCACTGCCGAGACTTTGAGATGTTTCTGCTATAACGAAAAGCACACAACAGAAAATTTCACATATTATTACTTGGTCAGTATCAAACAGCCATATTGCTTGACTGACAAAACTACTTTCTCCATGCATTATTTTATTTGATTCCATGTAATATTCTGGATCATTAAGTAAGATACTAATCAATCTTGCTTTATACTTGACAAATGTCAACATTGCAGATTTATTATTACAAAAGAGCCCAATAATGATCATAATTGTTTAGAAGCAAATGAGTTATATGGATATATTTAATAGCAACATACTCTTCTGCCAATTAATTGTTATACATGCATGATGTTGAAATGTCTCGCAACCTACTGATGTAAGTAAACCTGAGGTGTGTAGGAAACCATGACCTGGGCGCAGGAGACTTAAATAATGGAGGGTGATACTACACTATCACAAATAAGATTATACAAGAGATGACACAGTCTCTGATCGGAAAGAACTTAAATATGAAAAAATGTGTAATATATGACTTGTATCAGAGGACTGTGAAAATGAAATGCTGACTAATTAATTTGTGACTTCACAACGACAGAAAGCTTTTTATCGGAATTCCGTGGTCGGAAAAAGCTGTCTGTCGGTGCACTCTAAAAACAAATTGGTTAGGTTTAACCAATATAGTGGTCACAGATCAACCTACCTTTCTCTGGTCAACATAACTACAAAATACGGGTCAAAATCAACATTACATTCTTAAAATAGATTAATTACTCTAAATTGTGGTCTGATATTTAAGTTTTGTAGTAAAATCCAGCTAGTCTCCATCGGTTATTTTAAGCAGGAACTGGCTGCTTACATTTTTTCTTTCTTTTTCCCCGAACCTTTCTTATGCTGTTTCCTTGCTTGTTTTCTTTTTTATTTCTCTTCGGGGGGGGGGGGGGACTTTGACGCCACGCACACACGCTTGTTTATATATTATCAGCCATAATGATCGTAAGGCTGTACCTAACGCGCCATACCTATATACGTCTCTCATTTATTTGGAAAATGCATTCCAGACAAAGCTTACAACTTCATCCTCTAAACGACTTTGGAATCCTTTTAAAATATGCTCCGATTAAGTCAAAGGTATGATACTAATTATGGGTCACGTTATTAGCAAAATTTTCCTTCTGTGACTTCTTTTTCCTTTCCTTTCTCAACCAAAAGATCGTATGCCCCAACGATATCCAAATAAATCTGTTAAATAATCAATTCGGCTTTCGTACAAAAAACTATAAGGCCTTGGTTTTATTAATTTAGTTAAATAGTTTTAAATAGAGATTTAGAGGGATATTCCGATGACAATTTTCAAAAGCTTCAAAAAATTAAAGTACTTTTATTCTCAGTTTTGGTGAAAATTCCGTCTCAATAATATGTTGCCTTCAGAAATTATGACTTTTTAAGGGAAATATTCATACCACAGTAACACATTACATTATGGGGAATCTGTGATGTCGTACCGGCAGATTAATTGAGCAACTTTTGTATTTTTATGTAATGTTCATACCTGCAAAGAAATATGCAGACACTGTTCAGCTTTTAGAGCTGCAACCTTTGTGCTCACAGAATGTTAAGGTCAACCTTAAAGGAACAATATTTAATGTTCCACTGTGAAGTTGTGAAGTTTCGAGGTTAAATTAGTTACTCCACGTTTAAGAATACCAAGAGATTTTAGAAGAAATCTGCCGGTAGTTCATAACATTTTGCAACATTGCAGCAAAAAGAAGTCTGTTTTGATAAAGACAACCCATCTCCAAACAGAATTATCTTGATTTATAAACAATGTATGATTTGGCCGTGTTTGACGGGAGTGCGATAAAAATTATTCTCATTTATTTGAGACGTCATGAAATTGACGCCAGGATATTCCTTTCACGACACACCAACACGAATGTGTTACACAGTGTCAGTCAACTCGATAAAAAGTTCAAAAGTTAGAGGTTATTCTTCAGTATGGTTTAAGTTCAATTTGGTTTCCCTTTAGCCGCCTCTTAGGCGGGAAATATCGTGGTCATATTCTACAACCCCCAGCTCAAAGCGTAAGCAGATAGTCTCTCTGGGACTCTTCTTAACTGATTAAACTTTACATCCTTTTGCAAGGAATAGACTGTCATTAACATGATGGCTCTCGAAAATGAGTACCGTACTCGAGCACAAAAGCCAGCTTGAACGTTTTTTCGAATAAATGCTCGTTTTCGTTACCTGGAATAGCCTTTTTTTATAAACCTTCGACT
This sequence comes from Holothuria scabra, assembly GCA_037179385.1. Lineage (NCBI taxonomy): Eukaryota > Metazoa > Echinodermata > Holothuroidea > Aspidochirotida > Holothuriidae > Holothuria > Holothuria scabra. The sequence continues at coordinate 29,948,135 of CM074201.1, forward strand.
CCCGTGCTCTTTGCACTAAATACCTAAAAACTTGTTTCCTTTTATTAATCATGATTTCCTTGTTTGTTCTAAAGACGGTAGAATAAACGGAGTCAATTACATTTTTCTTGTCTGAAAGACTCTGTTTTCTTGTAGCACTGAGACTCGTCCACTTATTTTGAGGATACTCAATACTTTACAGTATATGCTATAACAAAACGATCTTGACGTACGCCCTCTTCAATCTTATTGGAATTCATGTTACAGAGAAATCTATTTGCGTTTTCTCCCCACCGCTCCGCTCTCGGCTCCCGTAGTTATGAGATGAAAATTGTCGCAAACGGTCCACGAGCACTAAAATTGTTCCCCCTCGTGCGAAGCTGTCGTTACCCCTTGAGATTCCTTGCGATCATGGCCGAAGCACGGCGAACCTTCTGCAAATGTCATTGCGAAACTTTGAGATTGTGCACATTTTCCTTCGGCAATCGTTTGGAAGCAATTGCGGGTAGCTTATCCCAATTAGCGGGTCCGTGTGAGTCCCTAAAAGGAGTAATTTTTTGGTGTGATATGAAAAAGGATGGGGTGTTTTGTAATTTTTTGATGAAAGTATACCAAATGAAGTACCAATGGTGAAAAATGGGCTTAATTGAAGCAGTTTTGTGGAATTTATGAGCTTTTGAAACTGACGGAGGAATGCCAAGCTTTTAGTGAAAAACAAGGCTCGGAAAAGGGTGATTGAACTTTGAGCTGAATTAGCAAAAAGAATCTTCACGGGCATGATATGGAAAATTGAAAATGCCATGAATAGCCAATTACTTGTCAGGTTTTAAATGAGTTGTAACTTGCACCTAACGAAAACTCCGACAAGCTCTAATAGGCCCGTTTACTTTTTGGATTTGGTGTGTAAGTCGATGGAGAAATTAATTGGGGCAAACTACCCGCAAAGCCCAGTGGGACCGAGTCTTAAGGGAGCTGTTAGGAAGGAGACACAGCAGTTAGCCCTTACATGTCACTGATATGGTACAAAAACGTTTCGCTAATTTATCTGTACACCAACGGTGATGCGAGAGAGAAATCCATACAGCAAATAGAGGGAGTAATTTTATAAAGTGTCATTTTATCATGAAAGGTAAGACATATTTCACGGTGGAATCTACCTCGATGTAACACAGACCGGATTGTTAGGCAGGAAGAATAAAACATGTTTTTTCTCCGTTAATATAATTCAGAAGAAACGTGGAGAAATGCAAAGTACTTTTTGCGGTATCGGTAACGAATAAAAGGATCCGCCCCAAGTTTGAAGTTGAAAAAGTACTGGTCAAGGTGCCATATTGCCCAAATTAGGTGAATGACAACATTGTAGGAAGAGTTTCTTCTTGTCTACGGGCCTGTGAAGGATGCAAAACTGGGAAAAACTTCAACTGTTTGGTCGAGGTCACAGAGTCTTGGAAAGCTTGTATTTTGAACGTGTCTGGTGATGTTTTGTACTTCTCCCCTTTCTAGATGGATTACTTTAAGTACTAAGTAAGGCTACTAGTATACAAATATATCACAAGGTTGAAAGTGGCTAAGTTTGAGACTGTTTACATAGTTGACACGGAGAAAACTTTGGCTATTTTTCCCAAATGGCAGAAAACGGCGCTTCTACCCGGGAATAGTGAGTTACAGCTATATCTATTAATTGCGAATTTAAGTGTTGATCGCTCTTTTAAAAGTGTATTTAGCGATGATATTGCTTCGATGTTAAAACCCGAAGGACTTAATTTTTTTCTTTCCTGTTAATTAAAGATGACGTGTCATCTCATGAAAATATATTAGACACAATAGGTGCGTTCGATTTAGCGGCTCGAGCCGGCTCAACTGGCTCAAGTAGCTTCTTGACTGGACGAAATATGACGTAGAATACGTCATCGGCTCAACTAGACCACCTCGGAGGGCTGGTCGTTTTGGCCGGCTCAAGTTGTGACGTTTTGATGACGTTAAGATAACTCTTCAGAAAGATCGATCACTGGCTGAGCCAGTTGAGCCGGCTCGAGCCGCTAAATCGAACGCACCTATTATGCCGAATTTTGTATGACGTCACAAAATACCCTTGTTTTAAATTCGATTGTGAACTAATTGGATACACCGTCGATAATGCGAACGTTTGTGATGGGCTGTCACTGATGTGACATTATCTATAGTGCATCGAATTGGTTCACCGGTCTAAGTTACGACACAGGTAATCTGTGATATGATCCAAAAACCGGCATAGATCTTATTGTGTTTTCAAGAGAAGACAGGTCATCTTCAAGTATAAGAAATGTTCAAAGGGAAGCAAAATGCATTAAAAATATTGTGTTTTACTGTCCGGTATTAACTGATATATACTGATCAGAATAATGAAATACACTAAGCTCTCTCAATCGCATAAAAATGTATTGTAAAACTGACTTGAACTTTCGAAGCATTGATTTTATTTTTTATTTTACATTGCTGTATTGGGAAAAAGATGGAAATACACTATAATCTCCTACTAAAACTAATACACAGGTACACCTACTTCCTTACAAAATTGTTGACAAGATTTATCATTGCTCGCAGTGAAAGGGCTTTTGTGCATTTGATAACAACCGCACTCGCAAAAAGTTTTTTTTTCGACAGACAGAGCAAGCTTTTCCTGGGAGTCAGTAATTCGAGGCTCCTACAAACAAACGAAAGGGACTGGTACAGCCATGAAAACTACCAACGTTAACCCTTTACCGTTGTGCTCCGATCGGGGCACATTTGCGCGCCGCGGGAATGGGCGGGATAGCGGCCGTAGCACGCTCCGCGTCAGCTTCCGTAGGCCATTGACCCCGTGACCTTAAACTATTGTCTCTCTCTCGTTGCTGTGGCCGAAGTTTCGGGTAGCTACTCGCAGTTTCGAGCTCCGCGTGACACAGTAAAGACGGGTGACAGCCGAGCTCTCCGCATGGGTCCAAAAGGACCCAAACAACGGCAAAGGGTTAAAATAAGCCCGTGGAGTGCCTTTACTGCAAAGCTGATGTATGCCACTGTCTCTGCGTGTGTGCACAGCCGACCGAGTGGTGCAGACATATTTTAGATTAACCCTTTACCGTTGTGCTCCGATCGGGGCACATTTGCGCGCCTCGGGAGTGGGCGGGATAGCGGACGTAGCACGCCCCGCGTCAGCTTCCGTAGGCCATTGACCCCTTGACCTTAAACTATTCTCTCTCTCTCTCGTTGTTGTGGCCGAATTTTCGGGTAGCTACTCGCAGTTTCGAGCTCCGCGTGACACAGTAAAGACGGGTGACAGCCGAGCTCCCCGCATGGGTCCAAAAGGACCCAAACAACGGTAAAGGGTTAAACTTTTCCTCCCTCTCATTATGCCGTTCAGTAAACCCCGCTAAGGGTATCTTGATTCAAACGTACATCAAATCTTGTTCTATTTTGTGTAGTATACTTATTATACTCTTGCGGAGAAGGAAACAAACTATTTCAAAAAAATTGTAATTGTTTACTCTTTTTCAATAGCACTTTCTAACAGTTGTCACAAGATGTTACGTTGCGGCATGTTCGAGTTAATCGTGTTGTCACACATGTATAGCATATAAGCTTATTCCTATGGAAGGACATTAATATGCCTAAGACGTAGGTCCTAAGTCTATTTATAGTCACTGATGTCAATGCATCACTTATGGTCAATAGTATCGTTCTCTTTACTAGAACAGTAGAAGCGTGACTATGACTTTAGCCATTCTGACAGCCTATTTCATAATTTTTGCAAGACTGACGTGGCATTTCCCACAAATATTTTCTCAATACCACCTACTTACCCCGAACGAGGCTCAAGAGTTGAAGACCATCCGATCCCCATCCCACCAAAGAATGTCACCCACCCGTTCGTATCATAGTGTTCACGCTCACTAGGGAGTGAACAAGAGGGGGGGGGGGTGCAGTAACAGGAAAGTTTGCCATGATAATTCCGCCCCTTAAAGTTCTTCAAGAAGTAGACAACCATAATTATTCGCCTGCTGTGTAAGTATCGGACTATAACAGCAGAAGCAAAGGAGATGCATGATGAGACACGCAGTGGCGCTTCTCTTTAAGCAGTTGAGATAAATTGTGAAGGTTTTACCATTTGTAGTTCCATGGTTTTACGACGACGGACGTTCAAGTGAAAGAATGTGATTATTTGACACAGTGGCAGGCTGTTTCTGCCAACTACATCGATAAAGGCTACACTGTTAAAAAATTTCTCTGTAAATTTACATAATTTTTGTGGCAAATTTTTTTCCAACCAAATAATGTATTTTTTTACAGCCAGACTGTAATCATGAAAAAACATTTAGGGTTTATTTTTTCTTTACAGTTTTTGCATGTAAATTAGTTTGCAAAAGTCTACTGTAAAATCGAATAACAGAATTTTTCTGTTTTGTTTACCTTAATTTTATGTGAATTTACAGCCTACTGTTTTCATTCCCGACGTTTTAATATTTATTATAATATCGCTTTTTTTATCTTTCATATGTTATTACGTAACATACACTTCATCTTTACATAGATCAGGTATTTGCTTATCAACGTAATGTGACGTACCGTTACGAAGTTGTTTTCAATAAAGACATATTGAGGATGCTTTGTTGTCATATTGTTGTCAAGTAGACTGCTATCGCTAGGAACTTTGTAATTGGAAAGTCACATTTTTTGTACAATATAATAATTGTTTTTAAAATAAATATCACAAAGAATGCAAATACATTGGTTGCAAACATTTCCAGACAAGGTAAACAATAAGTTTATCACTTCCTGATTAAAAAACGCCAAAGAAGATATTATTCAAGGCAACAGCAATCCTTTTGTTAGGAAAATGCCTACAAAATAAGCTCCCCCCATTTATGCAAAATGAGATTTACGTCATTTAGTGGTAAATTTACAGACTTTTTCAAGTAAATTTGTGAAACGTTTTTAATTTGCTCCGATCAAGCGCATGAGCGCCTGTGGCGATGAGTTGACATCAGTATACCGATTGTCAGTGCTCTGAAATTAGGGCCTTACAATTTCTTTTCAATGTGTGACAAAACACCAGTTGTATGATATTTATAACTAAGAACGTAATAACTAAGTATGCTTTTATAATAAATGTAAGTTAATTTTCAAATAGGGCCATAAATTTGCCAAAAATGTTTTTTTTTTTAAACTGAAACTTCGCAGAACGATGCATGTTATGTATTGAAAATTTTCTGGCTATTTCTTATTTGTTTGTTTGGGCTTATTTTTGTTTCTTTTTCAGCTTAAAAAAAAATATTAATGTTTGTTAAATGACAGTATTTTTATGTGAAATCAGAAAAATACAAAATACTGTTAAAATTTCTGTAAATTTACAGAAAAAGTTTTACAAAGCAGTAAAATTTGGTTAAAAAAGTAGACAGAAATAGTTTTTCAAATAAACAGAAAATACATGTTAAACAACTTTTTTTTATTGTAGCAATACAAAGTGTCTGTAAAGATACAGAAAATCTCTATTTAAAGTAAAATACGAAAATTTTAAGTACAAAAGTCTGTAAATTTACAGAAATTTTTAACAGTGTAGTTTGTCCCAAATAACTCTGATGGTATGTATTTAGGCGGTTGTTGTCACCATACGTGGCTTCTTGGTCTGGCTTGCCGTAACTTAAGATATTCAGGCTAGTTTTAAGAATACTAGAAGTCGTCAAATGAAAAATAATTAGCGGCCCAAGAAATTACTTTTAAGTTGACAAAGGACTACCACCGTCATAAGTTACTGGATACTCCTGGCGGTTGGATTGATCCGTGTTACGTTAGAGCAAAATGAGACAGTCTGGCATACGTTTGGACATAACTTAAGTAATTTACATTAAAAAAAAAACTTTTCGCCTCAAGTCAGCCAGATAAACCTATCAGCAGCGCTAAAATGGAAGTTATCTGTAAATACAGAAATTAGACATTTAATACATGCGTCTTGTTGCTTCGACTATGATTCAGTTTCTATTGAACGGAGTCTTTGCATTCCTCACTATACCTCATATACCGGAAATGTCTCACAAAACGTATGATTTGGATCCGATTTTATTTTATGTGTTGATTTTATTACATATTTTTTTATATTATTTTCTTAATCGACATAAGGGGGGAGTATCGCTTTCGCCTCTCTGGATCCGGGCTTACATATTCTTCGAAGTGTTCAGTGTCAAACTCTGAAGCAGAAATTTAAACACGAGAAACGTTTATTTCTTATTTCCGCAGCGGCTCTTCAATCTTCAAGGCAGTGAGAGCAGGGAGGTGTTACTAATAACACCTCCCTGCTCGGAGGTCTACATGTTTTTCTTTTTAATAAGTAAGAAAACCGAAATGTGTTCATTTTTACTCTCTGTTTCAAAGTAGATCTTACACAGCAAAGAAATGAAAACAGTTCTTCAAACAGAGAGAAGAGAAAGTAAAACGTGTAATCAGCATATATTTACATACGTAGGCTAATTGCACGTCATAAGTAAAATGAGGCAGGGTTTTAGACAAGTCATAATCATCAGTTTCGACACAGTTGATACGATAGGGTTCTCTAAGCTTTCTCGGGACACTCATCCATGCGGTGCGGGCTTTGTTGCTTTTTCATCTTGAAGTATCTGGCTGACAGGAAACAATTCCAATCCGAGCAGAGAAAATGTGACAACACATGCCTTCAATGGGTACGAACTGCTAATAGTTACTCTGCAACGGAATATCTTCTTACCGCAACTGTCGTTTTGGGAATCATATCTGGTAAAATTTGGTAGATCTAACTTATTGCTTCAGTAAACAAATTGAGAAAAACTCTGTTCCCTACAACTTATTTGAGAAACAGTAAAATGATGTGTCGGTGCAAAGTTACATTAGGCAGGGAGATGTGATTAGACCTCCTGCATTAGGTACACAATTCCATTTATCCTTCGTCTTCAGTCGTGTCCACTGTTACGTCAGATCATTCAGCCTTTGCGCAAGCGTGGAGGGATCCAAAGCTGTTCACTAAGAAAAGAATATAAGAAACGTAGTAATGTTCATGCCGGACACAAATATGCAGAAAGGTCGTGAAAAGAAAATGATGGGGGGGGGGGGGGGGAGTCATAAAATAAATAACGAATGTGTCTAAGAACCCTTAGTACTGAACACTGAAGTCTGGTCGATTGAATGCATCTCATGTAATACCGAAGTGTTGCATGATGGGAGGTAAAACCCTTAGTAAAGTCCATGTATAAAATACGTAGAAGCTTCTATATTTCTTTAGTTTAGTACCAGTAACACCAGGTGCGCCACCAGAGTTGAACAAGGGGAATCCACTGAAAAGATATGGTAAACCTACCTCCACAATAGCCGCATTGGTATTGCAAGGTCACTTTTGGCTTGTCGCTCTCATTTAGTACCATAGCATAAAGAACCAACATGCTTTTCATTATCACTGAAATCCTTCTTAAATAATAAAATAAATCTAAAAGGATGGAATTAGTGACCAATCGAACGTGCGATTGGTCACTAATTCCACTCTTTTAGATTTAAACTCCAATATTTTACATCTTACGATTTTAGAAAGTATACCGCTGTTTTACAAATAGGGAGCTGATAGGAGGTACAGTACCAATTATAAGCAGCACAACTATGAGGTGCCGTTCGTGACAATATTTTATAAATTCAAAAAAAAAAAAAAAAAAATAGGTTAAGATATAGAAAGTGATATAAATGTGTTGTATTATGAATCCAACATATATAGATTATATTACTACCATATATAAATAGGTTATGAGCAAATTGTCTTAGTATACGGAAAAATCCATTATAGATTATAAAATTGCAATATATATATAGGTTATGACTGGAAATGCAGCACGAACAAACGAATGCCATTACGTAACGAAGATAGGCATGATCATAGACGGAGGGGCGTCACATTAGTACGAAGGCGGGATCATATTTCTGTTCTAGCTTCTCAAAGAAGCTAAAATCTGGATTTATGTAAAGTGAAGTGGATCTGAGTCGATTGTATATAAGCTCTTATCGAAGCCGTTGTGACTGTGATGTGAGATAGAATTGAATTTTACAACCCCCCCCCCCCAAAAAAAAAAGAAACTTGCTACAACTAGATTACCGACATTGAAGATCCCTCGTGAAGACGCTGTAGCAGATCCCGTAGCTGCCAAAGAGAGAAACGGGACAAAATGAATAAGGCAGGGGAACCTAAGGTTCGAGGAACCGACGACACGCGAACTAATGTGACGCGAACAAGTAAGATTTGGGTATATAGATATTCCTGTCCCACCTTCCGTGGCGACGCGGTTAGAAGACATTTCCTCCCTCAGATCTCTTGCTTTCAACTATACTCTTCTCCAAGTTGCCCCGACGTATGCAATCACATCACATGAGTACCAACTCATCCTCAATTAGTTTATTCATAATTATGTGCAGGGTCATGACTTTGTAAGAATAACTTTCAGGAAACCATGATCGTTGAAGTGGGACCTTGGATCCCCAACCTGGACCCCAAAGCGCACAATGCTCAGTTTAGCACTGCAGGCGAAAATGTTTGTCCCGATATTTTCCTTTGCCCTTTGTTGGCTTCGCCCTCCTCTTTCCCCAAAATTCATATTGTCGAGCTGCCACTATTTATTCTTAGACTGCATCTGTGCTGTATGCATGCAGGGATCAGGTAGTCAGCTAGATAGGTGAGCTCCATAACCCCCTTTCCCCATGCTAGCCGTTCACTCTTTATAATTTGCTGCCGGACTCTGTCGGAACTGGTTTTCGGCTGACTCGAACACAGCTTGGGCTCGAGGCCATCTGGACTGGGCTTGACTTGAACTTGGAGCTTCTGGGCTCGGATCCGGCTAGGGGACTAAGGACAGGTGGGCACGACTACAGCCCTGAAAAATATTGTATATATAGGTTTTGCTTTCAAGCCTTGGAACGGCACTTCCGGCCTGAAATGGCATTTACGACAGAGGAATTGCAATTTTCATAACTGACGAAAGCGTTCGGCATTAATAGTCTTTTGGAGAGGATTGGATTTTTCAGGCTTTTCAGAATCTTCTGCCAAACCAAATTTTGAATGCTCCCGTACTCTTATATCAGCCTATACCATCTGATGGCGAAATACACAGAATTAAAACTAGCAACATAAGTCTGAATAGCTTTGATCACCTGAGACATAAATAAATGGTAGATAGAAATTAACATTTTTCGTTTTAAACTTAGTGAAAACGCTAGGTGTTTCAAACTTCAACTCTTTTATTTAGTCAATGCACGTGCAAAAAATAATTGCACCATTTTCCCATTCGCAAAGTGTCATTTACGGCTACTTGGAGGGTTTGCAGCTAAAGCCCACAATTTTTTTGTACGCCCGCTCCAACTACTGGTGGCGCCCCTCTTAGAAAGTCATGTTGGCGTTCAGATTCATCCAAAAACTGACTTCTCCCGCTTTCTAGGAAATCCTGGATCCGACACTTCATTCTTCTTGTATTTTTCTCATAAGGTCAGATTCTTCAATTAAAAAAATAAACATCTGTCACACAAACCCATAGGCTCACATGACAGAGGAAGACTGCCTTTTACATTTTTCCGAAATCTGAATTTCGGGCGGAGCTATGAAAACATTTGGGCAGCTATTTAGGTCTTGAACATTCTGGCATGTTTTCATTAATTTTCACAGAAAACTCCTGAATTACCAGACAAATTAAAATCATCATAGTGACTGTAAAATGCTCATAAAAATCCAAACATGATGAAAGATCCCTTACATTTTGGCAGTGTATCAAATCAAATATTTCTTAATGTTTCTTCATGGTTTGGGCATCGTTTTTTTTACTACATTCAGGTGAGCTGTGTAGAAAACTGAGCTCCTTGACTAATCTAAATCCTAGAAAGAGTAAAGACTTTATACATCGGCGTTTAAGACATCGTTGTTATGAGAATGACGACAATAAAATAAAAAGATGGCTATCACTTTTTCGTACTACTACATTCAGTCGTCATAATACTTTTCGGCTCCTTTTGATACAGTGGCGAAGCTAACCTAGGATCTTTTAATGGGGGAGGGGGCTGTGGGGTACTTTTGTAGGGAGCTGGAGTTTACTATCCAAGCGTAGTGCCACCATCAGTTGGAACGGAGCGTACAAAGAAAATGTTGGATTTTGGCACCCCCAGATGGCTGGAAGTGGCATTTACCAGGTTTAATTTTTTTTTTTCTGATTACAATAATTTTTGCTTTTTTCTCAGATTCAAACACACTTTTGAGATACTGACTAGATCAGCCCATCACTTCACAGATCTAGGGGTTATATAGGATTGAAATACGAATTCCTGCTGAATGTTGCAACCAGCTGTTCAAATTCACGCCTGAGTAAGATATTCCCATAGGCATAGGGAGCATTTCAGTTTGGGAGAGAAGATTTTTTTCCAGAAAAATGTAATTCTGCCAGAGAACTATCAAAGCGGAGCGCCACCACTAGTTGGAGTGGAGCGTCCAGAAAATTCGTACCTCCGGCTCAGACTGTAGAAAATGACATTTCCCAGGCATATAAAGTAAGGGTATCTAAGCAGTCACTATTTAATTTTTTCAATTGCAGATAAATGTTCACTTCAAACTAAAATTTAGCCAGAAAGACTAAGCTCAGCGCCACCATTAGTTGACGCAAAGCATACAGAAAATTTTAAAATGTTTGACCCCTCAGACAATCGAAAATGGCACTTTCCAGGCCCATAGAGGAATCTAAGCAGTTGCTATTTTGATCAGAAAATTACCAGATAATGTGTACCATTGCCAATGGAAGGAATGGTCTCGCTTTTTTCGGGGTTAAACTATAAAACGGAATTAAAATCACTCCAATGAATTTTACTCTATTGCGACTCTTGGCTAAATTCGATATATATTGATGAAATATTGGACTGTCGAACGTCCGACTATATATTTTTTTTAAATGTCACATTACAACCGCACAAGGTGTGTTTGAATGAATTTTCCAGCAGATTTATCGGAAGACATTCTCACACTGCATTATTGAATTATTGAAAAACACATTTGCATTTTTCATAGCCATTGCCAGTATTTGGTTCTAGGGCAGGACAGATGGTAAATATTTGGGCATAATGTATCGCAATTTTTTATCTGTTTGAGTTTTCGTAACTATGTCGATATTACCCTCATTATGATACTTTTCTACTTACGGGCAAATGCTTGAAAGAATTTCGATGTTCGACCATTTCGGGCATACTGTGTTGTGATAATCTGTGAAGTAAAACTCACGAATAACAGCTTTTTCGCTGCCCGAAAGTGTAGCGAATTTTTGGAATCTTGTCGATTTTTCATGAAACTTTTTCTGCGACTATATGACGTTTCTTTCCCTTTCCTATTTTTTTTAAGATTTCGGACACATTTAGGAATTTTCTGTAAAACCATGCTATGCGGGGAGAAACTGAAGCATATAGTTGAAACATTTGTTCCCAATCGTTCTATAGAAATTTATGCATACAAACTTCGACAACGGCGGAAACAAACCTCCACATCAAAGGATACACAGACAGTGCCTTTTATTTAGGGATAACTTGTAAGATAATCGGAGGGATCGTCATTAAAAGGAATTAGTCAAAAGGGATTTAACAACAGAAACAAAGAGACCTGTCAATCAAATATTGGTACTGAAAAAGATGTAATCCGTTTCAAGTACATATTGTCTGAAAGAAAAAAAGCTTGTTCGTTGTATATCCTTCTCTAGCAACTCCCTGCACTAAGGGAGCCAATTTCAGCCACTCCAAATCCGCTAGAAAATTATCCATCCAGAAACCCGACGAGTTAAATGTCAAAAGATTCTGAAGATATGAAACTTGTTAGAGTCTACTTCCGACATTCAGACTGGATCTATTGCAAGTTCATGTATCTATGTCATGAAAGTCGGGTAGTCCGGATTGAATATTATGATCGGCCAGCAAGAATATAATTCTTTGCCAGGTCGCCAGTGGGGGCTGGTCGGGTGTTGGGTGATTCAGTGAAGAGCCCCAAGCTTCCCCGTGTAAAAATATAGGAAGGTTTTAGGCCTACCTTATTTACATCTTGTGCACATTTATTTCATTTTTTTTCTTTTGAATTTCTTCTAAAGATAAAACTTTATTTCCGCCTTCAATATTTAAAATGTTTTTGCAATGGTAGGCAAATTTTAAATTGATCTGAAACTTCGCGGCTCAAAAAAGGCTATTGCTCGAGGCGGAAAATTGATCTCGGGTCATTAGGAATATAAAACGTATTTCAAACTACTACACCAACAGTTCACTGATGACGTCACGCGGTTAATAATATACTCATACTTGCAACGTGTTTTAAACACGTTAAGGGAAGTTCTAATGTAAACTTCAAGTTAAACAATTGTTCCTTTTAAAGCTTCTGGGTTACTCATGGGCATCCTTGGCTGTCATTTTGCAAATATATACCTCTTCCCTGAGTGGTGGTCACAAAAGTCTAGTACACCTAAGCCTACTTGCCTTGCTAGACAGAAAATTTGCCCTACGTAAGCCTACGACCCTAAACTCTTCCGGCCACATGCTAGTCTCTCCACGTATCTTCTTCATTTAAACTCATTTTCGGTAATCTTTTTATAACAACGTTACGTAAGTTAGCACAGTTGTTGCAAGTTACCGTTTGTAAAACTTACAAGTTACACACTTGAGTAGCCTGATGAGTACTGGCCTAAACGTATACCACGCTCCGGCAGCTGCTAACCATGATCCCGCCTGCATACACACTGTCACGCCCATCCTTTAGTGACCACGCCTATGTTCGTGAAGAAAAGGCATTAGATTGTTCGAGCTGCATTTCCAGTCTTAACCCATATGTATTTCAATTTTATTAACTATAATGGATTACTCGAAAACTAAGACAATTTATTCATAACCTATTTATATAGGGCAGTAATACATTATATATATATATATATATATATATATATATATATATATATATATATATATATATATATATATATATATATATATATATATATATATATTTATATATATATATATATATATATACATAAGATCGAATACTGCGTAGCACAGGTAAAGTATGAAGGTAAACAGATTGGAATGATAAAAAGTGCTAAAATTCGGAAGAAAGCTCCGCAACGTTTCGGGTATGTACCCTTCATCAGGCGGCAAAATAATAACTGATCAAAAAAACGATATTCAAAAGAAACAACAAACGCGTGCCGATACAACTCGATCGGCGCGCGTACAAAGGCCAAGCACCTACGTCAACGCGTTGATATCGTCAAATCCACTTCCAAAATACCCTTCGTGGTGTCTTATCATCCTTCATAATATCGTCAAATCCACTTCCAAAATACCCTTCGTGGTGTCTTATCATCCTTCATAATATCGCCCCATTGTTGAGTCAATTCACAGAAACGCTAAACTTCTAGGAAGAGAACCCTCTACCCGTGAGTATTTTCCTGAACCGCCTAATACGGCCTTTAGAAGTGAGAAAAACATCTCAAGTCACCTGGTTCGGGCCTCACATCCCCAACCCTTTATGTTACATCCGACAGGGACGTTTCCTTGTAACCGTAGTAGATGTAATACTTGTAAACTTGTTAGCAAAGACAGACTTCTGTCTGTTGTAGGTCCCAACAACAACTCCTTCGACGTCAAACATCATTTTACATGTACGTCTACTAATAATGTGTATATCCTAGTTTGTAAGCGCTGTGCCATGATGTATGTGGGTGAAACTAAACGTCGATTAGCTAATCGGGTTACTGAACACTTGAGATCCATTAGGCAAAACCTTCCAGGTTACCCGGTTGCCAACCATTTTAACCCCCCCCCCCCCCCCCCCATCGGCCTGTTCTATACAGGATCTGATGGTCACGGCGGCCATCTCATGCAGAGGTTCCGACCGCGATCGTCTTACTGCCGAAAATCGACTGATAGTAAGGCTAGGAACTCTAGCTCCTAACGGGCTGAACGTCAAACTTGAACTGTTATAGACTGTGTTTATCATTTTACAACGGACTGTTTGCCGAACTTGAACTTAAATTGATCGTGTTCAATTTTCCTTGCAAAGTCCGTTCATAATGACATCATAATCGCCTAGCGTGTATTTATTATTACTTTTAATTTTTATCGCGTCATCACTATTAACTTGTTTTGCACGGTTGCGTCGTTTAGCTGTGTTAAAATTGCTGCGCGAAGTAGGCAAACATTTCATTATTGGCAATCCCTTTGCAAAGAGGTTGTACGCTTGACGTCGGCGCGTTTTGGTTTGGCTTGCTGGATGGATGTTGTCATGGGCAGTGCGTGTGTTACCAGTGCGTCCGCACTACAGGGACTAAGAAACGATTGTAAGGAGTTGATGGGGACATAACAAGACACACAACGCGTTGACGTAGGTGCTTGGCCTTTGTACGCGCGCCGATCGAGTTGTATCGGCACGCGTTTGTTGTTTCTTTTGAATATCGTTTTTTTGATCAGTTATTATTTTGCCGCCTGATGAAGGGTACCTACCCGAAACGTTGCGGAGCTTTCTTCCGAATTTTAGCACTTTTTATCATTCCAATCTGTTTACCTATATATATATAACTACTAGAGAGCAAACCCGGTCGTGTCAAGCTATCCGTTCACGTTTAACAGCGAAGTAGTGTCCGCTGATGTGACCTACGGTTTCCGATGTTCGCTTACACCGGGGGCAACTTACGTCCGTTGGACCTTTCCCTCTGCTCATGGTAACTTTAGTGGGGAGTGTGTTGGTGCGGAGCTTGAGAGCAGCAAGGTATTCCCGCTCAGATAAGAAGAGCCTTGCAAGCGGGAGGTCGCTGGTTCGAATCCTGCTTGAGGCTAAGTTTTCCATTTCAAAAAAATAAATCCTCTTTCAGTAAAAGGCAATGCCCATGTTTGAGGAAAAATGGCCTAAGGTCTTCATGCGACTATTCAATACCGCACTGGTTCACTTATTCATATAAGGTCGCTACATCACTCGACTTACTTAATATTACAGGGGACGCGTTCCCATGACATTCCTCTGACGTAACAATGGAGAACTTAACACAGCAGTATTTATAATTAGTTGACGTGCTCAATCACATACGCCTCAATGGCTCAGTGGTCAGAGCATCCGCCTTGTAAGCGGGAGGTCGCTGGTTCGAATCCTGCTTGAGGCTAAGTTTTCCATTTCAAAAAAATAAATGGCTACACACACACACACACATATATATATATATATATATATATATATATATATATATATATATATATAAATATATATATATATATATATATATATATATATGTGTGTAAAAAAGTATAAAAAGTATATAAGTATATATAAAAAGTATATATATATATATAAAAAGTATAAAAGTATATATATATATATATATATATATATATATATATATATAAGTAGTAAACACCACAAATATGTATAAATATATAAAGTAAATATGTAAATAATTAGAAATAAATAGGAAACGACTGCTTTCCTGAGCATCGTATATATATATATATATATATATATATATATATATATATATATATATATATATATATATATATATATATATATATATATAAGTAGAAAACACCACAAATATGTATAAATATATAAAGTAAATATGTAAATAATTAGAAATAAATAGGAAACGACTGCTTTCCCTGAGCATCGTATATAAAGTGAAAAGAATAAATGAAATCAATTTTTCGCTGAGGTTGATTTCATTTATTCTTTTCACTTTATACCAATTACATCACTTTCTATAACATACCCCTCAATGTATTGGAACTATAATCAATATATTTTGATTTTATAACATAATATAAATATATTTATGATATAAAATGTTGTCACAAACGGCGCTTCATACACAACGCCGAGAATCCCGAGAGGTTATCAATGGATAACGCACAGTCATATGACCACCATGGAAGAATAAGTTTGGACAAATATAAAATTCATTGAAAACAACGATTCATTATACACATATCAAACAGAAAATTCTAAAAGAAACTCAGTTTTTTGGATAAGACACTAATAACTAATAACGTAAAACAAAAAGGTTGACTCATTAAACACGAGGTAAAAGAGTTATCAGTTATCACGCAACGAATGGTTTTCTTTTAAGTTATGCGATGAATTTTGTACCAATAGGCACGATTAGGCTCACCGCAAGCATTTTTGTCGTGAAAAATTTCGGCGGATTAGAATATACGTCTCTGTTAAACTTATTAAGAACAATGAATGTTATACTACCTGAATAAGATAGCAAACACGAGAACCAGCATGAACAGAAACACGGCAATAGAGGGCGCTGCTGATGCTGCTATAACGGCCGTAACAGGAAAACATGCTGTAAGGTAAACAGTTTTGATAGAATAAAGCGGATTATAATATCACAACAGTTTCAATATTCTAATTTCCTCATCTAAATATTACCACGGGAAAACCTGGTAAATTGAACAGAAGAGAAGGTGGACGTCAGCCATAGACATTTAATTGGCACTTCCTTACAGTACGGTCTTGATCTTAATCAAGTACACTCTGTCAATAAAGTATATTAGTCTCACTGTGAGTGATAGCCGTTGCAAACTTGATTGAGTTCATGTGAGAACGGCTGCATATAATGCAAAGAAAAGGGAAACCCACTTTTCTGCATTCTCCACGACTCAAAGGAAGGTCCTGTCAAGACCGTTTTACACTTTCCTTCCAGGAGGGGAAATCGAGGGGCACTTGAAGTTTGACGTTTTTTTTTCAGGGAGATATGCACTTAATATAGATGTAATTGTTCATATTATTTGGGTCACATGTCCCAAGCTTCGACATCTGGTTTTTCCTTTCACTCACATGAATGTTCAGAAAAAGGTTAAAACTGTCTTGCCGAAATTTCTAAAACAGGAGGGACAGTTTCTGAATTAAGTAGAGGGCGTAATTACATGGGAATGACAAATGCGGTATGCCGACAAAAATCATGGTCTTGATCAAGGCTCTCGTAAAGGGATGACATGTTAGAATTTCGCAGCATATTTTTTTTCATTGTGGAACAGCTGTCTGTAGATTTGAATATCGTTACGTTATTAAAACCATTATAGGGAAATGTAAGAAACTAATGAATTGTTTATAATATATTGCCACGGCATGTAATAATATGGTCGACTGAACTGTTTGGGGTTTTACTTACTCTGTTGGTTCGGTGGAAGGAGGGCTTCTGGTATCTCAGGTTGCCCTGGAAACAACGGAGGATCCGGTGGTGGAGCTAAATTATATGGGAGATTTCCACCAGCTACACCGTCAGGGAGAGGTTCCTCGGGATCAGGGTCAGGAAGAGGTATCCAAGTCTTTCTAGTGGCTCCTGGTATCCACGGTGTGTCTCCTGGCCAGCACGCTTGGCCGGGCGTGCAGGGAATTGCGGCAAGTTGAGCTTGTGCCCTCGGTAGTTCGGGAGGCTCCTCTATGATAGGGCAGTCAAATTCGTTAACTTCACCTGTAATGAAATAAACATGAATAAAACTCTTTGTCAACAAAAGCATTAAAAATCTATATAGAGAGGTAGTTAGATTTGAAAACTGCTATTTAAAATATCTTCCGTCGAACTGCTTATACGGAAACCCTCTAACTTTGTCAAGGCAGTTAAGTCTATTTTTGTTTGCGGCAACTGATTTGCTTGCAATCATTAAGATGTTCAAAAAACTTAACAACAATGAAGTTTAAGTGAATTACAGTAAATAATAAATAAATGTCTCAAAGGCCAAATCTTCTCACCCTAGACTGTTCAAATTCTTCTAATCTACTTACTTGAGCCCACAAAACTCATCCTCATCCAGACAAAATATCAGTTAATGGCTTCAAAGTGATTGTACAAGACCCATTGCGTGATCAGAACACTCTCCGTACAGTTCATGATATGTTACATGAGCTACAGTAAGTAAGTGCCATTTTCAGTAATTTGAAATGCATTTTGGCTAAAATAAGCGTCAAGATTTATAATAGCACCAAACCTCAATTTTTTCAGATTTAATCCCCCCAAAACAAACTTTCTACAAATTTCTCAGTTACATTTCTCAAATTAACCGTTTGTAGTTTCACTAACCCGAGTCCTTTTTCAGATTTTATAAAAAAAAAAAAAAAAAAAAAAAATTCTCCAAACTTCTCAGTTACATTTCTCAAATTAACCGTTTTAGTTTCACTAACCCAAGTGAAAAGCTCATGAAATATTTCCCGTTCATATTCTAACAGTGTTTCTTTGGCAGGGTTCAGGTTCTTCCGTTCCCCTATCGGGAGCTTTGACTTCCTTTCAGGCAAATAATGGTGCCTCCCGTTCAGCTTCTTTCTGGGATAAGACTATTTCCCTTAATTTGATCAGTCAAAGTTAAGTCCCCTTGTCTTGTTTCTCCGCCGGCGCCCATACGCGTACTTATGTCTTTGTGTTCTGGTTACTTATGTTGTAACTGCTAATCTATTGTTTTAACAGCAGGTTTCCCAACTCAGTGTGACATTTTGCTTAAGCTTAAGAGACGTTCATCAACCATGTGTCATGAGGAAAAGTTAATAACCTTGATTTCCTATTTGTAATTTCTTTGACAATATCTCCAAGCTTTATTAACTGATACAGAAAGGTCCACATTCTACTTTAGCCTTTCTCTGATAAATTAGGCCTTGTTCTGAATGTTGTTCAATAAATAACGCATTTACCGAAAAGGTAAAACACAAAGACATCATGATGAATAATATAATGGATTATCATGTTTTGTGAATGGCTCTTAGCAACCATATGACAATAATTTAACCTTATGAATTATGGAATGTAGTGGAATACACCGTTTGGTTTGCCTTAAATAAGAACTATTCGAGCGAGCGAGCGAGCAAGCGAGCAAGCGAGCAAGCGAGCAAGCGAGCAAGCGAGCAAGCGAGCAAGCGAGCAAGCGAGCAAGCGAGCAAGCGAGCAAGCGAGCAAGCGAGCAAGCGAGCAAGCGAGCAAGCGAGCAAGCGAGCAAGCGAGCAAGCGAGCAAGCGAGCAAGCGAGCAAGCGAGCAAGCGAGCAAGCGAGCAAGCGAGCAAGCAAGCAAGCAAGCAAGGGGTTTAGCTGTTTTTTCCAGCAATGTTTGTGGTCACTGCTTTTGCCCATTCATTTGTCCACCGTGACGTTCACTACGATTAGCGTCCGAGTTTACGTTGTGGACATTGCCGTCTAATGTTCATTCAATTAAATAATGCATCGTTTAACCATGGAGACTGGGTAAATTTCACGATTCTTTTGATTGCTGACTGTTGAATGTGAAAAAAGGAGTGATGAAAAGGTAACGCTGTTAAAAAATGGAAAACTCATTTCTCGAATTTTACGGGATAATTTTTCACATAGCATTTTCTACAAAGCAATTTGTTGTCTAACCGGTTTATGTTCGGTCAGACGAGAGTCATAATAAAGTGCAACATAGTAAAACATTAAGACACTGAACGACCTGTATAGGGATCCTTTGACGAGCACGTCAACTTTCTTAAGCTGTAGCCGGCGGGAAATCCGTAAGCCGTCCCGATGCCAAAGCCGTAAATAATGGCTGTGAAAAGTCCATCTGGACTGATGTTGGATAAAACATGTGAGCCTGTTGAAAGTGGAACAGCCCGATCAGCACTGAAACTGTACATTCCGCCGTTAACAGACACGTCTGGTTCATTTGCTAGCACAGTGACGTCATTAAGGTAAAACGTAAACAAAGTCGGTGACGTTACAGAAATGCCTGCGTAGCTGGTGATGTTCTCGATACCGGCCTGGTCGAATGTTGCAAATGTTACCAGTCCATTCATGTATTGTTCGATGGGAGGGATAATGGTCATGAAAGGGTCACCCACACCGTCAGTTTGCATACCTTTCCCATACTGCACCACTAGAATTGGTTTATTTGCATTTAGTCCCAATGGAAATTCGGCGAGCTGATTAAATTCCATGAACTGTCCTTGGCGATGTAGTTCAACTGTTTCACCTGATACCTTTACAACGGTATTCGCCCTAGCGGCGATTATCCTAAAGATAAAACCCGATTCCCTGTCCAATAGCGGTTGAAGACTGAATCGTTTTCCCCATGTATTTACAGGAGGAACCATTTCAACGAGGTGATCACACCGCGATGTTTTCTCCGGTACAACGGCACATGTCGAACCGGATACCACAGCTATAGGTTTATCTGACGTAATACGTGTTCCTGTCAAGTCTGTTGATGATTGAAATTGTATTGACTGCCCACGTTGTAAACCGAAGATTATTTTCTCTCCAGCCGCGTGAGTCGTTCCTCCATAATTCAAACTTTGAACGGACTCAATCGTCACTTGTGTGAGATCACTTTTTGCAGAAATAACGAACTGAGACCTTTCGTTGCCAACGGTTGCATAAGACGGAATTAAGTATTCCGTCCCAAGGGCGTCAGTCGGTATCACTAGAAAGGCATCGTTAGACTTCTGTCTCGAGTTGAAAGCTTGTATGTTTACATCTTTGCTTGTTCGAACTAGTATAGTCCTGTTTTGAAAACCATTCCCTTCACAAGCTGCTGTGACTGGAATATTTACAGCAATCACACTTGTGTTCACAATTCTTACAGTTTCTTCGAATCGAAGAGCTGGGACGGTTACCTCGGCCCTTGTTTCCCCAACCGCTAGGCCCCCGATGTGCAAAATGAGTGCCTCCGGTACATCGTAGTTACTAGGAAAGGCAAAAAGAAATTCACGTCCCCTTGTATCAGGAATGATGTCTGTGAAGAGGAGATTAACAGAAAGATATGTCACAGTAATAGAATATATGTGTAACATTTAACGGAAAGAGATTTTACCACTCACGGTAAGCCGGCAATTTGAATTATGATGACTCAACATTACTGATGTTTTCTTAACGCGTCAAAATGAACAGGGCTTGGAGTAGCCTCGGTCAAGAGGATGGTACACGTTCAGTTCTTAAGATTTTATAAACTGAGAGCGCTTGTCAATTAGACTAAGAAGTTGGCCCTTAAATTTTGTTTTTGGTAAGTGTTAACATGATTGCATTGGAGAGGAACATTTGTGACGCGCGAATACTTAAAATAAAATGAGATATTTGTTTTAGAATTTAATCTTAAATAAAAGTAACGTCAGCGAATGTGGTCGTACCTATCACTCGTTTAAAACAGAGAGTCACTTGGCCTTACAGAAAACATCATATAAAGGACATGTATAGCTAATTTTTATGAGTTATGAAGAAATACCCTTACCTACAAAGATTACGGTATAAAATCTACACATGCTATAGTGCAAATCCGCTTACATGCCATTATCACAAACGGTCCACCAGGTTAGGTTAGATGGAGTTTTACGACCCGGTCAGTTTATAACCAATAGGTCTCTCAGTGTAAACCAGTTGATAGAAAAGAATATGGAACAATAAAGTCCCATTTCTGTTAGAAAAATGCTGAAATCACGTGGTAGGTCTTATTCCTAAGAAAATACTGTGTAAAGTCTCATATCCATCTATTTTCAGCAACCTGTAAATTTCAAATATTCGCAAGCAAATTAATTTTTTCTGTTGGTTAAAAAAAAATTGGTATGTTTAAAATATACTTGTTCCTTACCTTGCTTCGATTGTGAGCAGACTAACGTAATCCGAAGTATTACTAAAAACAAGCCAAGGGTTGCAGCCATCTTTTAGTGTGGTTAATACTCATACATAATGTCTGAGCGTCTGCACTAGCTTGTTATTAAAATCCAATGTACAATTGCTTGAACACAGAAATAAACAGAGCACCTCTCTCAGCGTTTACGGAAGAGGCAAATTAAGGATGTGGTGAACGAACCGGACTTTTCATGATAGTAGCTTGTAATTAACGTCACCGATTTAAAAACGGTATTACGTAGAGAACCGCTTTTAATAGCTACTTCCTATAATTACTTTTTAATAATGGAAATATCTTTTTAAATTAGATTATATGTATGTATATATATATATATATCCCGAGTTCGAATCCCGGTGGAGTCAACATCGTTTTTTCACCTCAGCCAGATTTTCCAGCTTTACCAATTTGATCATAGGTCATAGACTCTGCCCGGAAAGCGGAGGATGGTGGGTTCGGTCCCCCGTGCGGCTCAATTTTTCTCTCTGGTGTTTTTCTTCAACCGTTCCTTCTTTGATAAGAGTTTATACTCTATCTTGGATCGGTATAAAATTCATGATCGAATTCATTACTATAACACTTTCGACCTACACATTCTAACTTCGATCTACCAACTTCGACCTACTGATTATTCATCCCGCTTGGGAGTACCATGGTAACAAAGAGAGAAAATTGATTCACGCGGGGTATTTATAGCCTGTTGTCGCTTCTGTGAATCACGAGCTGTTCTAGCATAGTGGTCATAGACTCTGCCCGGAAAGCGGAGGATGGTGGGTTCGGTCCCCCGTGCGGCTCAATTTTTCTCTCTGGTGTTTTTCTTCAACCATTCCTTCTTTGATAAGAGTTTATACTCTATCTTGGATCGGTATAAAATTCATGATCGAATTCATTACTATAACACTTTCGACCTATATATATATATATATATATATATATATATATATATATATATATATATGTATATCTATATAAATAAATATATATATATATATATATGTATATATATGTATATATATATATATATATATCATAACATGGCTCGAGAACTGAGAAAAATGCCTACACGCCTTCAAGTCCCATTTGTAAACCTTCAAGTTTCTAATTTGTTTTTAGTAACGATTCTGTTTTGTTACTTAATCTATATAGACACTTCTAAGAGAGTTTAGTTCTGAAAGGTAAAAGAGCGGTGAAGCCGTTGAAAAAGACAGCAGCGGGTGTTCCAAACATCGTCAGTTTCAAAAACTTTCACTACGGCCCTTGTCATGGGTGTTGGTCTCATAGGGTCTGTTTTCGGATCTTCTTAAATAATTTCGAAGCCCTGGAATATTTATGAAAATGTTGGCTTGATAATTATCCCATAACTATCTTTACGTGAAAATAGAACAGAGTGTAACAACAAATAATAACAATGAGACAATGAGAACTTTTAAACATATCATAGCGTAACTGATACCAAATCCCAGTCGATTTAATGAAGATACTGTAAGCAGTTCTGCTACGAAACCATACACTTAACCAACCAAGTTTGTTAGCAAGAAGTAATAATATGAGGATACAAGCTAAGGCTACGGTAACTAAGGATAGGTATAAATTGCCTTTTCCTTCCTTGTTCCATGATCCAACAGTCCAATACTATTTTTATTTCAAAACCGTCAACTGACACTTGGTAACGATAACAGACGTTGTCACCGCTTGTGGGTTCGACAGATGAACGGTAATACTCGTTAATATGAGATTTAAGACAAAAAATGCAAGTAAGGACCGAGATATTCCATAGAGAAATATTGCGTAATAGTTTAAATTTCAATTTTAGACAATATTCGCAAAACCCTGCTAAGCTTGGTTTACAAAGCATGAACTACACTGAGAGTGTTTGGTTGAACACATTGAGCTTTTCATACTCACCCTGAAGCAATAAACTAAGATTGCGTCTGGATGATGAAGAATTTCAGAAAATTGTGGGAGGGCCCTAAGTGAGAAGGTTACGGGAATTGGTACTGTTTGGGGTGAGAGAATTGGATCTTTAAACACAACACTGCTTCCACACAGCTAAGTATAGATCTCTGGCATGGCAGTCGAAATTTCCCCCGTTTGCTTTATAAAGCATCTTTTCCAATATTTTGTATCGCACTGACGTTCAAAAAGAAAATTTTTCCGTCATTCACATCGTCTTTTCCAAATGATATAAATTCCAGTGAAAAGTGGCCGTAGCATTGTAAAGACTTCATAACGGAAGTTGATTCCCCCTTTATTTGAACTTGGGCGTTACAGGATTTTTTAGACATAACAAGCCTAGCACTCAAAGATATTTGGGGACACAAAGAGGAGTTGCAAATTTGCAAAACATATGCCTGCTGAGACCGAATTAACAAAATCAAAACAATACGACTATTTACTAAGACCTACAATACCAAATGATGAATTACCAAATAAATTTGGAAGGGTGGGTGAATAAGAAGACAGGGATTACTAGCTGGCGGCCAACTTTGACTTTTGACATCGAAAAGTATTTACTGAGTGTGCAAGTTCCGAATGACTAATGTCTGACCACTAGGGGCACTGTCAATAAATTTCCTTCATGAACTTTGTATGAAACATTATAGCACTTCCGTCCTAAGCGAGTGTTCAGACTTAGGTTCTCTGCTGTTTAATGGCAGAATGTTGTCTTTCCGGCGGAATATTAAATGCATCCCGTAGAGGGACTTCATTGCAATCAAAACAAAACCGGAGAAATTTATAGTGGATATTGCATTTGTTTTGTCAAGTGAGGTAAATGAGAGTAACATTAATGCCTTTCGTAAGAATCCATCTCTTAGATCATTTTTAATGTTATCCTTCACACGCTTTAAACACACTGATGATATTTTTAGTAATAGGGCTATTGCTTAATTACGAATCATCCGATGTACATATATCCTGAAATTACTTCTCCTCAGTCAGTAGAACACGTTATTTTGTCACTAATACTTGGCAGCTTGATGTGATTTGCAAAATTTAACTTCTTTGAACGTTTATTTTAATATTATGAACGTCATTCCATGTTGAAAAATAATTCTTTTGGGCTACACTGTATTAGAAATTTTCCAAATGCCAGGACTACTCTTGTGTACGGGGATTTTAATAAAATATAGGTGACACCAAAAACATGTTAAGTACAAAGCCCGTGACGTCACTGACGTTTTTCATAGATTGACTTAAAGCAAACGTTTAACGAGCATGCGCAATTCGTATATCACCGGAGAGTGCTTATTTTCAAAGGTAACGCCGGATGTGTTGAAAATGGGATCACCTCATGCAATGATTGCCGAAAATAACACTTTTATGATAATTTGCTTTATGCCACGTTGATAAGGAAACCTGAAAGTATGAAATTGAGCCCTAATCTGCAACAATGATTGGAAACGGGAAGGTTGAAGGTTATTGCAGATTAGGGCATAATCTCTCGAATCTGCGTTGTATACTCCTCTGCTCGGGGTTCACTACAACAAACCAGCGACTCCGAACGGAGAGTAAGTGGATTATAGCCCTTAATAGGCAAAAACAGGGCCTTAACAAAGACTCGGCCGTTCTCAGTGGTTTTAGCTTTGCTAGCAACCGTTAGTCCTTAGCAAAAGTTCACCTTCCTTTCGCGCCGCGACTTTTCTCTCAGAGGAGTGCGTACTGTGCGCATAAATTCATCTCTGCGTGTTTGGCGGTTTGTGCTACAGCTTTTGTTTGTTTCAATTTTAATTTTGCTACATTTGTTATAACGCAGTTGAAGGACACAGGGGTGTCCGACATATCCGTTTCAAATACAGACTATTGTGCTCTGAATACCGTCGTTTTTTACCATCATTTTTGGTGTTCTTATATATATATATATATATATATATATATATATATATATATATATATATATATATATATATATATATATATATATATATATATATATGATATCAAAGCGCATGAAGAATATATATATATATAAATATATATATATGTATATATATATATATATATATATATATATATATATATATATATATATATATATATATATATATATATATATATATATATATATATATATGATATCAAAGCGCATGAAGAATGAATTCTAACAAACTGAATGCCATCTTCATAGGGCATCTGTGGGCATGTATATGAAATTTTGAAGTTTATTCACTTAACATAAAATGGTAGACCTACATTCTTACCCCTTAGACTAACGAGGAGATGTAATTAATTAAACCCTCCCTGTGCAACATTCTATGCAAGCATACATGAAGTGTTCATTGTCGTTAAAACATTTTCAATTTAAAATGAGAACAAAGGAGGTTATGTCAGTCGTACAACAAGAAAGTCACAAATTGTTTCGCAATGGACCTGTTTCTGTTCTAAAGATCTGTTTTAAAGTGTACCTCAAGTAAAAAAATCAAAAATATATATTAGGGAGCATAAAAATGAATTCTAACAGTCCAACTCCCATCTTCATAGGACATTCCTGAGCTGAGGTATAAAAAGGTGAAGTTTATTCACTCTACTTGGAATGGTACATTGCACGATAATTTGTGATGTCATTCTTGTACTACTGCAATAACAGTCTTTGCTTTTCTTTGTTCTTTTCTGAAATTTACTGCACCTTTTGCCAAGGTGTGATAGCACTCTTACTCATGTGGGGTGATATATTAATTAAGCCCTGTCTGTCGACATGCTCTGCAAGCAAACAGGAAGTGTTCAAGGACGTGAAAGCATGTTTAATTTCAAAGGAAAACAAAACCGGTAATGTGAGTTGTGCAACAACAAAGTCACAAATCATAGCGCAACGAACTGATTATTTTCAGTGAATAAAGTTCAACATTTTATATCTCAGCTCATGAATATCCTATGAAGATGAGAGTTGAACTGTTAGAATTCATTTAGAGTACTCTTTAATAAATATATTTTTGAATTTTTTACAAGATACACTTTAAGTGAATAACCTTTAACGTTTTATAACTCAACTGAGGATATCATATGACCATTGGGAGTAGGACTGTTAGAATTCATATTTCATGCTCTTCATTATACATTTTTGAAATTTTTGACTTGAGGTACACTTTAAGTTGAACTTATCTTCTGCTACGCGGTAAAACTGCTGTTAGTGTACGTTCCGCTTGAAAATAACGGCCTAGATGTATTTTTAGAATTACAGCAAATGAAAAGTGAAGTGATGACGAAGGATAAAATAAATGAATGATTAACAAGGTCATAGCCAGTATCTTGCTTTAGAGGATAAGTAAAGTAAGTTAGTTAGTTAGGTGGAGTTTTACTGCCTAGTTTCCACCATCCTATTGGTTCAAGTCGAGCCGGCCACGGCCTTGTTTTTCCAGATGTGGCCCACAGGTTTGTTTGGAGGAAAATTAGAGGGTCATATGGTTAGGGACAATGGCGTACAGGTTTGAAGGCAAAAGTACATATACACAATCCATAGCACAGTGCCGTAACCGGAATTTTCTTGTTGGGGAAGGGTAAGTTAGTGCTTCATATTTTTGTGAGGCTTTTGGAAAGGCTTAGATTTCTATCTTAACTGGTCCACTATTCTAGGCGGAGTGCCATCATCCAACTAAAGGTGGCGTAGTTACGTGGCGGGGGACTGGGGGCTGGAACCCCCACTGAATCGCCCATCCCCCAGCAGCCCCAACTGGCGACCTGTGCAAAAATATATTCAAGCTGGCCGATGATTGCAGGGTATTCTACAATTGTGGCCACTCTGAATTTCGGAATAAATTCAGGTAAACTGTGACAAGTCTCATATCTTCGGAATCTCTTGGCTTTTTTACTCGTCGGGTTTCTGGATGGATAAATTTCTCTTGTAGGGTTTTTTTCAATTCCTGGAGATGCCCAAATTTTTCCAATATCATACTTGGTGTGGTGGGTAGAATATTTGAGTAAAATATGGTTGGAAGAAATTTGCACTTTGTACGGCAATTACTGACAGTCATAGCCAAGTGCAACAACCAAACCCATGTTGGGTCAATGCACTCAAAATTGGGATAGAAAACCAATAAAAGATCTTTTGTTGAGGTGGAAACGTAAATAGACCCGAATTTTACTTCAAAGAATGTTTGTTAAATGCAATGAATCTGCTTTGATCCAGCCTACCGCAAGACGTTTTGCCAACATTTTAATGCATAAACTAAATCTGCTGCTACAAAAGGCCCATATCTCATGATTTAAAATACACATTTCATTGCAAAGGTTGGAACATGTCATCTGCATTGATTGGATTTGACCGTCCAGTAGCAGCTTATTGTCTCCGATTTAAAATTCCATAAACTATATGAGCCATACTTAGGGTAAGGTATCCTCATCTTATCAAAATTTCATAATTGTGTAAGTTTCCGAAACATGCACCCAAGATTTGCACATATTAACAATGACAGGTTACCATCAAAAGTAGACACAAATTTTTCGTTTTTGTGACGTAGACTTTAAATATAAAGAGTGAAATTTAACTCCCTGGAAGAGTGAAGGTTATAAAGTACACACCAAAAGAGCGGAAATTTACGGAGCTTTTAAGGTGTCATGCAGATGTTGAAATATTATGTCACTTTCTCGACTTTTTTGTCAGTAAAATATTTAGGTATTGACATCCTAGATCTTTTCATCTCAATATTTTAGCGTAAAATATTGAAAAATTACTTTACAGGATCTCAATATTTTATTATCTTCACTGAATGATATTTAGATATCGACATCCGAGATCTTTTCATTTCAATATTTTAGTGTAAAATATTCAAATATTACATTACAGGATCCCAATATCTTTATATCTTCACTGAAAGATATTAAGAAATTGACAATCCGTATCTCAATATCTTAATATCTTTACTGAGAGATACTAAGATATTGACATACAGGATCTCAATATCTTAATATCTTCACTGAAAGATATTAAGATAAATTTTTATCCAAGATGGTTTCATCTCAATTTTTGGAGTGTAAAATATTGAAATATTACATTACAGGATCTCACTATCTTAATATCTTCACTGAGAGATATTAAGATATTGACATCCGACATCTCTTCATCTCATTATTTTAGCGAAAAATATTGAAATATTATCTTCACTGTGAGATATTTAGATATTGACGTACCAGATTTTGTTATCCAGTGGCATAGCCAGTGGGGTAGGGACAGCCTGTCCCCTGAAAAATCGAGAGGGAAAATCGGAAAGAGGACGGAGGAAAAAGGAAAAAGAACGAGGAGGGAAAGAGGAAAATGAGAGAGAAGAGAAGAGTAGGAACAGAAAAGGGGAAGAAAAATAAATACACCTGTGGCAGCCACTTCTAGTACCTGGTCTCTCCCGAATGCGCCGCCCCGGGGGCACGCCCCAATCTATTTCTAAAAAAATTGTTTAAATTTTAAAATGATTACAAAATGTGTTTAAAGGCCCAGTTCTCTCACCCCAAACAGTACCAATTCTCCTAACCTTCTTACTGAAGCCCCTTCCACAATTGTCTGAAATTTATCGTCATCCAGATACAATCTCATTTTATTGCTTCAAGGTAAATATAGAAACTCAATTGCAACACTCTCAGTACAGTTCATGCTGTGTAATATAAGCTTTGGTACTCTGCATTGTTTGAATTAGCTGTCAATCAAAGAACTAAGCCAATTGCGAATGTCGGCACCCACGTACCAAAATTGTAGCTTGGGGTGAGAGGATTGGCCCTTTAAGTTATAGATTTCTGTAGGGATGTGTTTTCGACCAAGTGATATATCTGCTGTAATTATTTTCTATCACAAATGGTTCTGAAACTATCAGAATTTTCTCAAATACTTTGTATACGATTAAAAATTTTGGGCGATCCAAACTCTTATAATCAATATACGAGGGCAACCCTCGTACGATTGGACAGTAGAAAAAAATCGCACGGCACCGTGACATCTTTGAAATCGTACGGGCACCAAAATCGTACGGCTCCGTAGTACCCATGGGGGAGAGGCTTTAAAGACACACACGCTCGTGAGCTACGAGTGAACGACCGCATCCACACTTCCTGTATAAAATCTTACGTGTTTCATAGTTCTGATTATCTCTTGGGGGGGGGGGCGATGTCTTGCCGTGACATTTCAATCTGAGCTCATGAAACTGAAGCAAACTCTTTCGTTAGGCGACATTCCTTTCCTTACATCCATCCCCAAAAACAGCTTTTCTAAATGTTAAGATTGTCTACAGTACACACATTATCAGTTCAAGGCTTTGCCCAGAATGACACTATTTTGCATTTAAGCTACCTTAAAGACAGATACTCCTCACCCTGAGCATGATTTTTACTTGGGGGTAAGCAAAAGTCTCAATTAGTGACTGTTCTATGATTGACATCAGATTTCAACAAATTCAAAAGATGCAGAGTAGCTCATATTACACAGCATGTAAGAAGAGTGTTCTGATTACTCATTAGAGTCTTGTGTGCTCACCAGGATATTGCCTTAAGCAATAAACTAGGTTTGTTTCTGCACAAGGAGAGGCTAAAGACAGTTGTGTGAGGGACTAGAAGTAACTTAGTGTGGAGAACTTGAACTGTTTGGAATGATGAGTATCTGTATTTAAATAAACAAGCAACATTTACTTTGAAACCTTTCCATAATGACACACCCGCTGAACGGTATGAGAATCAGAACCAGGTCCAAACTATACTTGGTGCGCCACTGATTCTGTACCCCAAAATAGTTCTCCCGTTGCATAGACACACTTAAAAGATAAATGTAGCACAACCAGTTTGCGTCTATTCTCTCTTTTGGGAGCAAGATATACTGTGGCACCACCAGGATTTTGTAATGGGAGAGCACAACAGATAATGTCCTAATGCTACCTCAGTTAAACTACCAAGTCTGCGTAAATCGCAACTTTTTTATGCACCCCTGCGTTTGAATACAGCAGAGGGGATCCTACTTTTGTCACTACATAAAGGTGCTGACCTGGGAGAGGGGTTTGAGAGTAGGGGTGAAATTTGTTTTGTTAATTTAGGGTTGCTCAGATGCAAAATTGTGCTATCTTTAGGACATTTTTGAGTATGATCATATGGCTAAAACCTGTCCATAGTATAGAGAATTCTAATTTTTGGTTGGGTGAAAGAGGAGAGTATGTTGTCTAAGAGAAGGATCCGTTGTCAACAAACCTTCTGGAGCCCCCTTTTGGCTACTTAACTTCCTTTTATTCGGGAAAAGGTTTTACGCAAAAACACATGGGTGGATTCCACAAAAACATTCTTGGACTATTACGAAAAATTTCCTTTCTTCCATCGTGTATTATACTGTAACGGTGATTAATTTCCATAACTATTTAACCCCCTGTAAGATTGCTTGCTAGTATTTGGCTCTAGCAGGTTCAATCTTTATCTTCACAAAGTAGCTCATTATTACATTAAAATCTTTAATCGAGACCTGGCAATCATAAAATAAAATATAATGACCGCCTTCCTACTAGAATGTGAAAGCGAGGGATAGAAACATGGGCATCCACAGGTAGGGGCAAGAGGGAACTTGGCCTCCCCTGGGAAATAAAAAAAAAACTAAAAAACGAAAAAAAAACATAAAGAAAAAGACGAAGAAAAAAATTAACATCAACATTTCTTAACAGTTCACACAGTGTTTTCCTTATTTATATACGGTAAATAGGCTTTAGAAATGTCATTTCCCCCCAGATTTGGGAGGCATTTTGGGCCAAAATTTTCTTGCGCTCCGCGCAAACTCATGGTGGCCAGGAGCTTTCCCCCTTTAAGAATTTTGTTCCCCCCCCCACGGATTTTCTTCTGCGGAGGCCCATGAATAGAAAATATAAACATGTTTCCATAGAAAAACTTGCTGAGGAGAAAGTCAAAGTCAAAGTAGTCTTCTACAAGGTGCGGAAAATCAAGTGGAAAACCTGAAAAGCCGTGGCTTCGATCGTGCTGAGGCTCAGGGAAGTTACTTCTTCGAAGCGCCCCTGCAGACCATTTTCGCCCCCTCTGGCCGAAATCCCTAGCTCCGCCACTGATCAAAAGCCGGTCTTTTACCTGGATTGGAGGTCCGCACAAGCCTTCACAACACTGTTTTGAATTTCAGAAGCAGAAATTTGCGACAGATAATTATGATAGCCTATAACTAGTAAGGGTTACATCCCTCAAGTTACAAACAGCTCGATAGCAGAGTAGGCCTACACAAAGGATATGAGTTGATCCTGCAGAATAGAAGGCTACTGCCTACAAAAGAGTACACAACAGCTTGAGGCTGAGGTCTCACTGATATTGAAACTCATGTAATGTTGTGTTAAAAAAAATCCAGTCAAAACTCTTTCTTTGGAGTATTTGGAAGGTTTAACAACCATGAATCTAAGAAAATGGGTAATAATTCTCCAGAGCTTATTGGAAGTCCAAAGGGGATAGCCTATTAAAGCAAATTTAACAACAAATGCAAAAACAGGCTATTTTAAAAAGGAGAAAAATTCAAGGGGGGGGGGGGTTAAAACCCTAACCCTCCTTGGATCCGCCACTGACATGATAAAGTTATAATAAA
The DNA here is from genome assembly GCA_037179385.1 of Holothuria scabra. Taxonomy (NCBI): domain Eukaryota; kingdom Metazoa; phylum Echinodermata; class Holothuroidea; order Aspidochirotida; family Holothuriidae; genus Holothuria; species Holothuria scabra. Next base: position 29,980,272 of record CM074201.1, read on the forward strand.
AGCTCCCAAGTTTAAGTTCAACACACAGTTGATCGAAATATTGAGCGGCATAACATAATTTAGATTAACCATAACACGAAGTATTTTTTTGGCGCTAGTCCTTAATAATAAACACCAATTCCAACAGAAAATCCAATGTGGAACACCTCTATCCATTAAAGTACGACTTACATCGATTTTTGTTAACCTGTAACAAACGAACAAATAAACTACCAATTTCCTTCGGCCTAAAAACGTGCCCCCTGGTCACCGATTTTTTTTCCTGTCTCCTGATTCTTTCAGACTAATCATAGGAGTAGGAGGCGGGGACTGGGGCTGCAGTCCCCAACCAAAAAAAACCTGTGAAAATTCGGGCAATACGAAGGGAATTTTTCAGGCACCTACTGAAAGAAAAATAAATTGCAATGATGTAGCTAAAGGTAAGCAATAAAAATAAATTTCTAATTTGAATTGCACCAGCACCTATATATTCGGTAGTGTATTTTGCATGGTTAAACTTTTACAATTATTATCAGTGGCGTATTTAGGGCATTGCCATTGAGTCATATCCCCCTCCCTCACTGATACTGTTTTTGTTCTTTTAAAGTACCTAAAATACGCAAATTTTTAACACAAATTTTATTTCAAAGGTAGCAAATGTGCACCAGATTGCATGTAGGGACACCTATTTTTTCAAAAATTTTTAGAGGGGAGCGGGAAACTTCAATCACACAACATATGTCATGGCCCCCGGGCCGTGGGATAAATTCTGGCTATGACACTGACCATTATCATTATTATTGCTGTAAGAACTTTTGAAAATATATAACGATAATAGAAAACACGGCAAAAGTGATTGAATGGAATTGACATGCGATCATTGCGATGTAATGACCGATGCATGTCTATATAATTTTATGTACATTAACTGGTTGAATGCGAGCGGAGCGCACAAAAAATTTTGGTTACATTTTTCCGGCAAGTCGCTACAGCCCTCCCCCCACCCAAAACGAAAATTGGTTTACGCCCATGAGAGTAATGATAACATTTAACATCCATTCCCTACCTCACAAAGCCGTTCTTTGAGACTCAAATGTGAGCAGTAACTACACCGGTAACCATAAGAGGTAACCATAATTTTCGGGGTCTGGGAAGAGAACACATGGCGCTGTTGTTTGATAACAAGTAAAACTGCCAAATTTTAATGAGCAGGGGTGGCGCCGGGGGGGGGTGGCAGGGGAGCTACAGCCTAACCCCCCTCCTGTTGGGGCAAAAATGGGCGTCGTCGGTGAGCATGTACCTCGATTTTTTTTCTTTCAAAAACAAAACAAAACAAAAAAAAGGTCCTCGAAAACTGGGATAGTACAAGTATGCCGCCGGGTTCGGTCTCCAAGAACTGAAGTGCAAAAAAGCAAAAAGAAGGTCATCGAAAATTCGGGCTCAACCGGTTCAGCCCCCTGTCGGGGAACCCAGCTCCCCCCTCCTGTAGGGCAAATCCTGTCGCTACCCCTGTAAACGAGTATACAGACAGTCTTTCGGCCAAATGTACCACCATTTTCCATTTAGGCATACTCAAATACTGGGCCAAAGCCAAAAATGGTCATCTCCAAACCTAAAATTTGAACGATGTCGATTGGGTTCAATTCACCAACGGTAATTTAGACTACAACCCAAAGTTTGAAATCTGAAGAATAAGTGAAATTTCAGCAAATTGCACATTCAGAATTTGGTGGGACGGGATTAGGAAAAAAGGACATGTCAACATATTTAAAGAATTTGAATTCCCTTCTTTTTCTGTGTCAAGGTGCTTTAGTAAACACAATTTATGCACTGAACAAAGGTAAAAAAGTAAAAAGAAGTATGCCCTGACAGATTTACTCATAACTTGACTGTAACTGCCAGAGTCATGTTTTTGAGAGCTTTTTTTTACAAAAAAATTCCTCCACTTTGAATTTAGTGTTGAAGGTACATCATGTATAATTCCAAGCTTTGGGCCCTCAAATATGATCCCCCATGGTTTTTGTCAAGTTTCTTTCTGACTTGTATGTATATTATACCCCCATGGTCTCTGCTAACCATGAAGGAGATTTAAAACCTACTTTGCTTCTTGAAAAAATTAAGAGCAAATGTACATCTTTCCACACTGAAAAAGTAAAACCTGTTGGTCATTTCTCATTGGGTCAACAATCTCCTTGTTCGAGGCCCATTTTCCCCATATTTCCCATGAGACCAATTTCGGACCCTATCAACTCAGTCTTTGAAGAAAGTTTTTTGGTAATACTTGCCCACTGCTTATAGCCCTGTAATCAGATAATGCTGAGCAAAATTATGAGAGCCTTGGACCACTTGGTGTAGGGCCCAGATGGGCCCAAAGTTTGAGAAAATCACTTTCGGAAAGTAAAACTGCTTTTTGAAGACCTGCATTTTCATAATTATGGTCTTCACTTCAGTTTTTACATCACATACTGTTAACATGGCTATAACTCACTAGACATACAACTTTCAGCCATTTTCTTATTCTTGTGGATTGTAATGGGCCTGTATAATCATGCAAAATGGCAATGGCAGCTCTCACCTGAAAGAGCAAGATATTGCGCAATACTTTTTAAGAGGACCATAACTATTAAACAGGTCAAGCTGTGGAACAGAAAGTTTCCATTAATTAGTTTTGTCTGTAATGTAAAGTTCTGAGGAAGATTCATGAAAAAGTAAGGGGGTGTCTTTGGAACCCATATATAATGAACAGGCTTCACTAGGTTCCGTCCCACCACAGTGACACACTTTTGAAAAATTTGCATAGCTCCTTCAAACGAAATGTGATTTATGCGATTGTTTTCGTAATAAAAGAAGAATAATCAGACTTCATTTCAATCTTGAAATTTTACCTTATATCTCACCACTTTTGATAATAATTAAATATTGGTCACATGTTTCTGATTGTGTGAAACTTATCACTCCGTCCCGCCATGTCCATAAATTTGTGTTACTATGGTTACACCGTGACAATTATGTTGCTTTTTATTGTGCCTTGTAATAGTCCATAACTGACCAGTTTCTATGGAACCAATGAATTATTCACAGAAGCTACATGTAAACAGGCACTATTTAAAAAGGCTATCAAATTACGTCCCACCACAATACGGTAATTTTGGCTCTGGTCCTACTGAAAAATTTCCCAAAGGGGAGTGGGTATCCTTCGACACTTCCCCCAGGACATAGGTCAGTCACACGTGATCGAACTCCTTCGCAAAATCCTGCGTACGGGCCTGTAGTTCATAGTTATTACCTTAAAAATGGTTAAGAGATGAAGTGCAAACCGTGACAAATTACGCGCAAAGCGCAATAAAATTTTTCTTTGAGTAAGATTCGCATGACAAAACCTGCATTCGGCTCTGCATCGAGACACTTTCAATCCATCCAACCAACAAGCCACTCTAAAAGCCAGTCTTTTACCTGGGAATTCGTAAATAGCTCACAATTTTTGCTGCTATTCTTCTCCGAAAGTTGTTATCGGAAGGTAATAATAATAAGATCAACACTAAGGAAAGGTTTGAAGCGCGTGGAGCGAGCAAAAATTTTGATAGTTTGCGAACGATTTGCGAAAATTTTGGCAGTTTGAGAAACATTTGCGAAATAGAATAATTACAATAGATCCATCAATCGGTCGAAGACACATCTCACCCTACCCCCACTTACACCCCCAAATAGTAGCAAATATTAGTATCGTTGACCATACTTCGGGGGACGAAAGGGGGTCCATCCTTTAAACAGATTCTTGGGTGAACAGTTTCAGCCCCCTTCCTCCCCGCTATAATTGTCGTCCTTGTAAGAAGGTCCGATGTTGGGAGACTGGAACTCTTCTGTGTTATTTTATAGGCCTTAATATTCAGGTCTCGAACTGCAGTCATATGCAGTGGCGTCGTTCCCCCAAGAGTTGTGTGTACCCCAGTGTGTTCCAACGAGATTTTGGGTATGTAAAAATTATGCACAATCAAGATGTTATGTTCGAAAGTTGGAGGTGCAGCCAAGCACTACATCAGGGATCATAAAGTGGGGATAAATAAACTTAAGAGGTAAAAGGACTTGCACAAAATTTTCATAGATGCTCATATCCAGAATTTTCTGGTCACTTCGCTTGTGCACCTGGGGGTCTCAGCAGGTGCTACCCATCCTTTCCCATTTATTGCTAAAGAAAATGCCAAAGCATATGTTGGTCATAGTTTTAATTCTGAGGCACCACAAAAGCCCACTGAATTGCGTTCAAGCGGACTTCTTTTCCACATTTCCCCCACTAGCCCCTGATCTGTAGCCGTCAGATAATTCGATGTGTCTTGTTTGCTCCAATGGAAGGTTTCACCTCAGTGGTACACCTGGAAGGAAGTTGTCTCAACATCAATTACTATTATGCATCAGGAGTGGGTTTATTTTTAAACTCAGTGCAAACGTTAACATGAGCCGCTGTCCCCATTCATACCCCCCCCCCTCCTCCATCATAAAATCGTTTGTGCGAGTAAGGCTAACAAATTGGTCAATTCTGATTTCAATTTTTGTGGTCCGTTTTAGTGCGCTGCAATGAAATTTTGGAGATTGTCAAATGTTTTATTCTAATGGTCACATTTTTATAATCACGCCAGAGCCTCCGCATGGGCTGCACCCCTGGGAGGAGTGTTTTCCCTGGACCCCACTAGGGGCTCTGCATTGGGCCCCTGGGGTTTAACGCCTACAT